>OX276401.1:31942117-32482117 GCA_946251805.1 Cybosia mesomella | reverse complement strand
AACCTAACCTAACCTAACCTAACCTAACCTAACCTAACCGACTTTTTGAGATCCTTAAACTGAGCATATACATAGGTTGTGATACATTAAAAGAAGCGTACGGCCGAGCTCTTTCACGCTCACAAGTTTTATTGACAATTTTCTTTGAAAATTTTGAATTTTCGCCGCTTTTTGTTTTTTGACAGACTGTAGACAGTCATCGGCTTTTATTGTGTGTTTTTGGACAGGTTTTTCAGTGTTTCACAGGTGGATAGTGTGCGCAGTGACGCTCCGCGTCGTTTGACTACTCGCACCGACACATAGGATCAATTTTCGCCGGTTGTTTTTCAAATTTTCTAAAAAGTTTTCACCAGACTTCAATAATTACAGTATTTTGCATATTTTTCCAAATTTACGCAAGTAACCGGTGGTTGTAATACCTCTGGGGGCTCGTACCACCCAGGCCTACACGCCTGTACGACTTTCCACCAACATCCCCTTGGTATACATACACTTCCACGCGGCTTACCCCGTTGGTTTTAAAACTTAAATTTCTAAAGAAAATTCTATAGGTCCCTATTGAGATACATACACCAGTGGATGCGCCAAGGGCCCCCGCGTCGATCGCCACCACTCGCGTTATCCTGGGACTTATAGTTTTTCTGATAATTAGCAAAAATTTACATTTCTATTAATATCTCGAAATTTCATCATAAAAGGTCCAGCCGATCTCCACATCGCCTTCTGCGCCTCGACGCCCCGCGTCTTTTGACGCCACCCGCGTCCCGCTGCGACCTATACTTTCGGCACAAACTTGCAATTTTCAAAAAATTTCCCGCCGCCCACCCAATTGTCGTGCCTGAGGGCCAAGACTTTTGCCAGGGGTGGCCAACAATTGGAGAAAATTGTAGCAATTTAATTTATTTTTCGTAATCCACTTTTGTTGTTTTTGTTTTTGACGTAGGACCCCTATTGGGCCAGGTTTTAATTCATATTTGTGTCGTATTTCCTATTCAGTTTTCTGGTAGGAATTAGTTTTTAAGTTTTTGTCAATCTAGACGACTTCTTCATCTTCTTTACATTTTTTACATTTCTTTTTAGTCTTAAGTATTTTAAATTGTGTTATTTATTAGGCTTCTGCCACTCACGCCCCCGAATTTATTGCAATTGTTTATAAAATTGTTTTTAAATAAATAAAAAATGGCAACAGTCAGGACTCCGATCGCTGGTAGACGCCCATCTGTCGACAGCGAAAGGCCGGGTCCCTCTGGGGTCAATGTCAGGAAGAGTGCCAGTGAGTGGGAAGGTCAGACTTCAACCACTGCTGGCACTGGGCCTGCCAAGGACACCAAGAAGACCGATATCACCGCCAGGGTAGCCGAATCATCTAAGGCTCCCGTAAAAATAAACCCCCGTGTGCAGGAAGCCAAGCAGCACTTGGTTACTGCAAAAACCCACTTGGGGAGATCCAGAAATTTAAAAACGGATATAAAAGAAGGGATTACAAAAGCACTCGATTTACTGTACCAGCTAGTTAAAGATGAAGTTAATGAGAATAAGGTGAAAGGGAGTGGTACGTGTGTGAAAGAGACGGATGACAGGATAGAGAAAATGGAAGAAGAATTAAAGGAAACGAAAGAAAAGCTGGAATTTTACAGAAATTTCTCGAAAGAGTGCAGTGACGAGTTGTCCGAAGTGGTAGAGGCATTAGATAAGTTGAGGGAAAGTTCCAAAAAAGAGATAGAGGAACTGAGAGAGAAGAATAAGTGTGGACCGGAATGTCAGAACGTAGGAAAGAAAGGTGAAAGCGAGAATGAGGAATTGAAAAAGCTTAAGAATAGGATCAAGGAACTGGAAAAGAGTGAAAGAGAAAATGCTACCAAGGTGAGAAATTTGGAGGCGGCAAATGAGAAAGCGAGGAGGGAAGTGTTAAGGATCAAAGAGCTAGAAAAAGTGAATGACAGGTTAAGAAAGGAAAATGACGAAGGAAAGAAGAGTAATGAAAGAATGAAGAATGAAATAGAAGTGTTGAAAACTAAGAATGTGCCGGTTCCACACTCCACACACAGCGTGGTAGAGCCGCCAAGAGACGGGTGGGAGAGTAGCGTCCTTACAAAATTGGAGGAACACTACAAGTTACTTCAGGATAATGCAAGGAAACTAGATGAGCTGAAGGAAAGTGGAACCTTCGGGGGGACAACGTACGCTGGTGCGGTAGCCGCAGGCCAGTCCAAAGCTAAGTCTTTGGCACCTGCGGCGCTGCACTCGGTAGTTGTCTCCTCGAGGGATGATATGGACACCTGCGACATACTTTTTGAAAAGGTAAGGCAAGCGATGGATGCGAAGGAAGGATGGGTCCAAGTCGAGAGAGTGAGGAAAGCAAAGGACAAAAAACTGATTGTCGCATGTAGAACGAGAGAGGAACGCGATAAGGTGAAGGGTAAATTGGATGGAATGAAAGAGCGCTTCGTCGTCGAGGCGGTCAAAAACAAGGACCCGCTTCTGGTCCTGAGGGACGTGCTGAGTGTCAACAGCGATGATGACATTCTGCGCGCCCTCAGGAATCAGAACCGGGGGGTTTTTGGCGGCCTCGACGAGGAAGAAGCTAGGATGACAATAAGATATAAAAAGAAAGCTCGAAATCCGAACAGCGCGCATATCGTAATTGCGGTGTCCCCCAAGATTTGGACGAGGGCGACTGAGGTGGGTAAACTCCACGTCGACCTCCAGCGAGTGACGGTGGAGGACCAGTCGCCCCTCGTCCAGTGCACGCGGTGCCTCGGCTACGGGCATAGTAAGAAATTTTGCAAGGAGCCCGAAGACTTGTGCAGCCATTGCGGAGGTCCTCATAACCGCGATGGCTGCCCAGCTCAAAAAGCCTTCGAACCCCCAAAATGTATAAACTGTGTCCGAGCCGGGGTATCGCCTGCACACCACCACGCCTTCAGCGGAGAGTGCCCCATAAGGAAGAAGTGGGACGCGATCGCTCGAGCCGCCGTAGCATATTGCTAAGGCGACTCGAGACATCGCGCGACACTGGAAGATAGGAGCGCATAAAACTTTTAAATTAAAACTATTATCTTTAAACAAACCCAGCTATGTTAGCAGTAATATTATATTAATACTACTGCGACATAAACACCTGGTAATTAATTAGGCATAAAGAATTCAAAATTAAACTAAATTAAAACACAATAATAAACTAAAATAAAAACTCGTGCTCCTTCCATATATAAAATATGCCTCTCAATAAAACATTTACGCTAAAATAAAACACAAACAAATATCTATAAAAATCTAATAAATTGAACTAAATTAAACTAAAGTAACTAAATTAAAACACAGTAATAAACTAAAATAAAAACTCGTGCTCCTTCCATATATAAAAATATGCCTTTCAATAAAACATTTACGCTAAAATAAAACACAAACAAATATCTATAAAAATCTAATAATAAATAATAAAACCTACCACGCAACAACAAAATAAAAAATAAACAACATGCAACACATACACATAACCAACCATACACAGTACACACTACACTACTGATTACACATGTTACTAGAAAACATACCGGGTATTCTCTGCCTTATTATGTAATAAGGGGCAGAATAAACCGTTCGCATACACATACAGACATAACAATTACACACAAAATGATTTTTAAAAAAGTAATCAAATAGAATTATATCCCCATCCCCAAATAACCAATTAAAATCAATATTATAAAAATCAAACAACAATACAGCATTAAATTCATAAAGTCAAATAATCAAAAATTAACATTTAATTCTCTTCCATTTAAATAAATGCATAGTAGGACTATTGATATATATATTATAAGCACTTAAAAATAAATAACCAATTGAAATTAACAATAAATAATCAATCTTCGGCATACCAAAACAAATTCAAATTTAAGTGATTCACAATAAACAATAAACAACTCATTTCGGCAAATAACAAACCAAGAATTATTAGTATAAATCAAGTAAAATCCACAGCAAACCTTTTACAAATTTAAATAATTAACAAATAAAAATTTAACAACAGCAAACAAGGGCTCGGCTACTTTTAAGGCTGAGGTACCTACGAATAGGACCACCGGAATGCTATTCAGAGTATTCCGGTGGGACTTAAAAAAAAAAAAAAAAAAAAAAAAAAAAAAACCTAACCTAACCTAACCTAACCTAACCTAACCTAACCTAACCGGCAGTCGCCCTTCACCTCTCGCGACGACTAGCTGCGATTCCGTAGCGCTCCGTAGTAAAAAATTCAGAAAAGTGGGTTTTTCTTATCCGATTTTCACGAAACAAGTGTCAGCAGGTGCGTCTCGGTGAATTACATCCGCCGGTATATCGTGTGTGCTCCATACTCTAACCGTGCACCCGGGAAAAGAGTTTTACCACGTTTCCGGCTCACCGAGCCACGTGTTCGTGATAAAAGTGCCAATAACTCAGTGACCTGTGAACGGATTTTCAACCAGCAAATTGCCCCGGCGGCGGGCAGCGGAGCCCCACCCCCTGCGTGCGTCAGTTTTTCCGGGAAAGCCGTGGTTTTCCCGTGAAAGGCAAAAAAACAAGTACCACGTGGGCACGTGGTACCAGAACCCGCAGTCCGAGGACCGTGAAATTTGGCAGAGAGGAGGACCCTACCAGGAGCTACACAAATCCGGTAACAGAAAAATTTTCCTTGCAGTAGAAGATTTTATATAATAGTTAGAAGTTTCGAACTTTGCACGTTAATAACGACGGAACTGGAGCAGCTAGCAAATTTCTGTAACTGCTATTAGTTGCGCGCTCATTTCTTCTACGTGCCTGACAAGTTACAGATTTTTTGGACATTCTTCCAGCTCGCAAGAATTAAAAAACTGACTTTTTTGTATTTTCGTGCAAATTTGCACGAAAACCTATATATATTGTATTTTTAAGACTGTAGACGAATAGTGCCTTATTTATAGATTATTACTGCATTTTTTCTGTATTTTTGTCACCATCCAGCTCGGAGATAGCGATTTTTTAACGTTTTTTCCAAATTAAATAAAAGGGGGTAGATTTTCCTTGTTTCTGACGACGGGGTTGGGTTTAGACAAGCCATCTACACTTGGTTAAGCCCAAACAAGCCCTTTCTAGCGGCAGAAACAACGAAAAACGTAATTTCCGGTTTTTAGTACAAAATTTGCACGAAGCTTATATTTAAGTTTTCTCCGGACTGGATAGCCGTATTGGAAAAATTTTTTCTTTGCCATACGTGTCGGAGAGTGAATTTTAGAATTAAGTACTTTTCGGGCAAATTGGAGCAATTTTCTCCAAATTGGCTTTTGAGCATTTGGGGGGACAAAAAACGTCGGGGGCGTCCCAGATATCAATTTTGGGCTCTCTGCGACGAGCCGTTTAGGAGCTACGGCCGGTCAAAGTTTGACCTTGGGCGCGTGCGGCCATTTTGGAAAAGTTAAAACACCTGTAGCTCCGCAACCGGTTGTCGTAGAGACACCGGATCTTGACTGGGGAAGTCAGGGAGGGGCCCTCTACCATACCGCTACGTTGTTGTGGAAATTCCGGAAAATTTTTTCCGGAAAATTCTGAAAATTCCTTTTCCACCTTTAGCACTCTAGAGTGGTGGGGGGAGTTGAGCCGATCAGAGGGAAACTTTTTCGGGATCGCTGGGACACCTGGAACCCGAAATATCCGTGCTCAAAGTTAGGCAGGTCCGCCATCTTGGAAATTTTCAGAGCCGGATATCTCGGGAACCGGAGGTCGTAGCGGCCCCTGGTTTCCTTTGGGGGGCTTGGCTCTCTTCTCCGCATCCGACCAGGGGGTCTGGTGGTGGACCCCACAAAGTTGGGGGGTCACTTTTGGGGTCACCCCCTTTTTGACTCGGAAACCGTGTCAGGGGATAGATCTCGCCGGGACCTTCTCGGGGAGCCCTCTCTCGTGCGGATCGGACTGGTGGTTCTCGGGATATCGGGGTTTTAAACTTTAGTGCAAATTTTGCACGAAAACTTTGGAACCCTGCTATCTGCGAACCGGAGGACCTAGGACCCTCGAGTTTGGGGTCGTTGTGAAGGGCTCGGGGAGGCCTATCAGATAGGCTCAACAGAGTGACTCTACGTAGAGTCAGGATAGAGTTTGCTTGCAGAACCGCCGCAAACGGTGTTCCTGAGCTCAAATTTCTGTGGGGCCTTTGTCTCACGTGCCAGGACCCTATCAGAGGGCGACTTAGGTTAGGTTAGTGTGTAAGCTAGTTAATAAATAGATTTAAGACTTGTGCATATATATATGTACAAATTTTGACTCTACTGTTTGTAGAAAGCATTTAGTTGACTCAATTAGACCAGGGCCCTATTGGCCAAAATAAGACGAGTAGCAGGGCTACCAAGGACAGGTAGAGTGATTCTACCATATTATTATACCGACTTAGGCCCCTATTGGCCGCACAACCTACCTTAATTTTGTTGCCTATTAAATTAGACGTCGCGCAGCAACCGTCAGAGCTGCGTTCATTCATACTACACACAATCACACACGCACACACATAGCATTCAATCACTACATACACGAATACACACAACACTACACTACTTGCACACAACACACCACACAAACTATACCGTGCACACCAACTCTACGTGAACACACCTGGGGTACCTTTACATACCACCAGACTTTTACTGTATTAGCCATAAAAACACGCAACAATATGGCTACACCTAGGACTCCGGTAACGAAGGCTACCGAAAAGGATAGGGTAGGAGAGGAGGAACTATCCAAGACTGTAGTGAAACAGTCTGCCTTCAGGCGAAGCCTAGAAACGTTCCAGGAGGGCGAGGGAACGGGCAAACCAGCACCCTTGAAGAAAACGGTGTCGGGAACCGGCGCGGTGGCGCCTGGGTCGAGGCCGGGGGGGGTTGCTGGGGTAAAGACCGGCCGAACAGTGTCGGGGTCGAAGCCGGGTGGCACCTCACCCAGGCCTGGGTCTGGTGGGGCTGCGTTCGGGTCCGGGGCCAGTGGGGCTGCGGCCGCCGGACCGGGGGGGGTTACCGGGGCGAGGACCGGCCGAACAGTGTCTGGACCGAAGCCGGGTGGGGTCGGGACAGGGGTCGGTGGCACCTCGCCCGGATCCGTGTCTGGCGGGGCTGCGTCCGGGTCCGGGACCGGAGGGGCTGGGACCGGGGGGAAGCCGAGTGTGACTGAGTTGGATTCGCCTGTCTCCGGAAAGGGGGGATCTACAGCAGTTGACACCGGACTTGAACTTGAACCTGACCAGGAGGACTTGAGCACAAAGGTATACGCAAACAAGATAGAGGAAGCAAAGGCATATATGCAAAGTGGGATGAAATTTCTAGGGGAGTCGCGTAACCTAAAAGGGGAGATCAAACACGGTGTTATGCAGGCGCTAAAGAGACTATTCGTGCTGGTAAAACAATTAGAGGCAAAACCCGGGACCAGCAAAGGGAAGCCCCTAGTCGAACAGCCTAAAACCCACAGTAGCAATGAGCATGCCACACTCGCAGCAAAAATTGAAGAGCATACAAAGCTCTTAAACCAAAATGCCGAGATGATGAGAGCAATGCAAATGGCCTTGCAGGAAAACACCGCGGCGTTAGCAAATCCCACCTATGCGTCCATGGCCGCAAAACTGCCACCTGTGCGAAGCCCCGAGAGACCTGCTCTCCACTCCATCATAGTCTCGTCGGACAAGGAGGACGAGTCAGGGGACGAGGTTCTGGAGAGGGTACGAAAGGCGGTGGACGCAAAGGAGGGCTGGGTAAAAGTGGAAAAGGTCCGACGTGCCAAGGACCGAAAAATCATCCTCGGGTGCCCGACGTCGGCGGACAGGGACAAGGCACGTGAGAGGCTTGAGTCCGGTCGGCTCATTGTCGAGGACATCAAAAACAAGGACCCATTGGTGATGTTGAAAGATGTGCTGAGTGTCAACTCGGATGAGGAGGTACTCGGCGCAATCCGAAAGCAAAACCGGGACGTTTTTGTTGGCCTCGGGAAGGAGGATGACCGGATTCAGGTACGATATAAGAAAAGAACCAGGAACCCCCACACCCACCACCTAGTCCTGGCCGTATCTCCAACTATTTGGAGAAGAGTAACGGGATTGGGTGCGTTACATGTGGATCTGCAACGGGTCCGGGTCGTGGACCAGTCACCTCTGGTGCAGTGCTCCCGGTGCTTGGCTTACGGCCACACCAGGAGATACTGCACGGAGGAAACCGACACCTGCAGCCATTGTGGGGGCTCCCATTTAAAGGCAAAGTGCGAGCTGTGGACGCTTGGCGTCGCGCCGACGTGTAAAAACTGCACAAAGGCGAAAATGGCTCGCACTGATCACAACGCCTTCAGCGAGGATTGCCCTGTCCGCAGGCGATGGGATACAATAGCACGGTCCACTGTAGCATATTGCTAAGGTGGAGACGGGGAACTTGGCATACCGTGTGTTCCAGGCCAACCTCCAGAAAAAGAAAATCGCCCAGGAGGAGCTTATCATTGAGGCCTCAAAACGCAGGATCGCGGCCGCCCTAATCCAGGAACCCTACATCGGTGCGGCTCGGGGAATGAGGAACTACGCAGGCGTCCGGATATACCAAAGTAATGCCGTGGGGGAGGGCACCGTCAAAGCGGCCATCGCTGTATTTGACGGTAGCCTAGACGTGGTGCAATACCCCCATCTCACCACCGACCACATCGTGGTGGTGGGACTTTCAACCGAGGCATGGACGATTACGCTGGTTTCATATTACTTCGAGCCGAGCCGCCCTATAGGTCCCTATATCCGCGAGCTAAAAACCGTAGCCGAGACACCTGGATTGGGGATGAAAATTATTGGGGGGGACGCGAATGCATGGAACAGATGGTGGGGTAGCGTAGAGGTGGACGATCGGGGTGAGGAACTGATGGAGATGTTGGATGAACTGGGCCTCTGTGTACTAAACGAAGGTGACACCCCGACGTTCGATACCGTCAGAGGAGGTCAGCGCTACCAAAGCCATGTGGACGTAACCACCTGCTCGGCCAACGCATTAGATCTGGTAGTAGACTGGAAGGTGGAGGTGAACCTCACGAGCTCGGACCACAACGGAATCACTTTTGGAATTAGACTGCAAAGGTCAAAAGGCACGGATATCAAGCGAACAACAAGGCTGTTTAATACCAAAAAAGCCAACTGGAACCGGTTTCACAGTGAGCTAAATAAGCTGAAATCCGAGAACAGCCTAACGGTGACCGAAGTGGTGAATATCACCAATAAGGCACAACTGGAGGACGCTGTAACCAAATATACGGCACTGGTCACAAAAGCCTGCACCACTTCCATACCCACCAAACGTACTGACCAAAAGATAAGGGTTCCGTGGTGGTCCGAGAAACTCGCCAAACTTAAAAAGGAAGTTACCACTAAAAGGCGTAGGATTAAAATTGCTGCACCCAACCGACGTGATAGAGTAGTGGGCGACTACCTACAGATAAAAGAAGCGTATGAAACGGAAGCCAAAAAAGCCCAGATCGCCAGCTGGAAAGAGTTCTGCTGTAAACAGGATAGGGAAGGGATGTGGGAGGGGATCTACAGGGTGATTGGCAGAACCGCCAAGAGAGCGGAGGACGTTCTCCTGGAACTGAATGGCGTGGCCATGAACGCGGAACAGTCAGTGAGGCTCCTGGCCGACGTGTTCTACCCGGAAGACTTGGAGGAAGAGGATACGGCAGAACAGGCCTGCTTGAGAGAAAGAGCGAGAAGAGTGAGCGGGGAGCCCTGCGCGGAACAGTGGGACCCTCCGTTCACTCTCTTCGAACTTGAAATGGCGGTTAAATCCTTTAACTCCAAGAAGGCACCAGGGGCCGACGGCCTCACGGCGGACATCTGCGACCACGCCATCAGAAACGAGCCCCAGCTGTTCCTTGCCATGGCAAACAAATGCCTCATACTACACCACTTTCCGAACACCTGGAAAGAGGCAACCGTCATCGCGCTACGCAAACCAGGGCGGGAAAGCTACAGTCTTCCTAAATCATATAGGCCTATTGGACTGCTCCCAGTCATGGGCAAGATATTTGAAAAGATGATAATGGCAAGACTGCGGCACCATCTTCACCCAAACATCAGCCCCCACCAATACGGATTTATGCCACAAAGGAGCTGTGAGGACGCCCTGTATACCCTGGTCCAGCACATAAGATCAAAGCTTGATGACAAGCAGATCGTGGTGCTGGTCTCCCTGGATATAGAGGGCGCCTTTGACAGCGCCTGGTGGCCGGCAATCAAAATCCGACTTGTGGAGGAGATGTGTCCGGAGGGCCTTAGAAGACTGATAAATAGCTACCTGGAAGATAGATCGGTCCGGGTGAGATACGCCGGTAAGGAACACAGCAAAAGTACAAAAAAGGGTTGCGTCCAGGGCTCAATTGGCGGGCCAATCCTCTGGAATCTTTTACTGGATCCATTGTTGCAAAGTCTCGAGGAAAGGGGTAATTATGCGCAAGCATTCGCGGATGACGTCGTCCTGGTCTTCCACGGTGACACAGCTGCTGAGATAGAGAGATGTGCCAATGCCGCTCTTGACCATGTTCAAAGGTGGGGAGATGCAAACAAGCTTAAATTTGCACCTCATAAGACCAACGCAATGGTCATGACAAGGAAGCTCAAATACGACACACCACGTCTGAGCATGGGTGGGATAAGCATTGGCACATCAGAGGAGATTAAGATTCTAGGCCTCACTATCGACAGCAAATTAACTTTTAATAAACATGTCGATAACACCTGTAAAAAAGTCACCAACATCTATAAGCAACTGACCAGGGCGGCAAAGACAAGTTGGGGTTTACACCCGGAGGTGATCCATACAATCTACACTGCCACAGTCGAGCCGATAGTGTTGTATGCAGCCGGCGTATGGGCGCCAGCGGTTGGGAAGCTGGGAGTTCAGAAGAGGCTAAACTTTATACAGCGAGGATTCGCTCAAAAAATATGTAAAGCATATCGCACGGTCTCCCTCCACTCGGCAGTACTCCTGGCGGGGATACTCCCTCTTGATATTCGCGTTCGCGAAGCGGCCTTGCTTTACAGGGTCAGGAGGGGGGATCCCATCCCGGATCTGGGGGGGAGGGAGATCGAGCGAATGGATTCGGTCATGGAAAACCCTCACCCTGCGGAACATATGCGTCTGGAGTTCCTAAGCCTGGAGACCAACGAGCAAGTGGACGATACTCGTGACACCACTATGCAAATTTACACGGATGGCAGCAAGATTGAGGGCAAGGTGGGAGCCGCGTTGTCCGTGTGGAGGGACGGGGCTGAAACCAAAGCCCTCAAACTTGCCTTGCCATCCTATTGTACTGTCTACCAGGCGGAACTCTTGGCCATATGCGAAGCAACGAGGGTGATTCTCAAACATGAGCCGGCCTCTTTTGGAATCTATAGTGACTCAACCGCGGCACTTCAGACAGTTACAAATCCCAGTTGTCTCCATCCCTTAGCAGTGCAAACAAGGAAAAACATCAGAACCTCTTTTCACCAGAATAAACTTATAAAGTTGTTCTGGATAAAGGCACACGCGGGGATGGAGAAACATAATAGAGAAACATAATCCGCTGCAGTCAAAGCAGCTGTTGGGAAGCTGGGAGTTCAGAAGAGGCTAAACTTTATACAGCGAGGATTCGCTCAAAAAATATGTAAAGCATATCGCACGGTCTCCCTCCACTCGGCAGTACTCCTGGCGGGGATACTCCCTCTTGATATTCGCGTTCGCGAAGCGGCCTTGCTTTACAGGGTCAGGAGGGGGGATCCCATCCCGGATCTGGGGGGGAGGGAGATCGAGCGAATGGATTCGGTCATGGAAAACCCTCACCCTGCGGAACATATGCGTCTGGAGTTCCTAAGCCTGGAGACCAACGAGCAAGTGGACGATACTCGTGACACCACTATGCAAATTTACACGGATGGCAGCAAGATTGAGGGCAAGGTGGGAGCCGCGTTGTCCGTGTGGAGGGACGGGGCTGAAACCAAAGCCCTCAAACTTGCCTTGCCATCCTATTGTACTGTCTACCAGGCGGAACTCTTGGCCATATGCGAAGCAACGAGGGTGATTCTCAAACATGAGCCGGCCTCTTTTGGAATCTATAGTGACTCAACCGCGGCACTTCAGACAGTTACAAATCCCAGTTGTCTCCATCCCTTAGCAGTGCAAACAAGGAAAAACATCAGAACCTCTTTTCACCAGAATAAACTTATAAAGTTGTTCTGGATAAAGGCACACGCGGGGATGGAGGGAAATGAGAGGGCTGACCAACTAGCGAAAGAAGCAGCCTTGGGGCTGAGGCGGGCACCCGACTACGACCTTTGTCCGGTCTCATTCGTCAAGCGGAAAATTCGTAATGATTCACTTGGCGAGTGGAACCGGAGGTACGCGTCGGGCGTGACCGCCTCAGTCACAAAGCTCTTCTTTCCGAGCGCGGTGGATGCATATGCCACTATCAAGAAGCTCGAACCCACAAAACACACAACGCAGCTACTGACAGGGCACGGTGGATTCTCTGAGTACTTGGCCAGGTTCAAGTGCAAGGAGGATCCATCGTGCGCCTGCGAACCGGGTCAACCTGAGGACATTCCCCACTTGATCACGGAATGCCCAATTCACGCCGTGCAACGGTACAATCTGGAACAAAAAATAAATATACAGGTAAAATTAGAAAATTTGAGTCAGCTAATAAATGATAAAAACAGTAGAACACAGTTTTTAGATTTCTGTATAGAAATAGTTAAACTAGTAAATAAGAGAAACACGGTAGACTAATTATTAATATTAAGATAATCTGAGATTATCATATATATGTAATAAGAAACATTGTAAAAATAATAGTAGTAAAGTATGCAGAAATAAAAATGTAAGTAATATATAAGAAGTAAATGTAATTAGAATAGACAAAGTTGTTAGCTTAAGAATAATGTGTAAAAGAAATAAATAAACCAGTAACCTTATCCCGATATCCTAAAAGAAAGAAAGAAATAAAGATTATAAAAATGTGTACAATTATTACCCATATATATATATAGAAGTAGAATCAAGTAGAAACAAGTAGAAAAGATGAATAGCTAATAAACAGAATAGAAGCAAATTAATTGCTTTGTATGAAAGGTTGTATAAAAGAAAGATAAAGTATGAGGCATGAAAGTACGAGCAGTAGCACAAGCGAGAACTGGAATGAAAGGAATAGTTTAGCAAGAACTCCGAAATATGAATATCGGAGAACTAGGTGTATAAAAAAAAAAAAAAAAAAAAAAAAAAAAAAAAAAAAAAAAAAAAAAAAAAAACCTAACCTAACCTTTTTTTTTTTTTTTTTTTTTGTTCAGGCAGGAAAAAATGTACCTCATCCGCATACCACCGACACGCAATCGAATACGAACCGACCCAATTGGGGCGGTTCGGGACGATATACGGATCCGCGGCTACGGCAAGGCCTATGGACCACTGCGCCATGTTTTGCAGGAGGAGGTCCTGCGCACCGGCGCAGTGGTTCAGGTTCACCTGGAGGATGTTGCACCCGCGATCCATTAATGGAGCGCGGTTACTACATCCTCCTCCATTTGCGACGGCGACGTCGGCGATACGGCGCTGGGAGCGGCCTCGGTCGATCGACCGGCCCCCAGGCGTGGCGTAGAAGCCGAGGCTTGGGGTTGTCTACAACCCTCACGGCCCAGCAAGTGGTTAGCGGGCAGCTTGCCCGCGGCACATGCCGGGCAGTGAGGGGGGGCGGAGCACTCCGCCGCCTTGTGCCCGGGTTGACCGCAGCGGAAACATAATCCGCTGCAGTCAAAGCAGCTGGTGCACTTCACACGAGCGTGCCCGGCCGCCATGCATTTAAAGCACCTCATGGGCCGGCTCCCCAGGACCGTAACCCTGGCTGAGATCCAGCCCACGAGGAGCCTGCCCGCATCGGCCAAAACTTTGACCGAGGCGACCGGACAGCTCGCCCACACTGCACCAACGCCTCCGGGACCGGGGCGGATAGTGCCGACCTTGACGTGGTCCGGGCTACACTTTGTAGTAGAGGCAATGGCCTCCCGGACGTCGTCGGCAGTCGTGAAGTCCGCCAGACCCGAAATGCGCACCTCGGCGCACTTGGTCGGCCTGGCGATCTTCACGCCATCGACACCCTCAAACAACCCCCGCAGCTTCTCAGCCACGACGTCGGCTCTCCTACCGCCTTCTGCCCCCGGGAACTCGAGAATTCGAGCTCCCGTCCGGGCGAGGCGCGTTCGGGCACCAACGCCTCCGAGATCGGAGACGTCGATGCCCTGTTTTGCCCTCAGGAGAACCTGGCCGTAGCTGAGGCCTCGCTCCACTGCCTCTGGCGCCACCGTGATCACCACGGCGGCGGACTTGGGCGGTGTTAGCCTCGGCTTCCTGCCACTGGTTTGTGGGGCAGCGGCGGAAGCGGTGGCAGCGGCTGCCTTTGCCGCTGCCTTCTTCCGCTTCTTTTTCCCGCCCCTCTTTTTCCTCCGGCTCACCGTCTGCCAGCCGTCGCTGTCCGGCTGAGCGGAGGTCGAGGGGACGGGAGCTGAGGAGGCAGGCGTAGGTGCCACGGGAGGGGCTCTGGCTCTGGCGGGAGCCCGCGAAGACCCCTGCACCGGTCGTAAGGGCGGGAAGGCCACCCTTGGGCCGGTCGCTGCGGGAACCGCAGGCCGCGCAACCCGCGCACCCTGGTCCTGAGACGGGCGCGCAGCTGTAACCGCGAAGGAGGGCGCTGGCGCCACCTGCGTCCGTCTCATAGCCGCCGTCGTTAGGCGGCGGGGCTCTGGAGGCAGCCTCGCCTCCAACGCCTCCAGCTTCGCGTCGAGCATGAAGCCGACGCTTAGCATCACCTCCCTCATAAACTCCTGCGAGAGCAGGCCCGAGGAAGTTAACGAGGAAGGTGGGGGCGCTGGGGCCACCTCTTCCAGCACTGGCGCTGCTGGCGGTGCAGACGAAGCTAGCGGCGCTGTAGCCGCTGCAGGCGGAGGAACCGGCGCCCCCACAGCCTTTGTCAGGCGGCGCATCTCCGCCTGCATTTGCCGCATCTCTTCCTGGAGAGCCAGGATTTCGGCGGCTTGCCGTTTATTGGCAATTAGAAGCCGCCTGGTCTCGTCTGAGACGGTGCGGCCTGAGAGGGCCTCCACCGCCTCTTTCAGCCCCGAGGCTGCCATCTTAAGGGCCTTCTGATAAGTGCCCTTAAGGTGCGTCGACTTGGTGGCCACATCTAAGATTATGGCCACACTCTTCGACGACCTTTCCAACAGCTCCGCTGCCGAGTGCGGGTTTGCATCCGCACTCGAGACGAGCTCGGCGGATAGCTGCTCCACCCGCTCGAGCGCAGCCTGTTCCTCGTCTGCACGGCGACGTGCGAGGTCCGCCTTGCGAGTGGAGCCAAGACCACCAGGCCCCGATCGGCCCCTTCCAGCGCTGGAGAGCTTTGCGGGAGGCTGAGCTGCCCCGCCGGACTCGACGGAGCCGTCCAGCGCTTCCACTGAGCCCTCCAACGGGCGCTTTTGCGCCTTCCAGAATTTGGAAGAGAGGTTCAACGAACTCGTTGAACCCCTCTCCGACGACGACGCAGCGGCCTCCATGTTCGCCTCCTCCTCCTCGCCAACTGAGGCGGCACGGACACGGGCCGACCGCCGCAGCTCAACTATCGGCTGCCAAGAGGCAGCCGTTTCCACCTGACTGCTCCCAGGGACCGGAGTGGCCTCTGGAAGCTCTTCGTCGCACTGGGCGACGGTGCTCGCTTTGGAGCTCTTCTTTTTGGGGGGGGGTTTTGTTTTAAATTTTAAATCCATGAACTAATCCCACGAGTATGAGACGAAAAGATTACACTTCCCGGGTGACGCTCATTCCGGGAAGCGGGGTAAATACTGTGGAGGTCCCCAGGTGTCCACAGGTTTTTACGACTTCGCTGTCGGGTCTTATAGACTTTTCCTTGTCGCGGGCCGGCCAATGAAGGCAAGCCCCGCGTCCTCCGAGATCACATCTTCCCGCATGTGGCTAGCATGCAGGTCCTTGACGATCACCCGGAGATTACGCGACGCGGGAGGGCAGCCACCCCTCCCATCACCGACGGCGGCACGAATGCCTGTCAGCCCCTGCGCGAGCAGTGGGCCGACCCGTCCCTCGATCCTTTCGGATCTGGGATCCTCGCGGATCCCTCGCGGGCCTAGCAGGCCCGCCATACCACGACCCCCTCGTGCAATGGGGTCAGCTAGCCCTGAAAAGGGCTGGAACGTTAGCCGTCGACGTTGACGCCAGCTACTCCAGAGGAGCAATCAATGATGCGTCATCGCCCACGTTGCCCAGGGTGCACCGCGAGGAGGTGTTCCGTCGCACCCCAACCTAACCTTTTTTTTTTTTTTTTTTTGTTCAGGCAGGAAAAAATGTACCTCATCCGCATACCGCGCGGCGCGGGGACGCCGCGCGGTTATGTGGGGCTCTCACCACACTAAAACAACCTGCCGTGTGCCATACACCGCGACTTAGTGAGTGAACCGTCGGAAATACTACGCACTCATCGACGGAACACTCATGCGCCGGCCCGCAAGGTGCGGTGCGGGCCCGTCTCTAGGCGATGTCCAGACACACCGGGACATCACCCCTTCGCGGGGGGCTCTACTGCGGGTGGAGGGCATACCCCGGCCCATCCACCCGCGGCCTCACTAGGGCGGCATGAGGCGCAGGAATCTGCGCGCACGCCGCCCAGCTCGCGGGCGGCGGATCGGATCCGCGAGGCCGTCTGCCTCTCTGATCCTCTCCGCCGCCTCCTTCTGCGAGATGACATCCTCGCAGAAGGACGCGACCGCGGTAAAACTCCTCTCGCTGCGTGCCATGGAGCGCAGGATGGCCGGCAGCGAGAGGTCGACTCCCACTGTTGCCACGAGATCACGGCGCTGCACCGCCCAGGCCGGACAAGCCTCGAGCGTGTGCTGCGCCGTGTCCTCGCGGCAGGGACAGTGATGACAGGCGGGACTCGATTCCCTCCTGGCGACCGAGTACAGATACTTTCCGAAGCAGCCGTGCTCGGAAAGCATCTGAGTCAGTCGGAAGGAAAGGGTCCCGTGCTGTCTCTCCGTCCACTCGACAATGACCGGCTGGAGCGCCGCCACGGTGCGATGACCTGCACTCGGGGACTCCAGCCGGGACGACCATTTAGCCATGATGGCTAGGCGGGCGGCATCTCGCCACCCGCGGACCTCTTCGGGCGGAGGCCGACTGCCACTATCCGCCCGATGCTGCGTCGTCAGCCGATATACTTCGGCGAGCACTTCCGCCTCCAGATCCCACGGAGGGGTTCCGGCCAAGGCGCAGGCCGCTTCCGTCGAAACGGTGCGGTACCCGCGTATGGCCCTGACCGCCACGATGCGTTGGGCCCTCAAGAGCGAGGGCCTATTGCGGGCAGTCAGGGCGTCCGCCCACACCGGTGCGCCGTACAGCGCCATTGACCGGATCACCCCGGTATACAACCGTCGGCAGCCGATACTGGCTCCGCCCAGGTTTGGCAAAAGCCTCCCCAGGGCGGATGCGGCGCCGACGAGTTTCGGGGCGAGCCTACGGAAGTGCTCGTCGAAGTGCCACCTGGAGTCGATATATAGGCCCAGATACTTAATCTGGGCCGCCACCGGTACGAGGACCGAACGGATCTCAATCGAGGCGCGGGGCGGCGGGCGGCGATAAGGCCCGTGAAAGAACACGGCCTCCGTCTTCTCAACCGCCACCCGCAGGCCCAACGCCTCAATACGTCCGACCACCTGGGAGACTCCCACGGTGGCCAGGTGCGCCGCCTCCTCGAAGCTTTCCCCCGGGGCCGTGACGAGAGTGTCATCCGCGTAGCAGATGACACCCAGCCCGGGAGGAAAGACTCCGCGGAGGACCCAATCATAGCCGATGTTCCACAGGAGCGGCCCTAAGACCGACCCCTGAGGAACACCGCACGACACGGGTCGCTGCAGCACACGTCCGTCGCAGTCCTCGTACAACACACGCCTCTCCTGCAGATAGTCTGCCACTAGCCGCCTCAGGTAGACGGGCACCCCGTGATAGCGGAGCGCCTCCCTGATGCAGCTGCACGGCAGACTATTGAATGCGTTGGCGATGTCCAAAGACACCGCCAACATCACTCCGCCGCGGCTCACAACCTCCTCGGCAGCAGCCCTCAGATGCAGGATTGCATCGACCGTCGAACGCCCCACCCGGAAACCGAATTGAGCGTCCGACAGGTCGGGCCCCACTGTAGTGAGATGCTCGACGATGCGGGCAGCGAGAATTTTCTCGAACAACTTACCCGCCTCGTCGAGCAGCACTATGGGCCTAAAGGCTGATGCCGAATTGGCGGGCCGTCCAGGCTTCTGCAGGAGTACCAGCTTCCCGCTTTTCCAGCAATCAGGGAACCGGCCGGACGCTAGGCAGGCGTCCAGCAGTTCCCTGAGGCGGTCCTCCATGTGGTCGAGGGCCAGGGCCAATACACGGGCAGGAACCCCGTCAGGCCCGGGGGCGGTGTTCTTTGAACGAATTCGCAGAACAGCCACCCCCACCTCCGTCTCCGTGACGGGCGGAACATCCTCCCCTACTACCCCCTCGTCCTCGGCAAGAACAGCCATGGACGGGGGTGTATGCTCCGCCCGATCCGGGAAAAGGCCCTCGACCACTTCCGCCAGGAAGCTGGGCTGGAGAGTCTCTGTGAGGGGGGGGCCCTGCGCGCGGAGCTTATCACGCGCCGCGCGGTACGGGCGACCCCAGGGGTCACTGTCCAGACTCTCCAGCATTTCGGCTCTGCTGCGCTCCTTGGCAGCATCTATAGCCCGCCTGAGGGTGATTTCGGCCTCTCTGGCCACATCCCTCAAGCGGACCACCTCTGGGTGTTGGGCGTCTCTGTGACGCCCACGGCTTCGGGTGACGGCCCTCTTGGCACGGTTGGATGCCGCGCGGAGGGCCGCCAGCTCTTGGGACCACCAGTAGACCTCCTTCTTTGGAGGCCTACGTCCGACCCGGTGCATGGCCGCGTCGCAAACCGCAGTTAGCGAGTCGCGAAAGCGGCCTGCACCGACGTCCACCCCCTCAGTCGGAGGTGGCAGAGACAGCCACGCTTGCACGATGGCTGCCTCCGCCAGTTGGTCCCTGTCGAGACTCCCCAAAGCCCACCTCTTAAAAGGTGAGATGCTGCCAACCCTGTGACCCCTACTGGCGTCCCGCGATCGAGACAACTCGAATCGGATGTACTGATGGTCCGACTCGGTCGTCTCGTCGTTCAGGACACGCCAGTTCCTCACACGTGCAGCAAGCGCGGGGGTAGCGAACGAAAGGTCCACTATCGACCGCCCCCACGGCTTGATGCACGTGGCGGTGGTGCCTCTGTTTAAGAGAGAGACACCCACCGCATCTGCCCACTCGAGCACGACGTCGCCGCGGCCGCTGGTCCCGGAGGACCCCCACGCCGTAGACCAGGCGTTGAAGTCCCCCATGACCAGCACGTGACCCGAGGCCACTTGCCGCATCGAGGTCTCCAGTCGAAAGATGAAGTCCTCGAAATCGCTCAACCTCCGGTTTGGGGAGAAGTACACACCGTAAACGGTGATATCTCCCCAGTCGGCAGCGACATATCCCGGACCCTTGTCTCTTGGCGACAAGGGGGGGAAATGAAGCGCCGTGGAGGCGACGATTGCCACGTTTCCATGAATCGAATACGAACCGACCCAATTGGGGCGGTTCGGGACGATATACGGATCCGCGGCTACGGCAAGGCCTATGGACCACTGCGCCATGTTTTGCAGGAGGAGGTCCTGCGCACCGGCGCAGTGGTTCAGGTTCACCTGGAGGATGTTGCACCCGCGATCCATTAATGGAGCGCGGTTACTACATCCTCCTCCATTTGCGACGGCGACGTCGGCGATACGGCGCTGGGAGCGGCCTCGGTCGATCGACCGGCCCCCAGGCGTGGCGTTGAAGCCGAGGTTTGGGGTTGTCTACAACCCTCACGGCCCAGCAAGTGGTTAGCGGGAAGCTTGCCCGCGGCACATGCCGGGCAGTGAGGGGGGGCGGAGCACTCCGCCGCCTTGTGCCCGGGTTGACCGCAGCGGAAACATAATCCGCTGCAGTCAAAGCAGCTGGTGCACTTTACGCGAGCGTGCCCGGCCGCCATGCACTTAAAGCACCTCATGGGCCGGCTCCCCAGGACCGTAATCCTGGCTGAGATCCAGCCCACGAGGAGCCTGCCCGCATCGGCCAAAACTTTGACCGACGCGACCGGACAGCTCGCCCACACTGCACCAACGCCTCCGGGACCGGGGCGGATTGTGCCGACCTTGATGTGGTCCGGGCTGCACTTCGTAGTCGAAGCTATGGCCTCCCGGACGTCGTCGGCAGTCGTGAAGTCCGCCAGACCCGAAATGCGCACCTCGGCGCACTTGGTGGGCCTGGCGATCTTCACGCCATCAACACCCTCAAACAACCCCCGCAGCTTCTCAGCCACGACGTCGGCTCTCCTACCGCCTTCTGCCCCCGGGAACTCGAGAATTCGAGCTCCCGTCCGGGCGAGGCGCGTTCGGGCACCAACGCCTCCGAGATCGGAGACGTCGATGCCCTGTTTTGCCCTCAGGAGAACCTGGCCGTAGCTGAGGCCTCGCTCCACCGCCTCTGGCGCCACCGTGATCACCACGGCGGCGGACTTGGGCGGTGTTAACCTCGGCTTCCTGCCACTGGTTTGTGGGGCAGCGGCGGAAGCGGTGGCAGCGGCTGCCTTTGCCGCTGCCTTCTTCCGCTTCTTCTTACCGCCCCTCTTTTTCCTCCGGCTCACCGTCTGCCAGCCCTCGCTGTCCGGCTGAGCGGAGGTCGAGGGGACGGGAGCTGAGGAGGCAGGCGTAGGTGCCACGGGAGGGGCTTTGGCTCTGGCGGGAGCCCGCGAAGACCCCTGCACCGGTCGTAAGGGTGGGAAGGCCACCCTTGGGCCGGTCGTTGCGGGAACCGCAGGCCGCACAGTCAACGCACCTTGGCCCTGAGACGGGCGCGCAGCCGCCGCGAAGGATGGCGCCGGCGCCGCCTGCACCCGCCTCATTGCCGCCGTCGTAAGGCGGCGGGGCTCAGGAGGCAGCCTCGCCTCCAACGACTCCAGCTTCGCGTCGATCATGAAACCGACGCTCAGCATGACCTCCCTCATTAGGTCCTGCGTGAGCAGGCCCGAGGGGGGTAACGAGGAGGGTGGGGGCGTTGGGGCCGCCTCTTCCACCACTGGCGCTGCTGGCGGAGCAGGCAAAGCTAGCCGCGCCGCAGCTGATGCAGGCGGAGGAACCGGCGCCCCCACAGCCTTTGTCAGGCGGCGCATCTCCACCTGCATCTGTCGCATTTCCTCCTGGAGAGCCAGGATCTCGGCGGCCTGCCGCTTATTGGCTACTAGAAGCCGCCTGGTCTCGTCAGAGACGGTGCGTCCTGAGAGGGCCTCCACCGCCTCTTTCAGCCCCGAGGCTGCCATCTTAAGGGCCTTCTGATAAGTGCCCTTAAGGTGCGTCGACTTGGTGGCCACATCTAAGATTATGGCCACACTCTTCGACGACCTTTCCAACAGCTCCGCTGCCGAGTGCGGGTTTGCATCCGCACTCGAGACGAGCTCGGCGGATAGCTGCTCCACCCGCTCGAGCGCAGCCTGTTCCTCGTCTGCACGGCGACGTGCGAGGTCCGCCTTGCGAGTGGAGCCAAGACCACCAGGCCCCGATCGGCCCCTTCCAGCGCTGGAGAGCTTTGCGGGAGGCTGAGCTGCCCCGCCGGACTCGACGGAGCCGTCCAGCGCTTCCACTGAGCCCTCCAACGGGCGCTTTTGCGCCTTCCAGAATTTGGAAGAGAGGTTCAACGAACTCGTTGAACCCCTCTCCGACGACGACGCAGCGGCCTCCATGTTCGCCTCCTCCTCCTCGCCAACTGAGGCGGCACGGACACGGGCCGACCGCCGCAGCTCAACTATCGGCTGCCAAGAGGCAGCCGTTCCACCTGACTGCTCCCAGGGACCGGAGTGGCCTCTGGAAGCTCTTCGTCGCACTGGGCGACGGTGCTCGCTTTGGAGCTCTTCTTTTTGGGGGGGGGTTTTGTTTTAAATTTTAAATCCATGAACTAATCCCACGAGTATGAGACGAAAAGATTACACTTCCCGGGTGACGCTCATTCCGGGAAGCGGGGTAAATACTGTGGAGGTCCCCAGGTGTCCACAGGTTTTTACGACTTCGCTGTCGGGTCTTATAGACTTTTCCTTGTCGCGGGCCGGCCAATGAAGGCAAGCCCCGCGTCCTCCGAGATCACATCTTCCCGCATGTGGCTAGCATGCAGGTCCTTGACGATCACCCGGAGATTACGCGACGCGGGAGGGCAGCCACCCCTCCCATCACCGACGGCGGCACGAATGCCTGTCAGCCCCTGCGCGAGCAGTGGGCCGACCCGTCCCTCGATCCTTTCGGATCTGGGATCCTCGCGGATCCCTCGCGGGCCTAGCAGGCCCGCCATACCACGACCCCCTCGTGCAATGGGGTCAGCTAGCCCTGAAAAGGGCTGGAACGTTAGCCGTCGACGTTGACGCCAGCTACTCCAGAGGAGCAATCAATGATGCGTCATCGCCCACGTTGCCCAGGGTGCACCGCGAGGAGGTGTTCCGTCGCACCCCAACCTAACCTAACCTAACCTTTTTTTTGTTGTTTAGGCAGGAAAAAATGTACCTTCCGCATACCGCGCAGCGCGGGGACGCCGCGCGGTTATGTGGGGCTCTCACCACACTAAAACAACCTGCCGTGTGCCATACACCGCGACTTAGTGAGTGAACCGTCGGAAATACTTCGCACTCATCGACGGAACACCCAAGCGCTGGCCCGCAAAGGTGCGGTGCGGGCCCGTCTTCTAGGCGATGTCCAGGCACACCGGGACATCACCCCTTCGCGGGGGGCTCTACTGCGGGTGGAGGGCAAACCCCGGCCCATCCACCCGCGGCCACACTAGGGCGGCATGAGGCGCAAGAATGCGCGCGCACGCCGCCCGGTTCGCCGGCGGCGGATTAGATCTGCGAGGCCGTCTGCCTCTCTGATCCTCTCCGCCGCCTCCTTCTGCGAGATGACTTCCTCGCAGAAAGATGCGACCGCGGTGAAACAACTCTCGCTGCGGGCCATGGAGCGCAGGATGGCCGGCAGCGAGAGATCGACTCCCACTATTGCCACGAGGTCTCGGCGCTGCACCGCCCAAGCTGGACAAGCCTCGAGCGTGTGCTGCGCCGAGTCCTCGCGGCAGGGACAGTGATGACAGGCGGGACTCGATTCCCTCCTGGCGACCGAGTACAGATACTTTCCGAAGCAGCCGTGCTCGGAAAGCATCTGAGTCAGTCGGAAGGAAAGGGTCCCGTGCTGTCTCTCCGTCCACTCGACAATGACCGGCTGGAGCGCCGCCACGGTGCGATGACCTGCACTCGGGGACTCCAGCCGGGACGACCAGTCAGCCATGATGGCTTGGCGGGCGGCATCTCGCCACCCGCGGACCTCTTCGGGCGGGGGCCGACTGCCACTACCCGCCCTATATTGTGTCGTCTGCCGATAAACTTCGGCGAGCACTTCCGCCTCCAAGTCCCATGGGGGTGTTCCGGCCAATGCGCAGGCCGCTTCCGTCGAAACGGTGCGGTACCCGCGTATAGCCCTGACCGCCACGATACGCTGGGCCCTTAACAGGTAGGGCCTATTGCGGGCAGTCAGGGCGTCCGCCCACACTGGTGCGCCATACAGCGCCATTGACCGGATCACCCCGGTGTATAGCCGTCGACAGCCGATACTGGCTCCGCCCAGGTTTGGCAAAAGCCTACCCAGGGCGGATGCAGTGCCGACGAGCTTCGGGGAGAGCATTCGGAAGTGCTCGTCGAAGTGCCACCTTGAGTCGATTATTAGGCCCAGATATTTAATCCGGGCCCCCACTGGTACGAGAACCGAACGGATCATAATCGAGGCGCGGGGCGGCGGGCGGCGACGAGGCCCATGGAAATATAGAGCCTCCGTCTTCTCCACCGCCACCCGCAGGCCCAACGCCTCGATGCGATCGACCACCTGGGAGACACCCACGGTGGCCAGCTGCGCCGCCTCCTCGAAGCTTTCCCCCGGGGCCGTGACAAGAGTGTCATCCGCATAGCAGATGACGCCCAGCCCCGGAGGAAAGACTCCGCGGAGGACCCAATCATAGCCGATGTTCCACAGGAGCGGCCCTAAGACCGACCCCTGAGGAACACCGCACGACATGGGCCTCTGCAGCACACGTCCGTCGCAGTCCTCGTACAAGACGCGTCTCTCCTGCAGATAGTCCGCCACCAGCCGCCTCAGATAGACGGGCACCCCGTGATATCGGAGCGCCTCCCTGATGCAGCTGAATGGCAGACTATTGAATGCGTTGGCGATGTCCAACGACACCGCCAACAACACTCCGCCGCGGCTCACCACCTCTTCGGCGGCAGCCCTCAAATGCAGAATTGCATCAACCGTCGAACGCCCCGTTCGGAAACCGAATTGGGCATCCGACAGGTCGGGCCCCACTGTAGTGAGGTGCTCGACGATTCGGGTAGCGAGAATTTTCTCGAACAACTTACCCGCCTCGTCGAGCAACACTATGGGCCTGAAGGCTGCGGCCGAATCGGTGGGCCGTCCAGGCTTCTGCAGGAGTACCAGCTTCCCGCTTTTCCAGCAGTCAGGGAACCGTCCGGACGCTAGGCAGGCGTCCAGCAGTTCCCTGAAGCGGTCCTCCATGTGGTCGAGGGCCAGGGCCAACACGCGGGCAGGTATCCCGTCAGGCCCAGGGGCGGTGTTCTTCGAACGGATTCGAAGGGCAGCCACCCCCACCTCCGTCTCCGTGACGGGCGGAACATCCTCCTCCACTACCACCTCGTCCTCGGCCAAAGAGGCCATGGACGGGGGCGTGTGCTCCGCCCGATCCGGGAAAAGGCCCTCGACCACTTCCGCTAGGAAGCTGGGCTGGAGAGTCTCGGTAAGGGGGGGGCCCTGCGCGCGGAGCTTATTACGCACCGCGCGGTATGGGCGACCCCAGGGGTCACGGTCGAGACCCTCCAGCATTTCCATTCTACTGCGCTCCTTGGCAGCATCTATGGCCCGCTTGAAGGTGTTTTCGGCCTCTTTCGACAACTCCCTCAAGCGGACAACCTCTGGGTGTTGGGCGTCTCTGTAACGCCCACGGCTTCGGGTGACGGCCCTCTTGGCGCGGTTAGAGGCCGCGCGAAGGGACGCCAGCTCTTGGGACCACCAGTAGACCTCCGTCTTTGGAGGCCTACGTCCGACCCGGTGCATGGCCGCGTCGCAAACCGCAGTTAGCGAGTCGCGAAAGCGGCCTGCACCGACGTCCACCCCCTCAGACGGAGGTGGCAGAGACAGCCACGCTTGCACGATGGCTGCCTCCGCTAATTGGTCCCTATCGAGACTACCCAAAGCCCACCGCTTAAAAGGTGAGGTGCTGCCAACCCTGTGACCCCTACTGGCGTCCTGCGACCGAGAGAGCTCAAAACGGATGTATTGATGGTCCGAGTTGGTCGTCTCGTCGTTCAGGACACGCCAGTTCCTTACCCGTGTGGCAAGCGTGGGGGTAGCGAACGAAAGGTCCACTATCGACCCCCCCCACGACTTGACACACGTATAGGTGGTGCCCCTGTTAAGGAGACAGAGGCCCACCGAGTCCGCCCACTCCAACACGACGTCGCCGCGGCCGCTGGTCCTGGAGGACCCCCACGCCTCAGACCAGGCGTTGAAGTCCCCCATTACCAGCACGTGACCCGAGGTCACCTGCCGCATCGAGGACTCCAGTCTAAAGATGAAGTCCTCGAAATCGCTCAGCCTCCGGTTGGGGGAGAAGTAAACACCGTAAACGGTGATACCCCCCCATGCGGCAGCAACAAATCCCGGACCCTTGTCTCTTGGTGACAAGGGGGGGAGTTGAAGCGCCGTGGAGGCGACGATTGCCACGTTTCCGTCCACCGAGTACGAACCGACCCAATTCGGGCGGTTCGGGATGATGTACGGATCCGCGGCTACGGCAAGGCCTATTGACCACTGCGCCATGTTTTGCAGGAGGAGGTCCTGCGCACGGCGACAGTGGTTCAGGTTCACCTGGAGGATGTTGCAGTCACGGTCCATTATTGGGCGGTGGCTACTACATCCTCCTCCATGCGTGTCGGCGGCGACGGCGACGGCGATACTACATCGCTGGGAACGGCCTGAGTCGACCGGCCAGCGCCCAGCTGTGGCTCGGAAGCCGAGGCAGCGCGGGGTGGCTTGCAACCTTCACGGCCCAGCATGTGATTGGCGGGCAGTTTGCCCGCGGCACATGCCGGGCAGTGGGGGGCGGCGGAACAGGCCGCCATCTTGTGCCCGGGTTGACCGCAGCGGAAGCACAGCCCACTGCAGTCAAAACAGCTGGTGCACTTCAGGCGAGCGTGCCCAGGTGCCATACATTTAAAACACCTCATGGGCCGGCTCTCCAGGACAGTAACCCTGGCTGAGATCCAGCCCACGAGGAGTCTTCCTGCGTCGGCTAAGATCTTTACCGACGCTACCGGACAGCTCGCCCAAATCGCTCCAACGCCACCAGGACCGGGGCGGATGGGGCCAACCCTAACATGCTCCGGGCTGCATTTGGTAGCAGAAGCTATTGCCTCCCGGACATCCTCAGGCTCTGTAAAGTCCGCCAGACCCGAAATGCGCACCTCGGCGCATTTGGTGGGTCTGGCGATCTTGACGCCCTCCACCCCGCTGAATAGGCCCCGAAGCTTTTCAGCCACTACGTCAGCCCTCTTGCCTCCCTCCGCCCCGGGGAACTCGAGTATCCGAGCTCCCGTACGGGCGAGGCGTGTTCGGGCACCGACGCCGCCGAGATCGGCGACGTCGATACCTTGTCGGGCTTGTTGGAGGACTTGACGGTAGTCAAGACCGCGCTCCGCCGCCTCTGGCGCCACCGTGATCACCACGGCGGCGGATTTGGGAGGTATTAACTTCCTCGGCTTCTTTTTGCCACTGGACTGTGGGGCTGCGGCCGCCTCCGCCGCAGACTTCTTCTTCTTCTTTTTCCTCCTTTTCTTCCGCTCCACCGTTTGCCAGCCCTCGCTGTCCGGTTGTGCGGAAGTCGAGGGGACAGGAACGGGGGCGGAAGGCCCTGGCGTGGGTGCCGTAGGAGGGGCGGCGCGTCGAGCTCTGGCGGGAGCCCGCGATGCCGTCTGCACCGGTCGCAAGGGTGGGAAATTCTCCCTTGGAGCAGTTACTGCGGGACCCGAGGGTCGACCAGCTTGGCCTTGTGACGGTCGTGCAGCTGTGACAGCGAGTGAAGGCGCCGCCGCCGCTGCCTGTGCCCGTCTCATCGCCGCGGTGGTGAGGAGACGCGGTTCGGGAGGCAACCTAGCCTCTACCGCTCCAAGTCTTGCCTCTACCATTGTGCCTACGCTCAACATTATCTCCCTCATGAGGTCCTGTGATAGGACTGAGGGAGGTGCTGAGGAGGCTATGGGGGCCACTTCAGTTGTTATAGAAGTGGCAGGCGCTGCCGGCGTTGCCACCGGCACAGATGCGGCCTGCGTCATGCGGCGCATTTCAGCCTGCATCTGACGCATCTCTTCCTGTAGCGTCAGGATCTCCGCGTCTCGGCGCTAAATTGCCACTAAGAGCCGACGGTTCTCATCGGTGGCAGTGCGTTCTGTTAGCACTTCCACGTGCTCCAACAGTGCAGTAGCCGCCGTCTTGAGCAACTTCTGGCTGGTGCCCTTCAGGTTGGCCGACTTGGTAGCCAACTCCATAATAATGGCTACACTGCCTTGTGCCCTTTTCAGCAGCTCTGCTGCAGAGTGAGGATTCCCATCCGAACCGGGCAGGATTTCTGCAGCGAGCTGCTCTGCTCGTTCGATTGCGAGCTGCTCCTCTTCGCGGCGCTTACGCGCCAACTCCGCCTTGCGGGAGAGTCCGACTCTCGGCTCCGTAGTGTCCACCGTAGCACGGCCCCTTCCCGCGGTGGAAACCTTCGGGGGAGGTGGTTGTTCAATAGGGTCGTTAGACCCCTCCATCGACTCTACGGAGCGGTTGCGCTTCTGCGACTGCCAGAACTTGGAGTTCAACGTAGTCGTTGAACCCCTCCTTGATGACGCGGCGCTTAAAGACTCCACATCCGCGTCGGCCATATCCACCTCGCAGACCGAGACAGGGCGGACGCGAGATGACCGTCGTAATACGACCTTCGGCTGCATATTAGCCGCTACCTCCACTTGGCTACTGCCAGGGGTTGGTGTGACCCCCGATAGCTCATGGTTGCCACTATCGGCAACTTTTTCTCCTTCCTTGCTTGACAACAAGCATTCCTCATTCTCCTGCGTTTCGTCAGTTTTGGTTTTAAGTTTAAAATTCTCCATAAAAATCCCACGAGTATGAGACGAAAAGATTACACTTCCCGGGTGACGCTCATTCCGGGAAGCGGGGTACATACTGTGGAGGTCCCCAGGTGTCCACAGGTTTTTACGACTTCGCTGTCGGGTGTTACAGACTTTTCCTTGTCGCGGGCCGGCCAATGAAGGCAAGCCCCGCGTCCTCCGAGATCACATCTTCCCGCATGTGGCTAGCATGCAGGTCCTTGACGATCACCCGGAGATTACGCGACGCGGGAGGGCAGCCACCCCCCCCATCACCGACGGCGGCACGAATGCCTGTCAGCCCCTGCGCGAGCAGAGGGCCGACCCGTCCCTGGATCCGTTCGGATCCCACGCGGGCCTAGCAGGCCCGCCATACCACGACCCCCTCGTGCAATGGGGTCAGCTAGCCCTGAAAAGGGCTGGAACGTTAGCCGTCGACGTTGACGCCAGCTACTCCAGAGGAGCAATCAATGATGCGTCATCGCCCACGTTGCCCAGGGTGCACCGCGAGGAGGTGTTCCGTCGCACCCCAACCTAACCTTTTTTTTTTTTTTTTTTTTTTGTTCAGGCAGGAAAAAATGTACCTCATCCGCATACCGCGCAGCGCGGGGACGCCGCGCGGTTATGTGGGGCTCTCACCACACTAAAACAACCTGCCGTGTGCCGTACACCGCGACTTAGTGAGTGGACCGTCGGAAATACTTCGCACTCATCGACGGAACACCCAAGCGCTGGCCCGCAAAGGTGCGGTGCGGGCCCGTCTTCTAGGCGATGTCCAGGCACACCGGGACATCACCCCTTCGCGGGGGGCTCTACTGCGGGTGGAGGGCAAGCCCCGTCCCATCCACCCGCGGCCTCACTACGGCGGCATGAGGCGCAGAAATGCGCGTGCACGCCGCCCAGTTCGCCGGCGGCGGATCGGATCCGCAAGGCCGTCTGCCTCTCTGATCCTCTCCGCCGCCTCCTTCTGCGAGATGACTGCCTCGCAGAAAGACGCGACCGCGGTAAAACTCCTCTCGCTGCGTGCCATGGAGCGCAGGATGGCCGGCAGCGAGAGGTCGACTCCCACTACTGCCACGAGATCACGGCGCTCCACCGCCCAGGCCGGACAAGCCTCGAGCGTGTGTTGCGCCGTGTCCTCGCGGCAGGGACAGTGATGGCAGGCGGGACTCGATTCCCTCCTAGCGACCGAGTACAGATACTTTCCGAAGCAGCCGTGCTCGGAAAGCATCTGAGTCAGTCGGAAGGAAAGGGTCCCGTGCTGTCTCTCCGTCCACTCGACAATGACCGGCTGGAGCGCCGCCACGGTGCGATGACCAGCACTCGGGGACTCCAGCCGGGACGACCACTTAGCCATGATGGCTTGGCGGGCGGCATCTCGCCACCCGCGAACGTCCTCGGGCGGAGGCCGACTGCCACTCTCCGCCCGATGTTGTGTCGTCTGCCGATACACCTCGGCGAGCACTTCCGCCTCCAGATCCCACGGAGGGGTTCCGGCCAATGCGCAGGCCGCCTCTGTCGACACAGTGCGGTACCCGCGTATGGCCCTGACCGCCACGATGCGTTGGGCCCGCAAGAGACCGGGCCTATTGCGGGCGGTCAGGGCGTCCGCCCACACCGGTGCGCCGTACAGCGCCATCGACCGGATCACCCCGGTATACAACCGTCGGCACCCGATACTGGCTCCGCCCAGGTTTGGAAAAAGCCTCCCCAGGGCGGATGCGGCGCCGACGAGTTTCGGGGCGAGCCTACGGAAGTGCTCGTCGAAGTGCCACCTTGAGTCGATATAAAGGCCCAGATACTTTATCTGGGCCGCCACTGGTACGAGGACCGACCGGATCTCGATCGAGGCGCGGGGCGGCGGGCGGCGATAAGGCCCGTGGAAAAGCACGGCCTCCGTCTTCTCCACCGCCACCCGCAGGCCCAACGCCTCGATCCGTCCGACCACCTGGGAGACACCCACGGTGGCGAGGTGCGCCGCCTCCTCGAAACTTTCCCCCGGGGCCGTGACGAGAGTGTCATCCGCGTAGCAGATGACACCCAGCCCGGGAGGAAAGACTCCGCGGAGGACCCAATCATAGCCGATGTTCCACAGGAGCGGCCCTAAGACCGACCCCTGAGGAACACCGCACGACACGGGTCGCTGCAGCACACGTCCGTCGCAGTCCTCGTACATCACATGCCTCTCCTGCAGATAGTCCGCCACCAGCCGCCTCAGGTAGAGCGGCACCCCGTGATAGCGGAGCGCCTCCCTGATGCAGCTGAACGGCAGACTATTGAATGCGTTGGCGATGTCCAGCGACACCGCCAACAGCACTCCGCCGCGGCTCACCACCTCCTCGGAAGCAGCCCTCAGACGCAAGATTGCGTCGATCGTCGAACGCCCCACTCGAAACCCGAATTGGGCGTCCGACAGATCCGGCCCCACTGTAGTGTGGTGCTCGACGATGCGGGCAGCGAGAATTCTCTCGAATAACTTGCCCGCCTCGTCGAGCAACACTATGGGCCTGAAGGCTGCAGCCGAATTGGTAGGCCGTCCAGGCTTCTGCAGGAGCACCAGCTTCCCGCTTTTCCAGCAGTCAGGGAACCGTCCGGACACTAGGCAGGCGTCCAGCAGTTCCCTGAGGCGGTCCTCCATGTGGTCGAGGGCCAGGGCCAACACACGGGCAGGGACCCCGTCAGGCCCGGGAGCGGTGTTCTTCGAACGGATTCGAAGAACAGCCACCCCCACCTCCGCCTCCGTGACGGGCGGAACATCCTCCTGCACTACCCCCTCGTCCTCGGCTAGAACAGCCATGGACGGGGGCGTATGCTCCGCCCGATCCGGGAAAAGGCCCTCGACCACTTCCGCCAGGAAGCTGGGCTGGAGAGTCTCCGTAAGGGGGGGGCCCTGCGCGCGGAGCTTATCACGCGCCGCGCGGTACGGGCGACCCCAGGGGTCACTGTCTAGACTCTCCAGCATCTCGGCTCTGCTGCGCTCCTTGGCAGCATCTATGGCCCGCTTGAAGGTGATTTCGGCCTCCCTGGCCAACTCCCTCAAGCGGACAACCTCTGGGTGTTGGGCGTCTCTGTGACGCCCACGGCTTCGGGTGACGGCCCTCTTGGCGCGGTTAGAGGCCGCGCGGAGGGCCGCCAGCTCCTGGGACCACCAGTAGACCTCCGTCTTGGGAGGCCGACGTCCGACCCGGTGCATGGCCGCGTCGCAAACTGCGGTCAGCGACTCGCGAAAGCGGCCCGCACCGACGTCCACCCCCTCAGTCGGAGGTGGCAAAGACAGCCACGCTTGCACGATGGCTGCCTCCGCTAATTGGTCCCTGTCGAGACTACCCAAAGCCCACCGCTTAAAAGGTGAGATGCTGCCAACCCTGTGACCCCTACTGGCGTCCCGCGATCGAGACAACTCAAATCGGATGTACTGGTGATCCGACCCGGTTGTCTCGTCGTTCAGGACACGCCAGTTCCTTACACGTGTAGCAAGCGCGGGGGTAGTGAACGAAAGGTCCACTATCGACCGCCCCCACGGCTTGATACACGTGGCGGTGGTGCCTCTGTTTAGGAGACAGAGGCCCACCGAGTCTGCCCACTCTGTTACGACGTCGCCGCGGCCGCTAGTCTCGGAGGACCCCCACGCCGTAGACCAGGCGTTGAAGTCCCCCATGACCAGCACGTGACCTGAGGTCACTTGCCGCATCGAGGTTTCCAGTCGGAAGATGAATTCCTCGAAATCGCTCAACCTCCGGTTGGGGGAGAAGTAAACACCGTAAACGGTGATACCTCCCCAGTCGGCAGCGACATATCCCGGACCCTTGTCTCTAAGCGACAAGGGGGGGAAATGAAGCGCCGTGGAGGCGACGATTGCCACGTTTCCGTCCACCGAAAATGAACCGACCCAATTGGGGCGGTTCGGGACGATGTACGGATCCGCGGCTACGGCAAGGCCTATGGACCACTGCGCCATGTTTTGCAGGAGGAGGTCCTGCGCACCGGCGCAGTGGTTCAGGTTCACCTGAAGGATGTTGCAGTCACGATCCATTAATGGATCTCGACTACAACATCCTCCTCCATGTGCAACGGCGACGTCGATGGTGGCACTACACCACTGGGAGCGGGCTCGGTCGATCGACCAGCCCCCAGCCGTGGCCCGGAAGTCAGGATGCGGGGCGGTTTGCAGCCCTCACGGCCCAGCATATGGTTTGCGGGCAGGTTGCCCGCGGCACATGCCGGGCAGCGAGGGGCGGCAGAACACTCCGCCGCTTTGTGCCCAGGTTGACCGCAGCGGAAGCACAGTCCGCTGCAGTCAAAACAGCTGGTGCACTTTGGGCGAGCGTGCCCAGGTGCCATACATTTATAACACCTCATGGGCCGGCTCGCCAGGACCGTGACCCTGGCTGAAATCCAGCCCACGAGGAGTCTTCCGGCGTCGGCCAAGACCTTGACGGACGCCACCGGGCAGCTCGCCCAAACCGCTCCAACGCCACCGGGACCGGGGCGGATGGGGCCCACCCTGACGTGTTCCGGGCTACAATTGGTAGCGGAGGCTATTGCCTCCCGGACATCGTCAGGTGTGGTGAAGTCCGCCAGACCCGAAATGCGCACCTCTGCGCATTTGGTGGGTCTGGCGATCCTTACGCCCTCCACCCCGTCGAAGAGACCCCGCAATTTCTCAGCCACGACGTCGGCCCTCCTCGCACCCTCCTCGCCCGGGAACTCGAGGATACGAGCTCCCGTACGGGCGAGGCGCGTCCGAGCACCAACGCCTCCGATATCGGAGACGTCGATGCCCCGACGGGCCCGCTGGAGGACCTCGCCGTAGCTAAGGCCTCGCTCCTGCGCCTCCGGCCCCACCGTGATTACCACGGCGGCGGTTTTAGGCGGCGTCAGTCTCGGCCTCCGGGCCTTTGTGCCACCAGCTTGTGGGGCTGCGGCTGCCTCTGCCGCAGTCTTCTTCTTCCGCTTCTTTTTGTTCTTCCTCTTCCTCCGCTCAACCACCTGAAAGCCCTCACTGTCCGGCTGAGCGGAGGTAGAGGGAGCGGGAGCCGAAGAGGCTACTGCGGGTGCCGCAGTAGTGGTACTTCGTGCTTGGGCAGGGGCCCGCGAGGGCGCCTGTACCGCCACTGGCCTCAAGGGAGGAAAGTTCTCCCTAGGGCGAGCTGCTACGGGGCCCGAGGGTCGCACCGCCTGGGCACCTTGGCCCTGAGACGGACGCGTAGCTGCTGCCACGACGGAAGGCGGCTGCGTCCGTCTCATCGCCGCAGTTGTTAAGCGACGCGGCTCCGGAGGCAGCCTAGCCTCCAACGCCTCCAACCGCGCGCCAATCATAGGGCCCACACTCAACATAATCTCCCTCATTTGCTCCTGTGAGAACAGGGCTGAGGGAGATGCTGAGGGGGCCGCTGGCGTAGGGGCCAATCTGGGTACCACTGGCGATGAGGGCGCCACACTCGATGCAGGCACCGCCACTGGCGCAGACGCAGACGGAGACATCAGCTGAGCTTGCGACAGCCGGCGTATCTCCGCCTGCATCTGCCGCATCTGCTCCTGCAGGTGGAGGTTCTCAGCAGTGAGGCGGTTGTGAGCCACCCATAGCCGCCGGTTCTCGTCATCCACCGTGCGGCTTTGGAGGACCTCCGCATACTCGAGCAGCGCAGAGGCTGCCACCTTGAGGGCCTTCTGATAGGTGCCCTTCAGCTGGCTGGATTTGGTGGCCACATCTAGAATGATGGCCACACTTTTCTTAGACCTCTGCAGCAGCTCCGCTGCAGAGTGAGGGTTACCGTCCGCACTCGAGGTGAGTTCGGCAGTAAGCTGCTCCACTCTCCCGAGTGCGGCCTGTTCCTCTTCCTGGCGCCGCTGCGCCAGTTCGGCCTTGCGGGTTGAACCCACTCTCGGTTCCGGGGTGCCCGGTTTCGAGAGGCCTCTTCCCGCGCTGGAAAATTTCGCTGGAGGCTGAGCAGTTACGTCTGACTCGACGGAACCGTCCAGACCCTCCATTGAACCCTCCAGTGGGCGTTTCTGCGCCCGCCAAAACTTAGCTGAGAGGTTCAACGAAGACGTTGAACCCCTCGCCGATGAGGCAACGCTAGTCGGCTCTGTGTCGTCCACATCGCCACCTGAAGCGGCACGGACGCGAGGCGACCGCCGCAACTCCACCAACGGCTGCCAGAAGGCCGCCGTCCCAATCTGAGTGCTCCCAGAGGCCGGAGTGGCCTCTGAAAGCTCAGCGTCGCACTGGGCGACTGTGCTCACTCTGGAGCTCTTCTTTTTTGAGGTTTTGGTTTTTAGTTTTGAAATATCCATGAACTAATCCCACGAGAATGAGACGAACTAAATACACTTCCCGGGTGACGCTCATTCCGGGAAGCGGGGTAAATACTGTGGAGGTCCCCAGGTGTCCACAGGTTTTTACGACTTCGCTGTCGGGTCTTATAGACTTTTCCTTGTCGCGGGCCGGCCAATTAAGGCAAGCCCCGCGTCCTCCGAGATCACATCTTCCCGCATGTGGCTAGCATGCAGGTCCTTGACGATCACCCGGAGATTACGCGACGCGGGAGGGCAGCCACCCCTCCCATCACCGACGGCGGCACGAATGCCTGTCAGCCCCTGCGCGAGCAGTGGGCCGACCCGTCCCTCGATCCTTTCGGATCTGGGATCCTCGCGGATCCCTCGCGGGCCTAGCAGGCCCGCCATACCACGACCCCCTCGTGCAATGGGGTCAGCTAGCCCTGAAAAGGGCTGGAACGTTAGCCGTCGACGTTGACGCCAGCTACTCCAGAGGAGCAATCAATGATGCGTCATCGCCCACGTTGCCCAGGGTGCACCGCGAGGAGGTGTTCCGTCGCACCCCGCACCCCAACCTAACCTTTTTTTTTTTTTTTTTTTTTTTGTTCAGGCAGGAAAAAATGTACCTCATCCGCATACCGCGCGGCGCGGGGACGCCGCGCGGTTATGTGGGGCTCTCACCACACTAAAACAACCTGCCGTGTGCCATACACCGCGACTTAGTGAGTGGACCGTCGGAAATACTTCGCACTCATCGACGGAACACCCAAGCGCTGGCCCGCAAAGGTGCGGTGCGGGCCCGTCTTCTAGGCAATGTCCAGGCACACCGGGACATCACCCCTTCGCGGGGGGCTCTACTGCGGGTGGAGGGCAAGCCCCGTCCCATCCACCCGCGGCCTCACTACGGCGGCATGAGGCGCAGAAATGCGCGTGCACGCCGCCCAGTTCGCCGGCGGCGGATCGGATCCGCAAGGCCGTCTGCCTCTCTGATCCTCTCCGCCGCCTCCTTCTGCGAGATGACTGCCTCGCAGAAAGACGCGACCGCGGTAAAACTCCTCTCGCTGCGTGCCATGGAGCGCAGGATGGCCGGCAGCGAGAGGTCGACTCCCACTGCTGCCACGAGATCACGGCGCTCCACCGCCCAGGCCGGACAAGCCTCGAGCGTGTGTTGCGCCGTGTCCTCGCGGCAGGGACAGTGATGGCAGGCGGGACTCGATTCCCTCCTAGCGACCGAGTACAGATACTTTCCGAAGCAGCCGTGCTCGGAAAGCATCTGAGTCAGTCGGAAGGAAAGGGTCCCGTGCTGCCTCTCCGTCCACTCGACAATGACCGGCTGGAGCGCCGCCACGGTGCGATGACCAGCACTCGGGGACTCCAGCCGGGACGACCACTTTGCCATGATGGCTTGGCGGGCGGCATCTCGCCACCCGCGAACGTCCTCGGGCGGAGGCCGACTGCCACTATCCGCCCGATGTTGTGTCGTCTGCCGATATACTTCGGCGAGCACTTCCGCCTCTAGGTCCCACGGGGGGGTTCCGGCCAATGCGCAGGCCGCCTCTGTTGACACAGTGCGGTACCCGCGTATGGCCCTGACCGCCACGATGCGTTGGGCCCGCAAGAGACCGGGCCTATTGCGGGCGGTCAGGGCGTCCGCCCACACCGGTGCGCCGTACAGCGCCATCGACCGGATCACCCCGGTATACAACCGTCGGCACCCGATACTGGCTCCGCCCAGGTTCGGCAAAAGCCTCCCCAGGGCGGATGCGGCGCCGACGAGTTTCGGGGCGAGCCTACGGAAGTGCTCGTCGAAGTGCCACCTTGAGTCGATATACAGGCCCAGATATTTTATCTGGGCCCCCACTGGTACGAGGACCGACCGGATCTCGATCGAGGCGCGGGGCGGCGGGCGGCGATAAGGCCCGTGGAAGAGCACGGCCTCCGTCTTTTCCACCGCCACCCGCAGGCCCAACGCCTCGATCCGTCCGACCACCTGGGAAACACCCACGGTGGCGAGGCGTGCCGCCTCCTCGAAACTTTCCCCCGGGGCCGTGACGAGAGTGTCATCCGCGTAGCAGATGACACCCAGCCCGGGAGGAAAGACTCCGCGGAGGACCCAATCATAGCCGATGTTCCACAGGAGCGGCCCTAAGACCGACCCCTGAGGAACACCGCACGACACGGGTCGCTGCAGCACACGTCCGTCGCAGTCCTCGTACAACACACGCCGCTCCTGCAGATAGTCCGCCACCAGCCGCCTCAGGTAGACGGGCACCCCGTGATATCGGAGCGCCTCCCTGATGCAGCTGAACGGCAGACTGTTGAATGCGTTGGCGATGTCCAACGACACCGCCAACATCACTCCGCCGCGGCTCACCACCTCCTCGGAAGCAGCCTTCAGACGCAAGATTGCGTCGATCGTCGAACGCCCCACTCGAAAACCGAATTGGGCGTCCGACAGATCCGGCCCCACTGTAGTAAGGTGCTCGACGATGCGGGCAGCGAGAATTCTCTCGAACAACTTACCCGCCTCGTCGAGCAACACTATGGGCCTGAAGGCTGCAGCCGAATTGGTGGGCCGTCCAGGCTTCTGCAGGAGCACCAGCTTCCCGCTTTTCCAGCAGTCAGGGAACCGACCGGACACTAGGCAGGCGTCCAGCAGTTCCCTGAGGCGGTCCTCCATGTGATCGAGGGCCAGGGCCAACACACGGGCAGGGACCCCGTCAGGCCCGGGAGCGGTGTTCCTCGAACGGATTCGAAGAACAGCCACCCCCACCTCCGCCTCCGTGACGGGCGGAACATCCTCCTGCACTACCCCCTCGTCCTCGGCAAGAACAGCCATGGACGGGGGCGTATGCTCCGCCCGATCCGGGAAAAGGCCCTCGACCACTTCCGCCAGGAAGCTGGGCTGGAGAGTCTCCGTAAGGGGGGGGCCCTGCGCGCGGAGCTTATCACGCGCCGCGCGGTACGGGCGACCCCAGGGGTCACTGTCGAGACTCTCCAGCATCTCGGCTCTGCTGCGCTCCTTGGCAGCATCTATGGCCCGCTTGAAGGTGATTTCGGCCTCCCTAGCCAACTCCCTCAAGCGGACAACCTCTGGGTGTTGGGCGTCTCTGTGACGCCCACGGCTTCGGGTGACGGCCCTCTTGGCGCGGTTAGAGGCCGCGCGGAGGGCCGCCAGCTCCTGGGACCACCAGTAGACCTCCGTCTTTGGAGGCCGACGTCCGACCCGGTGCATGGCCGCATCGCATACTGCTGTCAGTGACTCGCGAAAGCGGCCTGCACCGACGTCCACCCCCTCAGTCGGAGGTGGCAAAGACAGCCACGCTTGCACGATGGCTGCCTCCGCTAATTGGTCCCTGTCGAGACTACCCAAAGCCCACCGCTTAAAAGGTGAGATGCTGCCAACCGTGTGACCCCTACTGGCGTCCCGCGATCGAGACAACTCAAATCGGATGTACTGGTGATCCGACCCGGTTGTCTCGTCGTTCAGGACACGCCAGTTCCTTACACGTGTAGCAAGCGCGGGGGTAGTGAACGAAAGGTCCACTATCGACCGCCCCCACGGCTTGATACACGTGGCGGTGGTGCCTCTGTTTAGGAGACAGAGGCCCACCGAGTCTGCCCACTCTGTTACGACGTCGCCGCGGCCGCTAGTCTCGGAGGACCCCCACGCCGTAGACCAGGCGTTGAGGTCCCCCATGACCAGCACGTGACCTGAGGTCACTTGCCGCATCGAGGTTTCCAGTCGGAAGATGAATTCCTCGAAATCGCTCAACCTCCGGTTGGGGGAGAAGTATACACCGTAAACGGTGATACCTCCCCAGTCGGCAGCGACATATCCCGGACCCTTGTCTCTTAGCGACAAGGGGGGGAAATGAAGTGCCGTGGAGGCGACGATTGCCACGTTTCCGTCCACCGAAAATGAACCGACCCAATTGGGGCGGTTCGGGACGATGTACGGATCCGCGGCTACGGCAAGGCCTATGGACCACTGCGCCATGTTTTGCAGGAGGAGGTCCTGCGCACCGGCGCAGTGGTTCAGGTTCACTTGAAGGATGTTGCAGTCACGATCCATTAATGGATCTCGACTACAACATCCTCCTCCATGTGCAACGGCGACGTCGATGGTGGCACTACACCACTGGGAGCGGGGAATCGGAGCCGAAGAAGCAGGCGCAGGTGCCGCAGGAGTGGCACGTCGGGCTTGGGCAGGGGCCCGCGAGGGCGCCTGTGCCACTACCGGCCTCAAGGGAGGAAAGCTCTCCCTAGGACGAGCTGCTACTGGACCCGAGGGTCGCCCCGTCTGGGCACCTTGGCCCTGAGATGGACGCGTAGCTGTAGCCGCGGAGGAAGGCGGCTGCGTCCGTCTCATCGCCGCAGTTGTGAGCCGTCGCGGTTCCGGAGGTAGCCTGGCCTCCAACGCCTCCAACCGCGCGCCTATCATAGGGCCCACACTCAGCATAATCTCCCTCATTTGCTCCTGTGAGAACAGGGCTGAGGGAGATGCTGAGGGGGCCACAGGTGCAGGGGCCAGTCTGGGCGCCACTGGCGATGAGGGCGCCTCACTTGATGCAGGCACCGCCACCGGCGCAGACGCAGACACCTGCTGAGCCTGCGTTAGACGGCGGATCTCCACCTGCATTTGGCGCATCTGCTCCTGCAGGTGGAGGTTCTCTGCGTTGAGTCGGTTGTAGGCCACCCAAAGCCGCCGGTTCTCGTCGTCAACCGTGCGGCCCTGGAGGACCTCCGCATTCTCTAGCAGCGCAGAGGCCGCCACCTTGAGCGCCTTCTGGTAGGTGCCCTTTAACTGTGAAGATTTGGTGGCCACATCTAAAATTATGGCCACACTCTTCTTCGATCTCTGCAGCAGTTCCGCTGCAGAGTGCGGATTGCAGTCCGCGCTTGAGGCGAGTTCAGCAGTTAGTTGCTCTACCCGCCCAAGCGCGGCCTGTTCTTCTTCTTGGCGCCGCTGCGCCAGTTCGGCCTTGCGGGTAGAGCCCACTCTCGGTTCCGGGGTGCCCGGTTTCGAGAGGCCCCTTCCCGCACTAGAGACTTTAGCAGGAGGCGGAACGACCCCACTTAAATCGGCGAATCCACTCAGGCTCTCAACCGACAGCTCTAGAGGGCGCTTCTGCGCCTTCCAATATTTCGACGGGAGGTTCAAGGAGGTCGTTGAACCCCTCGCCGATGAGGTAGCGCTTGCCGGCTCCGTGTCCTCCATGTCCGCTTCGCCACTTGAGGCAGCTCGGACGCGGGGCGACCGCCGCAACTCCACCAACGGCTGCCAGAAGGCAGCTGTCCCGATCTGACTACTTCCAGGGGCCGGAGTGGCCTCAGGAAGTTCTTTGTCGCACTGGGCGACGGTGCTCGCTTTGGAGCTCTTCTTTTTGGGTTTTTGGGTTTTGGGTTTTAAATTTGAAATATCCATAAAAGTCCCACGAGTATGAGACGAACTAAATACACTTCCCGGGTGACGCTCATTCCGGGAAGCGGGGTACATACTGTGGAGGTCCCCAGGTGTCCACAGGTTTTTACGACTTCGCTGTCGGGTCTTATAGACTTTTCCTTGTCGCGGGCCGGCCAATGAAGGCAAGCCCCGCGTCCTCCGAGATCACATCTTCCCGCATGTGGCTAGCATGCAGGTCCTTGACGATCACCCGGAGATTACGCGACGCGGGAGGGCAGCCACCCCTCCCATCACCGACGGCGGCACGAATGCCTGTCAGCCCCTGCGCGAGCAGTGGGCCGACCCGTCCCTCGATCCTTTCGGATCTGGGATCCTCGCGGATCCCTCGCGGGCCTAGCAGGCCCGCCATACCACGACCCCCTCGTGCAATGGGGTCAGCTAGCCCTGAAAAGGGCTGGAACGTTAGCCGTCGACGTTGACGCCAGCTACTCCAGAGGAGCAATCAATGATGCGTCATCGCCCACGTTGCCCAGGGTGCACCGCGAGGAGGTGTTCCGTCGCACCCCACCCCAACCTAACCTAACCTTTTTTTTTTTTTTTTTTGTTCAGGCAGGAAAAAATGTACCTCATCCGCATACCGCGCGGCGCGGGGACGCCGCGCGGTTATGTGGGGCTCTCACCACACTAAAACAACCTGCCGTGTGCCATACACCGCGACTTAGTGAGTGAACCGTCGGAAATACTACGCACTCATCGACGGAACACTCATGCGCCGGCCCGCAAGGTGCGGTGCGGGCCCGTCTCTAGGCGATGTCCAGACACACCGGGACATCACCCAGCCCAGACAGCAGCGGTGCTTCCGTTGTCTGGAACCGGGCCACATCGGAGTGAAGTGCACTGTGGGCATTGACCGCAGCGGGCTTTGCTTCAACTGCGGCAAGCCCGGCCATGCGGCCGCAGCGTGCACTGCCGAACCCCACTGTCCGATATGCGCGGCAGGGGGCAAGGCGTCTGGTCACCGGCTGGGCAGCAAAGACTGCGCAGCGGGTGACCAGAAGCGGGGCAAGCGACCCCAGGGACGGCAGGCGGCGAAGGGTGGCCCCGTGGCGCCCCCGCAGTCTGTCGATCTCTCGCAGACCGAGGAGGCGATGGATACGGCCCACTCATAAATGGCGACTATCTCCTTCCTGCAGGCGAACATCAACCACTGCGTCGGAGCTCAGGACAATTTGTTCCAGTGCATGGCGCAGTGGCAGGCGTCGGTTACGGTGATCTCCGATCCGTACTACGTTCGCCCCCGCGACGACTGGGCGAGTGACCTCGACGGCTCAGTTGCGATCGTTACGCAACTGCACGTCCCCGGCTCCGCTCCCTTCGAGAAGGTCTTGAGGGGCCGGGGATGTGTGACGGTCACTTTAGGCGGCATCGCAGTGATCGGGGTGTACTGCCCTCCCAGCAAAACCCTCGCCGACTTCGAGCAACTGCTCTTAGAAATCGGGGGTATGGTGGAAGGGGTGCACCCCGCTCATGTAGTGATTGCCGGAGACTTCAACGCACACTCGCGTGCTTGGGGATCACCGGTCACCGACGATAGAGGAGAAGCGTTGGAAGAGTGGGCGGTGTCTACTGGCGTGGTGCTCCTCAACAGGGGGACGGTGAACACGTTCTTAGGGCCCCAAGGAGGCACATCGATTATTGACCTGACGTTCGCCAGCCCCGCGCTGGCGCGCAGGGCGCGTAACTGGAGAGTCTTCGAGGGAGAGGAGAACTTGTCCGATCACCGATATATTCGGTTCGACATTTCCTCCTCGCCCGCGACGGCTGCATGGTCAAGTAATCGTCCCCTTAGCGGAGAGAATCCGCGCTGGCGAGTAGCCACGCTGGATCGGGAGCTGGCTATCGAGGCGGCCATCGTGGAACGGTGGGCTGGTGCCGGCACTACCCATCTGGACGTGGACGCAAAATCGGAGCAGCTCCAGGATTCGCTGACTCGCGTCTGTGACGCGGCTATGAGTAGGGCAAGGCCGGTTCCTCCTCGGAGACAGGTGTACTGGTGGCGCCCGCACCTCGCTGAGCTTCGGCAAGCGAGCTGGGCATCGCAACGCCGGTACACTCGTGCCCGGGGAAGACGGGTTAGGGACCTGGTCTTGGAAGCGGAGCTTCGCGCTGCGTGGCAGGCCGCCCGTGCGGTCTACAGCGCAGCGATCAAGTCGGCTAAGGAGGAGGCCTGGAGGGAGTGGCTTGAGACACTCGACAGAGATCCATGGGGGCGGCCATACAAGGTCATGAGCCACAAGCTCCGACCGTGGGCGCCCCCACTCACCAGGTCTCTGGAGCCCTCGTTCGTAGGACAAGTGGTCAGCACCCTATTTCCGGCGGCAGACGAATGGGTCCCTCCGACCATGTCGTCACGTAACCAGGAGCCAACAGCGGCGGAGGTCATTCCTCCCGTGTCCGAGGAGGAACTGGAGGTGGCCGTTCTGCGACTCAAGGCGAAGAACGGTGCCCCAGGCCCGGACGGAGTACCTGGACGGCTGATCACCTCGGTGATGCCGATTATCGGGGAGGATACGCGATCCCTCATGACGGAATGTCTGACGGGGGGGAGATTCCCGCGTACTTGGAAGATCGGGAAGCTCGTCCTTCTCGGTAAGAACGGCCGCCCAAAAGAGTCACCGTCGGCCTACCGCCCGATAGTACTGCTTGACGAGATGAGCAAGCTGTTCGAGCGGGTGATCAGTGCTCGTCTCGTCAAGCACCTGGAGGGGGTAGGACCAGACTTGCACGACGGTCAATTTGGTTTTCGCCGCGGGAGGTCAACCCTAGATGCCATTTCGCACTTGCGGGAACGCGTGGGGGAGGCAGTCGACCAGGGAGAAGTGGTCCTTGCGGTCTCGCTGGATATCGCGAATGCGTTTAACACGCTTCCTTGGGCGACTGTCGCGGAGGCACTTAGGTACCACAAGGTTCCCGAGTGCCTTAGGCAAGTGCTCGGGGACTACTTCGTCGGGCGCGCGATCGCGTATCCGTCGCGCGATCGGCTCGTCCGGCGAGAGATGTCATGCGGTGTTCCACAGGGGTCGGTCCTCGGGCCTCTCCTGTGGAACATCGGATTCGACTGGGTCCTGCGCGGTGCAAATCTCCGGGGAGTTGGTATACTTTGTTATGCCGACGATACCCTGGTCACCGCGCGGGCCCCCAATTTTCGCGATGCGGCGGTGCTGGCCACGGCTGGTGTGGCGCAAGTAGTGCGCCGCATCAAGGCGTTAGGGCTCCGGGTGGCTCTCGAAAAATCTGAGGCTCTGTTTTTCCACGGGCCTCGGAGACCTTCACCTGTAGGCGCAAAAATCGTGGTAGGGGGCACCTCCATCGCTGTCGGGTCGAGGATGAAGTATTTAGGACTCGTTCTCGACAGTCGGTGGGGGTTTGTGGAGCACTTTCGGCAACTGGCTCCGAAACTTTTAGCCTACGCCGGAATGCTCGCAAGGCTCCTCCCCAACAAAGGGGGACCGGGTAGTGCGTGCCGTCGCCTGTACGACGGAGTGTTGCGTTCGAAAGCACTGTACGGTGCGCCGATATGGGCAGATGCTCTGAGCGCTCAGAATATGGTCTTGCTGCGGCGCCCGCAGCGAGCCATAGCGCAAAGAGCGGCTCGGGCGTACTGTACGGTGTCGTACGAGGCGGCTTGCGCAATCGCAGCCAGTCTACCGTGGGATCTCGAGGCGGGGGTACTGTCGCAGGTTTACCGGCGAAGTACTCTGGTACGCAGGGGCGGGGGTTGGCCAACCGTGGAGGAGATCGGAAGCTGGAGAGCGCAAGCTCGCGACGTTCTCTTCGACAGGTGGTCGGCCCGACTAGAGGGGTCCGCGGTGGGGAAGGAACTGGTTTCGGCCATCCAACCCATTCTGCGGCCCTACGTCGAAAGGCGGCACGGGACTCTAACGTTCCACCTTACACAACTCTTAACGGGGCACGGCTGCTTCGGGAAGTACTTGTGGGAGGTGGTCGGCATCGAGCCGGAGCCTACGTGTCGCCACTGTAGCGGTGGGGCTGTGGACACGGCGGAGCATACGCGCGTCGTGTGCACGGCTTGGAGCGGGGAGCGTTCGGCTCTAGTAGGTAAGATAGGACAAGACCTCTCGCTGCCGGCCGTGGTTCGCGCCATGGTCGACAGCGAAGAGGGCTGGGCCGCCGTCGTCTCATTCGCTGAGACAGTCATGACGGCAAAACGAGAGACGCTCAGAGAGAGGGAGCGTAGCGGTTTGACGCTTCCTCCTCGCCGGCCCACAGCGTCGGGGCGGCGGCGTATGCAGTACGCCAGCCGCCTGGAATTGGAAGGAGGATCGGGGGATCCACCGACCTAATAATGGCCCCGCGATGTGGCGCCCCTAGTGTTCAGGGGGCGCTAACATGTGACGTTACAGGGGAAGGGCATTGGCCCAACCCCTGGGAGTCGAGCCCGCTCGTTGGGCAACGCCGGCCGGATCGCAGTGAGCAAACGCCTGCCTATCCTGTGATCTGACCTGAAGGCGATGAAGTGGACATCGTGAGGTTTAGTGGGTATGCCCCGAAGAGGTGAGTCCCACATACGGCCTCCAGATACCCCCCATATCGGAGGTAGCATGCCTAATAGCATTCCTCACGTAAAAAAAAAAAAAAAAAAAAAAACCTGGGGCGGGCCCCCGTAAGTGAGCTGTGAGTACGTCCTTGTCGTCCGGCCCTGGACCCCGACCTGACCACCGTAACGGAGTGGCAGGCGGGTGACCGAATCTCTGGCTCGATACTTGAGGGGCATTTAGAGCGATCAGTTACTTCTGAGCTTGCGGTACTTTTCAGTACCAATAAAAACGGTGCTTCTCAGCGCCAATACGGTTAGAGGTCGTCTGACATCGGAAACGATGTCTGACGAGTGTTCTGGCCCTCAGGGGGCGGGGAGTAGGACCGAGAGGTCCCGCTCTCCTCTCCGAGGTGCGCGTGACCCTAAGGGGGCGGGGAAAGGGGCCGAAAGGCCCCGATCTCCCCTCCTGGGGGCTTTTAACCCTGAGGGGTCGGGGAGAGGGACCGAAAGGTCTCAATCCTCCCTCCCAGGGGTTTGCAAGGAGGCGCGCGTCCTACTGCCTCGTCTAGGCGCTAGGACGCAAACTCTGTCGGAGTCTTCTACCGACACCAGCGTCGGCACGGTGGTGTCTGTCGACTCGCGGCCGTCCTCCCCGGGCAGACTTTGGCGGAAACGCTTAAACTCTGCGTCGGACGGGGACTGCTCCGAGTCGGGAGACCGAGTGGATGCCGCTGAGGTCGGTGGCAAGAAACTGCGTGGTCGACCCCCGACCACAGGCCAGTATGTTGGCCTGGCGAAAGCCAAGGCCGAGCTCAACCTGGCCAAGGAGCGTGAGCTCCAACTTCGGGCAGAGGAGGAACTGGCGGAGGAGCTGCGGCAGCAGAAGGAGTCATTCCTTCTAAAACCGCACAAACCGCAAACCGAGGCGACCGTGTCAGCTGCTCACCTTCGGGCTGAGGAGTTGACGCAAGCCATAGAGGCTGCAGTAGGGACCGTTCAGACGGTGGCGAAGAAATCGTCCCGTTTGAAGGGTCAATATGTGCGGGACCTCAATCTCGCGGCAAGCTCCATCTTGGAGTACGCCCGCGAGTTGAGGTCTCGCACTGAGACGGACGAGGTGGCCAGGCTTCAGGCCGAGCTGGTCACCCTCCGAGCACAAATAGGTGTTTTGAGGGAGCGGGCGGACTCGGCTCCCCTCACTATGAGTCGCGACGAGATCGCGTTCATGGTCGACGCGCGGCTCGAGGGGATACAGGACCGCCTGTTGCCCGAAAAACGGCTCCGTCCTCCGCTTCAGGCGGACATTCGGAATGCCGCCGCTGCTGCCTCCGCGTCCTCTTCGGCCATAGACGTCGAAGAGCCAGCGCTCCCCGCGTCGGCGCCCACCGCACCCCCCGCGTCTAAGGCCAAGGCTAAGGCCAAGGCCAAGGCCGCCCGCGGGGCGACACCTGTGGTGACCACACCTGCGGCGTCTACGCCTAAGCAGGCGCCACCTAAGGTGGCCAAACCCGCGGCGTCCGTGCCTGAGCAGGCACAACCTTCGAGGTTGCCTTCAACCTCGGAGACTGCCCCAGGCAACAAAAAAAAGAAACGGCAAGCGAGGAAGAGCGCTGCTGCCAAACAGGCAGCTGCCGCTCAACCACCTCGCCCGCTGCCACCTCCCCCCTCGTCGATGGACGAGGGATGGACTGTGGTGGCGAAGCGGGGCCCGACTAAGCCAGCAGCGAAACCCGCTCCGGCTGTGGCCCCAAAAAAGGCGGGCCCTAAACTCCGCCCCCCGCGTACAGCAGCAGTGGTCATTACCCTGCAGCCAGGCGCGGTGGAGCAGGGCGCAACATATGCGGCCGTCCTACCAACACTCTTAGAGCCCAGACAGCAGCGGTGCTTCCGTTGTCTGGAACCGGGCCACATCGGAGTGAAGTGCACTGTGGGCATTGACCGCAGCGGGCTTTGCTTCAACTGCGGCAAGCCCGGCCATGCGGCCGCAGCGTGCACTGCCGAACCCCACTGTCCGATATGCGCGGCAGGGGGCAAGGCGTCTGGTCACCGGCTGGGCAGCAAAGACTGCGCAGCGGGTGACCAGAAGCGGGGCAAGCGACCCCAGGGACGGCAGGCGGCGAAGGGTGGCCCCGTGGCGCCCCCGCAGTCTGTCGATCTCTCGCAGACCGAGGAGGCGATGGATACGGCCCACTCATAAATGGCGACTATCTCCTTCCTGCAGGCGAACATCAACCACTGCGTCGGAGCTCAGGACAATTTGTTCCAGTGCATGGCGCAGTGGCAGGCGTCGGTTACGGTGATATCCGATCCGTACTACGTTCGCCCCCGCGACGACTGGGCGAGTGACCTCGACGGCTCAGTTGCGATCGTTACGCAACTGCACGTCCCCGGCTCCGCTCCCTTCGAGAAGGTCTTGAGGGGCCGGGGATGTGTGACGGTCACTTTAGGCGGCATCGCAGTGATCGGGGTGTACTGCCCTCCCAGCAAAACCCTCGCCGACTTCGAGCAACTGCTCTTAGAAATCGGGGGTATGGTGGAAGGGGTGCACCCCGCTCATGTAGTGATTGCCGGAGACTTCAACGCACACTCGCGTGCTTGGGGATCACCGGTCACCGACGATAGAGGAGAAGCGTTGGAAGAGTGGGCGGTGTCTACTGGCGTGGTGCTCCTCAACAGGGGGACGGTGAACACGTTCTTAGGGCCCCAAGGAGGCACATCGATTATTGACCTGACGTTCGCCAGCCCCGCGCTGGCGCGCAGGGCGCGTAACTGGAGAGTCTTCGAGGGAGAGGAGAACTTGTCCGATCACCGATATATTCGGTTCGACATTTCCTCCTCGCCCGCGACGGCTGCATGGTCAAGTAATCGTCCCCTTAGCGGAGAGAATCCGCGCTGGCGAGTAGCCACGCTGGATCGGGAGCTGGCTATCGAGGCGGCCATCGTGGAACGGTGGGCTGGTGCCGGCACTACCCATCTGGACGTGGACGCAAAATCGGAGCAGCTCCAGGATTCGCTGACTCGCGTCTGTGACGCGGCTATGAGTAGGGCAAGGCCGGTTCCTCCTCGGAGACAGGTGTACTGGTGGCGCCCGCACCTCGCTGAGCTTCGGCAAGCGAGCTGGGCATCGCAACGCCGGTACACTCGTGCCCGGGGAAGACGGGTTAGGGACCTGGTCTTGGAAGCGGAGCTTCGCGCTGCGTGGCAGGCCGCCCGTGCGGTCTACAGCGCAGCGATCAAGTCGGCTAAGGAGGAGGCCTGGAGGGAGTGGCTTGAGACACTCGACAGAGATCCATGGGGGCGGCCATACAAGGTCATGAGCCACAAGCTCCGACCGTGGGCGCCCCCACTCACCAGGTCTCTGGAGCCCTCGTTCGTAGGACAAGTGGTCAGCACCCTATTTCCGGCGGCAGACGAATGGGTCCCTCCGACCATGTCGTCACGTAACCAGGAGCCAACAGCGGCGGAGGTCATTCCTCCCGTGTCCGAGGAGGAACTGGAAGTGGCCGTTCTGCGACTCAAGGCGAAGAACGGCGCCCCAGGCCCGGACGGAGTACCTGGACGGCTGATCACCTCGGTGATGTCGATTATCGGGGAGGATACGCGATCCCTCATGACGGAATGTCTGACGGGGGGGAGATTCCCGTGTACTTGGAAGATCGGGAAGCTCGTTCTTCTCGGTAAGAACGGCCGCCCAAAAGAGTCACCGTCGGCCTACCGCCCGATAGTACTGCTTGACGAGATGAGCAAGCTGTTCGAGCGGGTGATCAGTGCTCGTCTCGTCAAGCACCTGGAGGGGGTAGGACCAGACTTGCACGACGGTCAATTTGGTTTTCGCCGCGGGAGGTCAACCCTAGATGCCATTTCGCACTTGCGGGAACGCGTGGGGGAGGCAGTCGACCAGGGAGAAGTGGTCCTTGCGGTCTCGCTGGATATCGCGAATGCGTTTAACACGCTTCCTTGGGCGACTGTCGCGGAGGCACTTAGGTACCACAAGGTTCCCGAGTACCTTAGGCAAGTGCTCGGGGACTACTTCGTCGGGCGCGCGATCGCGTATCCGTCGCGCGATCGGCTCGTCCGGCGAGAGATGTCATGCGGTGTTCCACAGGGGTCGGTCCTCGGGCCTCTCCTGTGGAACATCGGATTCGACTGGGTCCTGCGCGGTGCAAATCTCCGGGGAGTTGGTATACTTTGTTATGCTGACGATACCCTGGTCACCGCGCGGGCCCCCAATTTTCGCGATGCGGCGGTGCTGGCCACGGCTGGTGTGGCGCAAGTAGTGCGCCGCATCAAGGCGTTAGGGCTCCGGGTGGCTCTCGAAAAATCTGAGGCTCTGTTTTTCCACGGGCCTCGGAGACCTCCACCTGTAGGCGCAAAAATCGTGGTAGGGGGCACCTCCATCGCTGTCGGGTCGAGGATGAAGTATTTAGGACTCGTTCTCGACAGTCGGTGGGGGTTTGTGGAGCACTTTCGGCAACTGGCTCCGAAACTTTTAGCCTACGCCGGAATGCTCGCAAGGCTCCTCCCCAACAAAGGGGGACCGGGTAGTGCGTGCCGTCGCCTGTACGACGGAGTGTTGCGTTCGAAAGCACTGTACGGTGCGCCGATATGGGCAGATGCTCTGAGCGCTCAGAATATGGTCTTGCTGCGGCGCCCGCAGCGAGCCATAGCGCAAAGAGCGGCTCGGGCGTACTGTACGGTGTCGTACGAGGCGGCTTGCGCAATCGCAGCCAGTCTACCGTGGGATCTCGAGGCGGGGGTACTGTCGCAGGTTTACCGGCGAAGTACTCTGGTACGCAGGGGCGGGGGTTGGCCAACCATGGAGGAGATCGGAACTTGGAGAGCGCAAGCTCGCGACGTTCTCTTCGAAAGGTGGTCGACCCGACTAGAGGGGTCCGCGGTGGGGAAGGAACTGGTTTCGGCCATCCAACCCATTCTGCGGCCTTACGTCGAAAGGCGGCACGGGACTCTAACGTTCCACCTTACACAACTCTTAACGGGGCACGGCTGCTTCGGGAAGTACTTGTGGGAGGTGGTCGGCATCGAGCCGGAGCCTACGTGCCGCCACTGTAGCGGTGGGGCTGTGGACACGGCGGAGCATACGCGCGTCGTGTGCACGGCTTGGAGCGGGGAGCGTTCGGCTCTAATAGGTAGGATAGGACAAGACCTCTCGCTGCCGGCCGTGGTTCGCGCCATGGTCGACAGCGAAGAGGGCTGGGCCGCCGTCGTCTCATTCGCTGAGGCAGTCATGACGGCAAAACGAGAGACGCTCAGAGAGAGGGAACGTAGCGGTTTGACGCTTCCTCCTCGCCGGCCCACAGCGTCGGGGCGGCGGCGTATGCAGTACGCCAGCCGCCTGGCCTTGGAAGGAGGATCGGGGGATCCACCGACCTAATAATGGCCCCGCGATGTGGCGCCCCTAGTGTTCAGGGGGCGCTAACATGTGACGTTACAGGGGAAGGGCATTGGCCCAACCCCTGGGAGTCGAGCCCGCTCGTTGGGCAACGCCGGCCGGATCGCAGTGAGCAAACGCCTGCCTATCCTGTGATCTGACCTGAAGGCGATGAAGTGGACATCGTGAGGTTTAGTGGGTATGCCCCGAAGAGGTGAGTCCCACATACGGCCTCCAGATACCCCCATATCGGAGGTAGCATGCCTAATAGCATTCCTCACGTAAAAAAAAAAAAAAAAAAAAAAAAAAAAACCTAACCTAACCTAACCTAACCTGGGGCGGGGCGGGCCCCCGTAAGTGGGGCGGGCCCCCGTAAGTGAGCTGTGAGTACGTCCTTGTCGTCCGGCCCTGGACCCCGACCTGACCACCGTAACGGAGTGGCAGGCGGGTGACCGAATCTCTGGCTCGATACTTGAGGGGCATTTAGAGCGAGCAGTTACTTCTGCGCTTAAGGCACTTTTCAGTGCCAAACCACGGTGCTTTTCAGCGCCAACAAGGTTAGTGGACGTCAAGCATCGGAAACGATGTCTGACGGGTGTTCTGGCCCTCCGGGGGCGGGAAGTGGGACTGAGAGGTCCCGCTCTCCTCTTCGAGGTGCGTGCGACCCTAAGGGAGCGGGGAAAGGGGCCGAAAGGCCCCGATCTCCCTTCCTGGGGGCTTCTAACCCTGAGGGGTCGGGGAGAGGGACCGAAAGGTCTCAATCCTCCCTTCCAGGGGTTTGCAAGGAGGCGCGCGTCCTACTGCCTCGTCTAGGCTCTAGGACGCAAACTCTTTCCGAGTCGTCCACCGACACCAGCGTTGGCACGGTGGCGTCTGTCGACTCGCGGCCGTCCTCCCCGGGCAGACTTTGGCGGAAACGCGCAAACTCTGCATCGGACGGGGACTGCTCCGAGTCGGGAGACCGTGTGGCTGCCGCTGAGGCCGGTGGCAAAAAACTGCGTGGTCGTCCCCCGACCACAGGCCAGTATGTCGGTCTGGCGAAAGCCAAGGCCGAGCTCAACCTGGCCAAGGAGCGTGAGCTCCAACTTCGGGCGGAGGAGGAACTGGCGGAGGAGCTGCGGCAACAGAAGGAGTCTTTTCTTTTGAAACCGCACAAACCGCACAACGAGGCGACCGTGTCATCTGCTCACCTTCGGGCTGAGGAGTTGACGCAAGCCATAGAGGCTGCAGTAGGGACCGTTCAGACGGTGGCGAAGAAGTCGTCCCGTTTGAAGGGTCAATATGTGCGGGACCTCAATCTCGCGGCAAGCTCTATCTTGGAGTACGCCAGCGAGTTGAGGTCTCGCACAGAGACGGACGAGGTGGCCAGGCTTCAGGCCGAGCTGGCCACCCTCCGAGTCGAGATAGGGGTTTTGAGGGAGCGGGCGGAATCGGCTCCCCTCACTATGAGCCGCGACGAGATCGCGTTTATGGTCGACGCGCGGCTCGAGGGGATACAGGACCGCCTGTTGCCCGAAAAACGGCTCCGTCCTCCGCTTCAGGCGGACATACGGAATGTTGCCGCTGCTGCCTCCGCGTCCTCTTCGGCCATAGGCATCGAAGAGCCAGCGCTCCCCGCGTCTGCGCCCACCGCACCCCCAGCGTCTAAGGCCAAGGCTAAGTCCAAGGCCAAGGCCGCACGCGGGGCGACACCTGTGGTGGCCACACCTGAGGCGTCTACGCCTAAGCAGGCACCACCTAAGGTGGCCAAACCCGCGGCGTCCCTGCCTGAGCAGGCACAATCTTCGAGGTTGCCTCCAACCTCGGAGACTGCCCCAGGTGACAATAAAAAAAAGAAGCGGCAAGCGAGGAAGAGCGCTGCTGCCAAACAGGCAGCAGCCGCTCACCAACCTCGCCCGCTGCCACCTCCCCCCTCGTCGACGGATGAGGGATGGACTGTGGTAGCGAAGCGGGGCCCCACTAAGCCGGCAGCGAAATCCGCTCCAGCTGTGGCCCCAAAAAAGAAGAGCCCTAAACTCCGCCCTCCGCGTTCGGCAGCAGTGGTCATCACCCTGCAGCCTAGCGCGGTGGAGCAGGGCGCAACCTATGCGGCCGTCCTTGCGGAGGCGGCAAATTCCATCGATCTCAAAGGTCTAGGGATCGATGGTGTCCGCTTCCGCAAGGCGGCGACGGGGGCACGGATCCTCGAGGTGGCTGGCGCCGGTAACGCTGAAAAGGCGAACGGGCTAGCCACCGAGCTCAAAAAAGTTTTGGGCGACGTGGTCCGCGTGTCCCGACCGGAGAAATGCGCAGAACTGCGCATCTCCGGCCTGGATGATGCGGCCACTAAGGCGAAAGTGGCATCGGCCATTGCAGCCGAGGGAGGGTGTGCCGTAGAGGCCGTAAAGGTTGGCGAGATCAATCGCCCAACTGGTGGGCTGGGGTCGGTTCGGCTTAAGTGCCCTACCGCCGCAGCCCAAAAGGTGACCGATGGTCGCCGAATTTTGGTGGGGTGGTCGGTCGTCCGACCTACACTTTTAGAGCCCAGACAGCAGCGGTGCTTCCGCTGTCTGGAACCGGGCCATATAGGAGTTAAGTGCACTGTGGGCATCGACCGTAGCGGACTGTGTTTCAGCTGCGGGCAGCCTGGCCATAAGGCAGCAGCATGCACTGCCAAACCCCACTGTCCGCTCTGCGCGGCAGGGGCAAGGCATCTGGTCACCGGCTGGGCAGCAAAGACTGCGCAGCGGGTGACCAGAAGCGGGGCAAGCAACCCCAGGGACGGCAGGCGGCGAAGGGTGGCCCCGTGGCGCCCTCGCAGTCTGTCGATCTCTCGCAGACAGAGGAGGCGATGGATACGGCCCATTCATAAATGGCGACTGTATCCCTCCTGCAGGCGAATATCAACCACTGCGTCAGAGTGGGTCAGCGGAGGGGAAGGAACTGGTTTCGGCCATCCAACCCATTCTGCGACGAATTCTACGTCGGAAGGCGGCACGGGACTCTAACGTTCCACCTTACACAACTTCTAACGGGGCACGGTTGCTTCGGGAAGTACTTGTGGGAGGTGGTCGGCTTCGAGCCGGAGCCTACGTGTCGCCACTGTAGCGGAGGAGCTGTGGACACGGCGGAGCATACGCACGTCGTGTGCATGGCTTGGAGCGGGGAGCGTTCGGCTCTAGTAGGTAGGATCGGACAACACCTCCCGTTGACGGCCGTGGTTCGCGCCATGGTCGACAGCGAAGAGGGCTGGGCCGCCGTCGTCTCATTCGCTGAGACAGTCATGACGGCAAAACGAGAGACGCTCAGAGAGAGGGAACGTAGCGGTTTGCGCTTCCTCCTCGCCGGCCCACAGCGTCGGGGCGGCGGCGTATGCAGTACGCCAGCCGCCTGGCCTTGGAAGGAGGATCGGGGGATCCACCGACCTAATAATGGCCCCGCGATGTGGCGCCCCTAGTGTTCAGGGGGCGCTAACATGTGACGTTACAGGGGAAGGGCATTGGCCCAACCCCTGGGAGTCGAGCCCGCTCGTTGGGCAACGCCGGCCGGATCGCAGTGAGCAAACGCCTGCCTATCCTGTGATCTGACCTGAAGGCGATGAAGTGGACATCGTGAGGTTTAGTGGGTATGCCCCGAAGAGGTGAGTCCCACATACGGCCTCCAGATACCCCCCATATCGGAGGTAGCATGCCTAATAGCATTCCTCACGTAAAAACAAAAAAAAAAAAAAAACCTAACCTGGGGCGGGCGGGGCGGGCCCCCGTAAGTGAGCTGTGAGTACGTCCTTGTCGTCCGGCCCTGGACCCCGACCTGACCACCGTAACGGAGTGGCAGGCGGGTGACCGAATCTCTGGCTCGATACTTGAGGGGCATTTAGAGCGATCAGTTACTTCTGAGCTTGCGGTACTTTTCAGTACCAACAAAACGGTGCTTCTCAGCGCCAATACGGTTAGAGGTCGTCTGACATCGGAAACGATGTCTGACGAGTGTTCTGGCCCTCAGGGGGCGGGGAGTGGGACTGAGAGGTCCCGCTCTCCTCTCCGAGGTGCGCGTGACCCTAAGGGGACGGGGAAAGGGGCCGAAAGGCCCCGATCTCCCCTCCTGGGGGCTTTTAACCCTGAGGGGTCGGGGAAAGGGACCGAAAGGTCTCAATCCTCCCTCCCAGGGGTTTGCAAGGAGGCGCGCGTCCTACTGCCTCGTCTAGGCGCTAGGACGCAAACTCTGTCGGAGTCTTCTACCGACACCAGCGTCGGCACGGTGGTGTCTGTCGACTCGCGGCTGTCCTCCCCGGGCAGACTTTGGCGGAAACGCTTAAACTCTGCGTCGGACGGGGACTGCTCCGAGTCGGGAGACCGTGTGGATGCCGCTGAGGTCGGTGGCAAGAAACTGCGCGGTCGTCCCCCGACCACAGGCCAGTATGTCGGCCTGGCGAAAGCCAAGGCCGAGCTCAACCTGGCCAAGGAGCGAGAGCTCCAACTTCGGGCAGAGGAGGAACTGGCGGAGGAGCTGCGGCAGCAGAAGGAGTCATTCCTTCTAAAACCGCACAAACCGCAAACCGAGTCGACCGTGTCAGCTGCTCACCTTCGGGCTGAGGAGCTGACGCAAGCCATAGAGGCAGCCGTAGGGACCGTTCAGACGGTGGCGAAGAAATCGTCCCGTCTGAAGGGTCAATATGTGCGGGACCTCAATCTCGCGGCAAGCTCTATCTTGGAGTACGCTCGCGAGTTGAGGTCTCGCACTGAGACGGACGAGGTGGCCAGGCTTCAGGCCGAGCTGGTCACCCTCCGAGCTGAGATAGGTGTTTTGAGGGAGCGGGCGGACTCGGCTCCCCTCACTATGAGTCGCGACGAGATCGCCTTTATGGTTGATGCGCGGCTCGAGGGGATACAGGACCGCCTGTTACCCGAGAAACGGCTCCGTCCTCCGCTTCAGGCGGACATACGGAATGCTGCCGCAGCTGCCTCCGCGTCCTCTTCGGCCATAGGCGTCGAAGAGCCAGCGCTCCCCGCGTCGGCGCCCACCGCACCCCCCGCGTCTAAGGCCAAGGCTAAGTCCAAGGCCAAGGCCGCTCGCGGGGCGACACCTGTGGTGGCCACACCTGCGGCATCTACGCCTAAGCAGGCGCCACCTAAGGTGGCCAAACCCGCGGCGTCCGTGCCTGAGCAGGCACAACCTTCGAGGTTGCCTTCAACCTCGGAGACTGCCCCAGGCAACAAAAAAAAGAAAACGAGGAAGAGTGCTGCTGCCAAACAGGCAGCTGCTGCTCACCAACCTCGTCCGCTGCCACCTCCCCCCTCGTCGATGGACGAGGGATGGACTCTGGTGGCCAAGCGGGGCCCCACTAAGCCGGCAGCGAAACCCGCTCCGGCTGTGGCCCCAAAAAAGGCGAGCCCTAAACTCCGCCCCCCGCGAACGGCTGCAGTGGTCATCACCCTGCAGCCTGGCGCGGTGGAGCAGGGCGCAACATATGCGGCCGTCCTTGCGGAGGCGGAAAAATCCATCGATCTCAAAGGCCTAGGGATCGATGGTGTCCGCTTCCGCAAGGCGGCGACGGGGGCACGGATCCTCGAGGTGGCTGGCGCCGGTAACGCCGAAAAGGCGAACGGGCTAGCCACCGAGCTCAAAAAAGTTTTGGGCGACGTGGTCCGCGTATCTCGACCGGAAAAATGTGCAGAACTGCGCATTTCCGGGCTGGATGACGCGGCCACTAAAGCGAAAGTGGCATCGGCCATAGCAGCCGAGGGAGGGTGTGCCACAGAGGCCGTAAAGGTTGGCGAGATCAATCGCCCACCTGGTAGGCTGGGGTCGGTCTGGGTTAAGTGCCCTACCGCCGCAGCCCAAAGGGTGACCGATGGTCGCCGAATCTTGGTCGGGTGGTCGGTCGTCCGACCAACACTCCTAGAGCCCAGACAGCAGCGGTGCTTCCGCTGTCTGGAACCGGGCCACATCGGAGTGAAGTGCACTGTGGGCATCGACCGCAGTGGGCTTTGCTTCAACTGCGGTAAGCCCGGCCATGCGGCCGCAGCGTGCACTGCCGAACCCCACTGTCCGATATGCGCGGCAGGGGGCAAGGCGTCTGGTCACCGGCTGGGCAGCAAAGACTGCGCAGCGGGTGACCAGAAGCGGGGCAAGCGACCCCAGGGACGCCAGGCGGCGAAGGGTGGCCCCGTGGCGCCCTCGCAGTCTGTCGATCTCTCGCAGACCGAGGAGGCGATGGATACGGCCCACTCATAAATGGCGACTATCTCCTTCCTGCAGGCGAACATCAACCACTGCGTCGGAGCTCAGGACAATTTGTTCCAATGCATGGCGCAGTGGCAGGCGTCGGTTACGGTGATCTCCGATCCGTACTACGTTCGCCCCCGCGACGACTGGGCGAGTGACCTCGACGGCACAGTTGCGATCGTTACGCAACTGCACGTCCCCGGCTCCGCTCCCTTCGAGAAGGTCTTGAGGGGCCGGGGATGTGTGACGGTCACCTTAGGCGGCATCGCAGTGATCGGGGTGTACTGCCCTCCCAGCAAAACCCTCGCCGACTTCGAGCAACTGCTCTTAGAAATCGGGGGTATGGTGGAAGGGGTGCACCCCGCTCATGTCGTGATTGCCGGAGACTTCAACGCACACTCGCGTGCTTGGGGATCACCGGACACCGACGATAGAGGAGAAGCGTTGGAAGAGTGGGCGGTGTCTACTGGCGTGGTGCTCCTCAACAGGGGGACGGTGAACACGTTCGTAGGGCCCCAAGGAGGCACATCGATTATAGACCTGACGTTCGCCAGCCCCGCGCTGGCACGCAGGGCGCGTAACTGGAGAGTCTTCGAGGGAGAGGAGAACTTGTCCGATCACCGATATATTCGGTTCGACATTTCCTCCTCGCCCGCGACGGCTGCATGGTCAAGTAATCGTCCCCTTAGCGGAGAGAATCCGCGCTGGCGAGTAGCCACGCTGGATCGGGAGCTGGCTATCGAGGCGGCCATCGTGGAACGGTGGGCTGGTGCCGGCACTACCCATCTGGACGTGGACGCAAAATCGGAGCAGCTCCAGGATTCGCTGACTCGCGTCTGTGACGCGGCTATGAGTAGGGCAAGGCCGGTTCCTCCTCGGAGACAGGTGTACTGGTGGCGCCCGCACCTCGCTGAGCTTCGGCAAGCGAGCTGGGCATCGCAACGCCGGTACACTCGTGCCCGGGGAAGACGGGTTAGGGACCTGGTCTTGGAAGCGGAGCTTCGCGCTGCGTGGCAGGCCGCCCGTGCGGTCTACAGCGCAGCGATCAAGTCGGCTAAGGAGGAGGCCTGGAGGGAGTGGCTTGAGACACTCGACAGAGATCCATGGGGGCGGCCATACAAGGTCATGAGCCACAAGCTCCGACCGTGGGCGCCCCCACTCACCAGGTCTCTGGAGCCCTCGTTCGTAGGACAAGTGGTCAGCACCCTATTTCCGGCGGCAGACGAATGGGTCCCTCCGACCATGTCGTCACGTAACCAGGAGCCAACAGCGGCGGAGGTCATTCCTCCCGTGTCCGAGGAGGAACTGGAGGTGGCCGTTCTGCGACTCAAGGCGAAGAACGGCGCCCCAGGCCCGGACGGAGTACCTGGACGGCTGATCACCTCGGTGATGCCGATTATCGGGGAGGATACGCGATCCCTCATGACGGAATGTCTGACGGGGGGGAGATTCCCGCGTACTTGGAAGATCGGGAAGCTCGTTCTTCTCGGTAAGAACGGCCGCCCAAAAGAGTCACCGTCGGCCTACCGCCCGATAGTACTGCTTGGCGAGATGAGCAAGCTGTTCGAGCGGGTGATCAGTGCTCGTCTCGTCAAGCACCTGGAGGGGGTAGGACCAGACTTGCACGACGGTCAATTTGGTTTTCGCCGCGAGAGGTCAACCCTAGATGCCATTTCGCACTTGCGGGAACGCGTGGGGGAGGCAGTCGACCAGGGAGAAGTGGTCCTTGCGGTTTCGCTGGATATCGCGAATGCGTTTAACACGCTTCCTTGGGCGACTGTCGCGGAGGCACTTAGGTACCACAAGGTTCCCGAGTGCCTTAGGCAAGTGCTCGGGGACTACTTCGTCGGGCGCGCGATCACGTATCCGTCGCGCGATCGGCTCGTCCGGCGAGAGATGTCATGCGGTGTTCCACAGGGGTCGGTCCTCGGCCCTCTCCTGTGGAACATCGGATTCGACTGGGTCCTACGCGGTGCAAATCTCCGGGGAGTCGGTATACTTTGTTATGCCGACGATACCCTGGTCACCGCGCGGGCCCCTCATTTTCGCGATGCGGCGGTGCTGGCCACGGCTGGTGTGGCGCAAATAGTGCGCCGCATCAAGGCGCTCGGGCTCCGGGTGGCTCTCGAAAAATCCGAGGCTCTGTTTTTCCACGGGCCTCGGAGACCTCCACCTGTAGGCGCAAAAATCGTGGTAGGGGGCACCTCCATCGCTGTCGGGTCGAGGATGAAGTATTTAGGACTCGTTCTCGACAGTCGGTGGGGGTTTGTGGAGCACTTTCGGCAACTGGCTCCGAAACTTTTAGCCTACGCCGGAATGCTCGCAAGGCTCCTCCCCAACAAAGGGGGACCGGGTAGTGCGTGCCGTCGCCTGTACGACGGAGTGTTGCGTTCGAAAGCACTGTACGGTGCGCCGATATGGGCAGATGCTCTGAGCGCTCAGAATATGGTCTTGCTGCGGCGCCCGCAGCGAGCCATAGCGCAAAGAGCGGCTCGGGCGTACTGTACGGTGTCGTACGAGGCGGCTTGCGCAATCGCAGCCAGTCTACCGTGGGATCTCGAGGCGGGGGTACTGTCGCAGGTTTACCGGCGAAGTACTCTGGTACGCAGGGGCGGGGGTTGGCCAACCGTGGAGGAGATCGGAAGCTGGAGAGCGCAAGCTCGCGACGTTCTCTTCGACAGGTGGTCGGCCCGACTAGAGGGGTCCGCGGTGGGGAAGGAACTGGTTTCGGCCATCCAACCCATTCTGCGGCCCTACGTCGAAAGGCGGCACGGGACTCTAACGTTCCACCTTACACAACTCTTAACGGGGCACGGCTGCTTCGGGAAGTACTTGTGGGAGGTGGTCGGCATCGAGCCGGAGCCTACGTGTCGCCACTGTAGCGGTGGGGCTGTGGACACGGCGGAGCATACGCGCGTCGTGTGCACGGCTTGGAGCGGGGAGCGTTCGGCTCTAGTAGGTAAGATAGGACAAGACCTCTCGCTGCCGGCCGTGGTTCGCGCCATGGTCGACAGCGAAGAGGGCTGGGCCGCCGTCGTCTCATTCGCTGAGACAGTCATGACGGCAAAACGAGAGACGCTCAGAGAGAGGGAGCGTAGCGGTTTGACGCTTCCTCCTCGTCGGCCCACAGCGTCGGGGCGGCGGCGTATGCAGTACGCCAGCCGCCTGGCCTTGGAAGGAGGATCGGGGGATCCACCGACCTAATAATGGCCCCGCGATGTGGCGCCCCTAGTGTTCAGGGGGCGCTAACATGTGACGTTACAGGGGAAGGGCATTGGCCCAACCCCTGGGAGTCGAGCCCACTCGTTGGGCAACGCCGGCCGGATCGCAGTGAGCAAACGCCTGCCTATCCTGTGATCTGACCTGAAGGCGATGAAGTGGACATCGTGAGGTTTAGTGGGTATGCCCCGAAGAGGTGAGTCCCACATACGGCCTCCAGATACCCCCCATATCGGAGGTAGCATGCCTAATAGCATTCCTCACGTAAAAAAAAAAAAAAAAAAAAAAACCTGGGGCGGGCGGGGCGGGCCCCCGTAAGTGAGCTGTGAGTACGTCCTTGTCGTCCGGCCCTGGACCCCGACCTGACCACCGTAACGGAGTGGCAGGCGGGTGACCGAATCTCTGGCTCGATACTTGAGGGGCATTTAGAGCGATCAGTTACTTCTGAGCTTGCGGTACTTTTCAGTACCAACAAAACGGTGCTTCTCAGCGCCAATACGGTTAGAGGTCGTCTGACATCGGAAACGATGTCTGACGAGTGTTCTGGCCCTCAGGGGGCGGGGAGTGGGACTGAGAGGTCCCGCTCTCCTCTCCGAGGTGCGCGTGACCCTAAGGGGACGGGGAAAGGGGCCGAAAGGCCCCGATCTCCCCTCCTGGGGGCTTTTAACCCTGAGGGGTCGGGGAGAGGGACCGAAAGGTCTCAATCCTCCCTCCCAGGGGTTTGCAAGGAGGCGCGCGTCCTACTGCCTCGTCTAGGCGCTAGGACGCAAACTCTGTCGGAGTCTTCTACCGACACCAGCGTCGGCACGGTGGTGTCTGTCGACTCGCGGCCGTCCTCCCCGGGCAGACTTTGGCGGAAACGCTTAAACTCTGCGTCGGACGGGGACTGCTCCGAGTCGGGAGACCGTGTGGATGCCGCTGAGGTCGGTGGCAAGAAACTGCGCGGTCGTCCCCCGACCACAGGCCAGTATGTCGGCCTGGCGAAAGCCAAGGCCGAGCTCAACCTGGCCAAGGAGCGAGAGCTCCAACTTCGGGCAGAGGAGGAACTGGCGGGGGAGCTGCGGCAGCAGAAGGAGTCATTCCTTCTAAAACCGCACAAACCGCAAACCGAGTCGACCGTGTCAGCTGCTCACCTTCGGGCTGAGGAGTTGACGCAAGCCATAGAGGCAGCCGTAGGGACCGTTCAGACGGTGGCGAAGAAATCGTCCCGTCTGAAGGGTCAATATGTGCGGGACCTCAATCTCGCGGCAAGCTCTATCTTGGAGTACGCTCGCGAGTTGAGGTCTCGCACTGAGACGGACGAGGTGGCCAGGCTTCAGGCCGAGCTGGTCACCCTCCGAGCTGAGATAGGTGTTTTGAGGGAGCGGGCGGACTCGGCTCCCCTCACTATGAGTCGCGACGAGATCGCCTTTATGGTTGATGCGCGGCTCGAGGGGATACAGGACCGCCTGTTACCCGAGAAACGGCTCCGTCCTCCGCTTCAGGCGGACATACGGAATGCTGCCGCAGCTGCCTCCGCGTCCTTTTCGGCCATAGGCGTCGAAGAGCCAGCGCTCCCCGCGTCGGCGCCCACCGCACCCCCCGCGTCTAAGGCCAAGGCTAAGGCCAAGGCCAAGGCCGCTCGCGGGGCGACACCTGTGGTGGCCACACCTGCGGCATCTACGCCTAAGCAGGCGCCACCTAAGGTGGCCAAACCCGCGGCGTCCGTGCCTGAGCAGGCACAACCTTCGAGGTTGCCTTCAACCTCGGAGACTGCCCCAGGCAACAAAAAAAAGAAAACGAGGAAGAGTGCTGCTGCCAAACAGGCAGCTGCTGCTCACCAACCTCGTCCGCTGCCACCTCCCCCCTCGTCGATGGACGAGGGATGGACTCTGGTGGCCAAGCGGGGCCCCACTAAGCCGGCAGCGAAACCCGCTCCGGCTGTGGCCCCAAAAAAGGCGAGCCCTAAACTCCGCCCCCCGCGAACGGCTGCAGTGGTCATCACCCTGCAGCCTGGCGCGGTGGAGCAGGGCGCAACATATGCGGCCGTCCTTGCGGAGGCGGAAAAATCCATCGATCTCAAAGGCCTAGGGATCGATGGTGTCCGCTTCCGCAAGGCGGCGACGGGGGCACGGATCCTCGAGGTGGCTGGCGCCGGTAACGCCGAAAAGGCGAACGGGCTAGCCACCGAGCTCAAAAAAGTTTTGGGCGACGTGGTCCGCGTATCTCGACCGGAAAAATGTGCAGAACTGCGCATTTCCGGGCTGGATGACGCGGCCACTAAAGCGAAAGTGGCATCGGCCATAGCAGCCGAGGGAGGGTGTGCCACAGAGGCCGTAAAGGTTGGCGAGATCAATCGCCCACCTGGTAGGCTGGGGTCGGTCTGGGTTAAGTGCCCTACCGCCGCAGCCCAAAGGGTGACCGATGGTCGCCGAATCTTGGTCGGGTGGTCGGTCGTCCGACCAACACTCCTAGAGCCCAGACAGCAGCGGTGCTTCCGCTGTCTGGAACCGGGCCACATCGGAGTGAAGTGCACTGTGGGCATCGACCGCAGTGGGCTTTGCTTCAACTGCGGTAAGCCCGGCCATGCGGCCGCAGCGTGCACTGCCGAACCCCACTGTCCGATATGCGCGGCAGGGGGCAAGGCGTCTGGTCACCGGCTGGGCAGCAAAGACTGCGCAGCGGGTGACCAGAAGCGGGGCAAGCGACCCCAGGGACGGCAGGCGGCGAAGGGTGGCCCCGTGGCGCCCTCGCAGTCTGTCGATCTCTCGCAGACCGAGGAGGCGATGGATACGGCCCACTCATAAATGGCGACTATCTCCTTCCTGCAGGCGAACATCAACCACTGCGTCGGAGCTCAGGACAATTTGTTCCAGTGCATGGCGCAGTGGCAGGCGTCGGTCACGGTGATCTCCGATCCGTACTACGTTCGCCCCCGCGACGACTGGGCGAGTGACCTCGACGGCACAGTTGCGATCGTTACGCAGCTGCACGTCCCCGGCTCCGCTCCCTTCGAGAAGGTCTTGAGGGGCCGGGGATGTGTGACGGTCACCTTAGGCGGCATCGCAGTGATCGGGGTGTACTGCCCTCCCAGCAAAACCCTCGCCGACTTCGAGCAACTGCTCTTAGAAATCGGGGGTATGGTGGAAGGGGTGCACCCCGCTCATGTCGTGATTGCCGGAGACTTCAACGCACACTCGCGTGCTTGGGGATCACCGGACACCGACGATAGAGGAGAAGCGTTGGAAGAGTGGGCGGTGTCTACTGGCGTGGTGCTCCTCAACAGGGGGACGGTGAACACGTTCGTAGGGCCCCAAGGAGGCACATCGATTATAGACCTGACGTTCGCCAGCCCCGCGCTGGCACGCAGGGCGCGTAACTGGAGAGTCTTCGAGGGAGAGGAGAACTTGTCCGATCACCGATATATTCGGTTCGACATTTCCTCCTCGCCCGCGACGGCTGCATGGTCAAGTAATCGTCCCCTTAGCGGAGAGAATCCGCGCTGGCGAGTAGCCACGCTGGATCGGGAGCTGGCTATCGAGGCGGCCATCGTGGAACGGTGGGCTGGTGCCGGCACTACCCATCTGGACGTGGACGCAAAATCGGAGCAGCTCCAGGATTCGCTGACTCGCGTCTGTGACGCGGCTATGAGTAGGGCAAGGCCGGTTCCTCCTCGGAGACAGGTGTACTGGTGGCGCCCGCACCTCGCTGAGCTTCGGCAAGCGAGCTGGGCATCGCAACGCCGGTACACTCGTGCCCGGGGAAGACGGGTTAGGGACCTGGTCTTGGAAGCGGAGCTTCGCGCTGCGTGGCAGGCCGCCCGTGCGGTCTACAGCGCAGCGATCAAGTCGGCTAAGGAGGAGGCCTGGAGGGAGTGGCTTGAGACACTCGACAGAGATCCATGGGGGCGGCCATACAAGGTCATGAGCCACAAGCTCCGACCGTGGGCGCCCCCACTCACCAGGTCTCTGGAGCCCTCGTTCGTAGGACAAGTGGTCAGCACCCTATTTCCGGCGGCAGACGAATGGGTCCCTCCGACCATGTCGTCACGTAACCAGGAGCCAACAGCGGCGGAGGTCATTCCTCCCGTGTCCGAGGAGGAACTGGAGGTGGCCGTTCTTCGACTCAAGGCGAAGAACGGCGCCCCAGGCCCGGACGGAGTACCTGGACGGCTGATCACCTCGGTGATGCCGATTATCGGGGAGGATACGCGATCCCTCATGACGGAATGTCTGACGGGGGGGAGATTCCCGCGTACTTGGAAGATCGGGAAGCTCGTTCTTCTCGGTAAGAACGGCCGCCCAAAAGAGTCACCGTCGGCCTACCGCCCGATAGTACTGCTTGACGAGATGAGCAAGCTGTTCGAGCGGGTGATCAGTGCTCGTCTCGTCAAGCACCTGGAGGGGGTAGGACCAGACTTGCACGACGGTCAATTTGGTTTTCGCCGCGGGAGGTCAACCCTAGATGCCATTTCGCACTTGCGGGAACGCGTGGGGGAGGCAGTCGACCAGGGAGAAGTGGTCCTTGCGGTCTCGCTGGATATCGCGAATGCGTTTAACACGCTTCCTTGGGCGACTGTCGCGGAGGCACTTAGGTACCACAAGGTTCCCGAGTACCTTAGGCAAGTGCTCGGGGACTACTTCGTCGGGCGCGCGATCGCGTATCCGTCGCGCGATCGGCTCGTCCGGCGAGAGATGTCATGCGGTGTTCCACAGGGGTCGGTCCTCGGGCCTCTCCTGTGGAACATCGGATTCGACTGGGTCCTGCGCGGTGCAAATCTCCGGGGAGTTGGTATACTTTGTTATGCCGACGATACCCTGGTCACCGCGCGGGCCCCCAATTTTCGCGATGCGGCGGTGCTGGCCACGGCTGGTGTGGCGCAAGTAGTGCGCCGCATCAAGGCGTTAGGGCTCCGGGTGGCTCTCGAAAAATCTGAGGCTCTGTTTTTCCACGGGCCTCGGAGACCTCCACCTGTAGGCGCAAAAATCGTGGTAGGGGGCACCTCCATCGCTGTCGGGTCGAGGATGAAGTATTTAGGACTCGTTCTCGACAGTCGGTGGGGGTTTGTGGAGCACTTTCGGCAACTGGCTCCGAAACTTTTAGCCTACGCCGGAATGCTCGCAAGGCTCCTCCCCAACAAAGGGGGACCGGGTAGTGCGTGCCGTCACCTGTACGACGGAGTGTTGCGTTCGAAAGCACTGTACGGTGCGCCGATATGGGCAGATGCTCTGAGCGCTCAGAATATGGTCTTGCTGCGGCGCCCGCAGCGAGCCATAGCGCAAAGAGCGGCTCGGGCGTACTGTACGGTGTCGTACGAGGCGGCTTGCGCAATCGCAGCCAGTCTACCGTGGGATCTCGAGGCGGGGGTACTGTCGCAGGTTTACCGGCGAAGTACTCTGGTACGCAGGGGCGGGGGTTGGCCAACCATGGAGGAGATCGGAACTTGGAGAGCGCAAGCTCGCGACGTTCTCTTCGAAAGGTGGTCGACCCGACTAGAGGGGTCCGCGGTGGGGAAGGAACTGGTTTCGGCCATCCAACCCATTCTGCGGCCCTACGTCGAAAGGCGGCACGGGACTCTAACGTTCCACCTTACACAACTCTTAACGGGGCACGGCTGCTTCGGGAAGTACTTGTGGGAGGTGGTCGGCATCGAGCCGGAGCCTACGTGTCGCCACTGTAGCGGTGGGGCTGTGGACACGGCGGAGCATACGCGCGTCGTGTGCACGGCTTGGAGCGGGAAGCGTTCGGCTCTAGTAGGTAGGATAGGACAAGACCTCTCGCTGCCGGCCGTGGTTCGCGCCATGGTCGACAGCGAAGAGGGCTGGGCCGCCGTCGTCTCATTCGCTGAGACAGTCATGACGGCAAAACGAGAGACGCTCAGAGAGAGGGAACGTAGCGGTTTGACGCTTCCTCCTCGCCGGCCCACAGCGTCGGGGCGGCGGCGTATGCAGTACGCCAGCCGCCTGGCCTTGGAAGGAGGATCGGGGGATCCACCGACCTAATAATGGCCCCGCGATGTGGCGCCCCTAGTGTTCAGGGGGCGCTAACATGTGACGTTACAGGGGAAGGGCACTGGCCCAACCCCTGGGAGTCGAGCCCGCTCGTTGGGCAACGCCGGCCGGATCGCAGTGAGCAAACGCCTGCCTATCCTGTGATCTGACCTGAAGGCGATGAAGTGGACATCGTGAGGTTTAGTGGGTATGCCCCGAAGAGGTGAGTCCCACATACGGCCTCCAGATACCCCCCATATCGGAGGTAGCATGCCTAATAGCATTCCTCACGTAAAAAAAAAAAAAAAACCTAACCTGGGGCGGGCCCCCGTAAGTGAGCTGTGAGTACGTCCTTGTCGTCCGGCCCTGGACCCCGACCTGACCACCGTAACGGAGTGGCAGGCGGGTGACCGAATCTCTGGCTCGATACTTGAGGGGCATTTAGAGCGATCAGTTACTTCTGAGCTTGCGGTACTTTTCAGTACCAACAAAACGGTGCTTCTCAGCGCCAATACGGTTAGAGGTCGTCTGACATCGGAAACGATGTCTGACGAGTGTTCTGGCCCTCAGGGGGCGGGGAGTGGGACTGAGAGGTCCCGCTCTCCTCTCCGAGGTGCGCGTGACCCTAAGGGGACGGGGAAAGGGGCCGAAAGGCCTCGATCTCCCCTCCTGGGGGCTTTTAACCCTGAGGGGTCGGGGAGAGGGACCGAAAGGTCTCAATCCTCTCTCCCAGGGGTTTGCAAGGAGGCGCGCGTCCTACTGCCTCGTCTAGGCTCTAGGACGCAAACTCTTTCTGAGTCGTCCACCGACACCAGCGTTGGCACGGTGGTGTCTGTCGACTCGCGGCCGTCCTCTTCGGGCAGACTTTGGCGGAAACGCGCAAACTCTGCGTCTGATGGGGATTGCTCCGAGTCGGGAGATGGAGTGGCTGCCGCTGAGGTCGGTGGCAAAAAACAGCGTGGTCGTCCCCCGACTACAGGCCAGTATGTCGGCTTGGCTAAAGCCAAAGCCGAGCTCAACCTGGCCAAGGAGCGTGAGCTCCAACTTCGGGCAGAGGAGGAACTGGCGGAGGAGCTGCGGCAGCAGAAGGAGTCATTCCTTCTAAAATCGCACAAACCGCAAACCGAGTCGACCGTGTCAGCTGCTCACCTTAGGGCTGAGGAGTTGACGCAAGCCATAGAGGCAGCCGTAGGGACCGTTCAGACGGTGGCGAAGAAATCGTCCCGTTTGAAGGGTCAATATGTGCGGGACCTCAATCTCGCGGCAAGCTCCATCTTGGAGTTCGCTCGCGAGTTGAGGTCTCGCACTGAGACGGACGAGGTGGCCAGGCTTCAGGCCGAGCTGGTCACCCTCCGAGCAGAAATAGGTGTTTTGAGGGAGCGGGCGGACTCGGCTCCCCTCACTATGAGCCGCGACGAGATCGCCTTTATGGTTGATGCGCGGCTCGAGGGGATACAGGACCGCCTGTTACCCGAGAAACGGCTCCGTCCTCCGCTTCAGGCGGACATACGGAATGCTGCCGCAGCTGCCTCCGCGTCCTCTTCGGCCATAGGCGTCGAAGAGCCAGCGCTTCCCGCGTCGGCGCCCACCGCACCCCCCGCGTCTAAGGCCAAGGCTAAGGCCAAGGCCAAGGCCGCACGCGGGGCGACACCTGTGGTGGCCACACCTGCGGCGTCTACGCCTAAGCAGGCGCCACCTAAGGTGGCCAAACCCGCGGCGTCCGTGCCTGAGCAGGCACAACCTTCGAGGTTGCCTTCAACCTCGGAGACTGCCCCAGGCAACAAAAAAAAGAAACGGCAAGCGAGGAAGAGCGCTGCTGCCAAACAGGCAGCTGCCGCTCAACCACCTCGCCCGCTGCCACCTCCCCCCTCGTCGATGGACGAGGGATGGACTGTGGTGGCGAAGCGGGGCCCGACTAAGCCAGCAGCGAAACCCGCTCCGGCTGTGGCCCCAAAAAAGGCGGGCCCTAAACTCCGCCCCCCGCGTACAGCAGCAGTGGTCATTACCCTGCAGCCAGGCGCGGTGGAGCAGGGCGCAACATATGCGGCCGTCCTTGCGGAGGCGGAAAAATCCATCGATCTCAAAGGCCTAGGGATCGATGGTGTCCGCTTCCGCAAGGCGGCGACGGGGGCACGGATCCTCGAGGTGGCTGGCGCCGGTAACGCCGAAAAGGCGAACGGGCTAGCCACCGAGCTCAAAAAAGTCTTGGGCGACGTGGTCCGCGTGTCTCGACCGGAGAAATGCGCAGAACTGCGCATCTCCGGCCTGGATGACGCGGCCACTAAAACGAAAGTGGCATCGGCCATCGCAGCCGAGGGAGGGTGTGCCATAGAGGCCGTAAAGGTTGGCGAGATCAATCGCCCACCTGGTAGGCTGGGGTCGGTCTGGGTTAAGTGCCCTACCGCCGCAGCCCAAAGGGTGACCGATGGTCGCCGAATCTTGGTCGGGTGGTCGGTCGTCCGACCAACACTCTTAGAGCCCAGACAGCAGCGGTGCTTCCGCTGTCTGGAACCGGGCCACATCGGAGTGAAGTGCACTGTGGGCATTGACCGCAGCGGGCTTTGCTTCAACTGCGGCAAGCCCGGCCATGCGGCCGCAGCGTGCACTGCCGAACCCCACTGTCCGATATGCGCGGCAGGGGGCAAGGCGTCTGGTCACCGGCTGGGCAGCAAAGACTGCGCAGCGGGTGACCAGAAGCGGGGCAAGCGACCCCAGGGACGGCAGGCGGCGAAGGGTGGCCCCGTGGCGCCCCCGCAGTCTGTCGATCTCTCGCAGACCGAGGAGGCGATGGATACGGCCCACTCATAAATGGCGACTATCTCCTTCCTGCAGGCGAACATCAACCACTGCGTCGGAGCTCAGGACAATTTGTTCCAGTGCATGGCGCAGTGGCAGGCGTCGGTTACGGTGATCTCCGATCCGTACTACGTTCGCCCCCGCGACGACTGGGCGAGTGACCTCGACGGCTCAGTTGCGATCGTTACGCAACTGCACGTCCCCGGCTCCGCTCCCTTCGAGAAGGTCTTGAGGGGCCGGGGATGTGTGACGGTCACTTTAGGCGGCATCGCAGTGATCGGGGTGTACTGCCCTCCCGGCAAAACCCTCGCCGACTTCGAGCAACTGCTCTTAGAAATCGGGGGTATGGTGGAAGGGGTGCACCCCGCTCATGTAGTGATTGCCGGAGACTTCAACGCACACTCGCGTGCTTGGGGATCACCGGTCACCGACGATAGAGGAGAAGCGTTGGAAGAGTGGGCGGTGTCTACTGGCGTGGTGCTCCTCAACAGGGGGACGGTGAACACGTTCTTACGGCCCCAAGGAGGCACATCGATTATTGACCTGACGTTCGCCAGCCCCGCGCTGGCGCGCAGGGCGCGTAACTGGAGAGTCTTCGAGGGAGGGGAGAACTTGTCCGATCACCGATATATTCGGTTCGACATTTCCTCCTCGCCCGCGACGGCTGCATGGTCAAGTAATCGTCCCCTTAGCGGAGAAAATCCGCGCTGGCGAGTAGCCACGCTGGATCGGGAGCTGGCTATCGAGGCGGCCATCGTTGAACGGTGGGCTGGTGCCGGCACTACCCATCTGGACGTGGACGCAAAATCGGAGCAGCTCCAGGATTCGCTGACTCGCGTCTGTGACGCGGCTATGAGTAGGGCAAGGCCGGTTCCTCCTCGGAGACAGGTGTACTGGTGGCGCCCGCACCTCGCTGAGCTTCGGCAAGCGAGCTGGGCATCGCAACGCCGGTACACTCGTGCCCGGGGAAGACGGGTTAGGGACCTGGTCTTGGAAGCGGAGCTTCGCGCTGCGTGGCAGGCCGCTCGTGCGGTCTACAGCGCAGCGATCAAGTCGGCTAAGGAGGAGGCCTGGAGGGAGTGGCTTGAGACACTCGACAGAGATCCATGGGGGCGGCCATACAAGGTCATGAGTCACAAGCTCCGACCGTGGGCGCCCCCACTCACCAGGTCTCTTGAGCCCTCGTTCGTAGGACAAGTGGTCAGCACCCTATTTCCGGCGGCAGACGAATGGGTCCCTCCGACCATGTCGTCACGTAACCAGGAGCCAACAGCGGCGGAGGTCATTCCTCCCGTGTCCGAGGAGGAACTGGAGGTGGCCGTTCTGCGACTCAAGGCGAAGAACGGCGCCCCAGGCCCGGACGGAGTACCTGGACGGCTGATCACCTCGGTGATGCCGATTATCGGGGAGGATACGCGATCCCTCATGACGGAATGTCTGACGGGGGGGAGATTCCCGCGTACTTGGAAGATCGGGAAACTCGTTCTTCTCGGTAAGAACGGCCGCCCAAAAGAGTCACCGTCGGCCTACCGCCCGATAGTACTGCTTGGCGAGATGAGCAAGCTGTTCGAGCGGGTGATCAGTGCTCGTCTCGTCAAGCACCTGGAGGGGGTAGGACCAGACTTGCACGACGGTCAATTTGGTTTTCGCCGCGGGAGGTCAACCCTAGATGCCATTTCGCACTTGCGGGAACGCGTGGGGGAGGCAGTCGACCAGGGAGAAGTGGTCCTTGCGGTCTCGCTGGATATCGCGAATGCGTTTAACACGCTTCCTTGGGCGACTGTCGCGGAGGCACTTAGGTACCACAAGGTTCCCGAGTACCTTAGGCAAGTGCTCGGGGACTACTTCGTCGGGCGCGCGATCGCGTATCCGTCGCGCGATCGGCTCGTCCGGCGAGAGATGTCATGCGGTGTTCCACAGGGGTCGGTCCTCGGGCCTCTCCTGTGGAACATCGGATTCGACTGGGTCCTGCGCGGTGCAAATCTCCGGGGAGTTGGTATACTTTGTTATGCCGACGATACCCTGGCCACCGCGCGGGCCCCCAATTTTCGCGATGCGGCGGTGCTGGCCACGGCTGGTGTGGCGCAAGTAGTGCGCCGCATCAAGGCGTTAGGGCTCCGGGTGGCTCTCGAAAAATCTGAGGCTCTGTTTTTCCACGGGCCTCGGAGACCTCCACCTGTAGGCGCAAAAATCGTGGTAGGGGGCACCTCCATCGCTGTCGGGTCGAGGATGAAGTATTTAGGACTCGTTCTCGACAGTCGGTGGGGGTTTGTGGAGCACTTTCGGCAACTGGCTCCGAAACTTTTAGCCTACGCCGGAATGCTCGCAAGGCTCCTCCCCAACAAAGGGGGACCGGGTAGTGCGTGCCGTCGCCTGTACGACGGAGTGTTGCGTTCGAAAGCACTGTACGGTGCGCCGATATGGGCAGATGCTCTGAGCGCTCAGAATATGGTCTTGCTGCGGCGCCCGCAGCGAGCCATAGCGCAAAGAGCGGCTCGGGCGTACTGTACGGTGTCGTACGAGGCGGCTTGCGCAATCGCAGCCAGTCTACCGTGGGATCTCGAGGCGGGGGTACTGTCGCAGGTTTACCGGCGAAGTACTCTGGTACGCAGGGGCGGGGGTTGGCCAACCATGGAGGAGATCGGAACTTGGAGAGCGCAAGCTCGCGACGTTCTCTTCGAAAGGTGGTCGACCCGACTAGAGGGGTCCGCGGTGGGGAAGGAACTGGTTTCGGCCATCCAACCCATTCTGCGGCCCTACGTCGAAAGGCGGCACGGGACTCTAACGTTCCACCTTACACAACTCTTAACGGGGCACGGCTGCTTCGGGAAGTACTTGTGGGAGGTGGTCGGCATCGAGCCGGAGCCTACGTGTCGCCACTGTAGCGGTGGGGCTGTGGACACGGCGGAGCATACGCGCGTCGTGTGCACGGCTTGGAGCGGGGAGCGTTCGGCTCTAATAGGTAGTATAGGACAAGACCTCTCGCTGCCGGCCGTGGTTCGCGCCATGGTCGACAGCGAAGAGGGCTGGGCCGCCGTCGTCTCATTCGCTGAGACAGTCATGACGGCAAAACGAGAGACGCTCAGAGAGAGGGAACGTAGCGGTTTGACGCTTCCTCCTCGCAGGCCCACGGCGTCGGGGCGGCGGCGTATGCAGTACGCCAGCCGCCTGGCCTTGGAAGGAGGATCGGGGGATCCACCGACCTAATAATGGCCCCGCGATGTGGCGCCCCTAGTGTTCAGGGGGCGCTAACATGTGACGTTACAGGGGAAGGGCACTGGCCCAACCCCTGGGAGTCGAGCCCGCTCGTTGGGCAACGCCGGCCGGATCGCAGTGAGCAAACGCCTGCCTATCCTGTGATCTGACCTGAAGGCGATGAAGTGGACATCGTGAGCTTTAGTGGGTATGCCCCGAAGAGGTGAGTCCCACATACGGCCTCCAGATACCCCCCATATCGGAGGTAGCATGCCTAATAGCATTCCTCACGTAAAAAAAAAAAAAAAAAAAACCTAACCTAACCTAACCTGGGGCGGGCCCCCGTAAGTGAGCTTTGAGTACGTCCTTGTCGTCCGGCCCTGGACCCCGACCTGACCACCGTAACGGAGTGGCAGGCGGGTGACCGAATCTCTGGCTCGATACTTGAGGGGCATTTAGAGCGATCAGTTATTTCTGAGCTTGCGGTACTTTTCAGTGCCAACAAAACGGTGCTTCTCAGCGCCAATAAGGTTAGAGGTCGTCTGACATCGGAAACGATGTCTGACGAGTGTTCTGGCCCTCAGGGGGCGGGGAGTGGGACTGAGAGGTCCCGCTCTCCTCTCCGAGGTGCGCGTGACCCTAAGGGGGCGGGGAAAGGGGCCGAAAGGCCCCGATCTCCCCTCCTGGGGGCCTTTAACCCTGAGGGGTCGGGGAGAGGGACCGAAAGGTCTCAATCCTCCCTCCCAGGGGTTTGCAAGGAGGCGCGCGTCCTACTGCCTCGTCTAGGCTCTAGGACGCAAACTCTGTCGGAGTCTTCTACCGACACCAGCGTCGGCACGGTGGTGTCTGTCGACTCGCGGCCGTCCTCCCCGGGCAGACTTTGGCGGAAACGCTTAAACTCTGCGTCGGACGGGGACTGCTCCGAGTCGGGAGACCGTGTGGATGCCGCTGAGGTCGGTGGCAAGAAACTGCGTGGTCGTCCCCCGACCACAGGCCAGTATGTCGGCCTGGCGAAAGCCAAAGCCGAGCTCAACCTGGCCAAGGAGCGAGAGCTCCAACTTCGGGCGGAAGAGGAACTTGCGGAGGAGCTACGGCGGCAGAAGGAGTCATTTCTTCTGCAACCGAGCAAACCGCAACAACAGGCGACAGTGTCATCTGCTCACCTACGGGCTGAGGAGTTGACGCAGGCCATAGAGGCAGCTGTAGGGACCGTTCAGACGGTGGCGAAAAAGTCGTCGCGTCTGAAGGGTCAATATGTGCGGGACCTCAATCTCGCGGCAAGCTCCATCCTGGAGTACGCCCGCGAGTTGAGGTCTCGCACAGAGTCGGACGAGGTGGCCAGGCTTCAGGCCGAGCTGGTCACCCTCCGTGCCGAAATAGGAGTTTTGAGGGAGCGGGCGGACTCGGCTCCCCTCACTATGAGTCGCGACGAGATCGCGTTCATGGTCGACGCGCGGCTCGAGGGGATACAGGACCGTCTGTTACCCGAAAAACGGCTCCGTCCTCCGCTTCAGGCGGACATTCGGAATGCCGCCGCTGCTGCCTCCGCACCCTCTTCTGCCATAGGCGTAGAAGAGTCAGCGCTCCCCGCGTCGGCGCCCACCGCACCCCCCGCGTCTAAGGCCAAGGCTAAGGCCAAGGCCAAGGCCGCTCGCGGGGCGACACCTGTGGTGGCTACACCTGCGGCATCTACGCCTAAGCAGGCGCCACCTAAGGTGGCCAAACCCGCGGCGTCCGTGCCTGAGCAGGCACAACCTTCGAGGTTGCCTTCAACCTCGGAGACTGCCCCAGGCAAAAAAAAGAAGAAAACGAGGAAGAGCGCTGCTGCCAAACAGGCAGCTGCCGCCCAACAACCTCGTCCGCTGCCACCTCCCCCCTCGTCGATGGACGAGGGATGGACTCTGGTGGCCAAGCGGGGCCCCACAAAGCCGGCAGCGAAAGCCGCTCCGGCTGTGGCCCCAAAAAAGGCGAGCCCTAAACTCCGCCCCCCTCGTACAGCAGCAGTGGTAATCACCCTGCAGCCTGGCGCGGTGGAGCAGGGCGCAACTTATGCGGCCGTCCTTGCGGAGGCGGAAAAATCCATCGATCTCAAAGGCCTAGGGATCGATGGTGTCCGCTTCCGCAAGGCGGCGACGGGGGCACGGATCCTCGAGGTGGCTGGCGCCGGTAACGCCGAAAAGGCGAACGGGCTAGCCACCGAGCTCAAAAAAGTTTTGGGCGACGTGGTCCGCGTATCCCGACCGGAGAAATGTGCAGAACTGCGCATCTCCGGCCTGGATGATGCGGCCACTAAGGAGAAAATTGCATCGGCCATCGCAGCCGAGGGTGGGTGTGCCGTAGAGGCCGTGAAGGTTGGCGAGATTAATCGCCCAACTGGTAGGCTGGGATCGGTCTGGCTTAAGTGCCCTACCGCCGCAGCCCAAAGGGTGACCGATGGTCGCCGAATCTTGGTCGGGTGGTCGGTCGTCCGACCTACACTCTTAGAGCCCAGACAGCAGCGGTGTTTCCGCTGTCTGGAACCGGGCCACATCGGAGTGAAGTGCACTGTGGGCATTGACCGCAGCGGGCTTTGCTTCAACTGCGGCAAGCCCGGCCATGCGGCCGCAGCGTGCACTGCCGAACCCCACTGTCCGATATGCGCGGCAGGGGGCAAGGCGTCTGGTCACCGGCTGGGCAGCAAAGACTGCGCAGCGGGTGACCAGAAGCGGGGCAAGCGACCCCAGGGACGGCAGGCGGCGAAGGGTGGCCCCGTGGCGCCCTCGCAGTCTGTCGATCTCTCGCAGACCGAGGAGGCGATGGATACGGCCCACTCATAAATGGCGACTATCTCCTTCCTGCAGGCGAACATCAACCACTGCGTCGGAGCTCAGGACAATTTGTTCCAGTGCATGGCGCGGTGGCAGGCGTCGGTTACGGTGATCTCCGATCCGTACTACGTTCGCCCCCGCGACGACTGGGCGAGTGACCTCGACGGCTCAGTTGCGATCGTTACGCAACTGCACGTCCCCGGCTCCGCTCCCTTCGAGAAGGTCTTGAGGGGCCGGGGATGTGTGACGGTCACTTTAGGCGGCATCGCAGTGATCGGGGTGTACTGCCCTCCCAGCAAAACCCTCGCCGACTTCGAGCAACTGCTCTTAGAAATCGGGGGTATGGTGGAAGGGGTGCACCCTGCTCATGTCGTGATTGCCGGAGACTTCAACGCGCACTCGCGTGCTTGGGGATCACCGGACACCGACGATAGAGGAGAAGCGTTGGAAGAGTGGGCGGTGTCTACTGGCGTGGTGCTCCTCAACAGGGGGACGGTGAACACGTTCGTAGGGCCCCAAGGAGGCACATCGATTATTGACCTGACGTTCGCCAGCCCCGCGCTGGCACGCAGGGCGCACAACTGGAGAGTCTTCGAGGGAGAGGAGAACTTGTCCGATCACCGATATATTCGGTTCGACATTTCCTCCTCGCCCGCGACGGCTGCATGGTCAAGTAATCGTCCCCTTAGCGGTGAAAATCCGCGCTGGCGAGTAGCCACGCTGGATCGGGAGCTGGCTATCGAGGCGGCCATCGTGGAACGGTGGGCTGGTGCCGGCACTACCCATCTGGACGTGGACGCAAAATCGGAGCAGCTCCAGGATTCGCTGACTCGCGTCTGTGACGCGGCTATGAGTAGGGCAAGGCCGGTTCCTCCTCGGAGACAGGTGTACTGGTGGCGCCCGCACCTCGCTGAGCTTCGGCAAGCGAGCTGGGCATCGCAACGCCGGTACACTCGTGCCCGGGGAAGACGGGTTAGGGACCTGGTCTTGGAAGCGGAGCTTCGCGCTGCGTGGCAGGCCGCCCGTGCGGTCTACAGCGCAGCGATCAAGTCGGCTAAGGAGGAGGCCTGGAGGGAGTGGCTTGAGACACTCGACAGAGATCCATGGGGGCGGCCATACAAGGTCATGAGCCACAAGCTCCGACCGTGGGCGCCCCCACTCACCAGGTCTCTGGAGCCCTCGTTCGTAGGACAAGTGGTCAGCACCCTATTTCCGGCGGCAGACGAATGGGTCCCTCCGACCATGTCGTCACGTAACCAGGAGCCAACAGCGGCGGAGGTCATTCCTCCCGTGTCCGAGGAGGAACTGGAGGTGGCCGTTCTGCGACTCAAGGCGAAGAACGGCGCCCCAGGCCCGGACGGAGTACCTGGACGGCTGATCACCTCGGTGATGCCGATTATCGGGGAGGATACGCGATCCCTCATGACGGAATGTCTGACGGGGGGGAGATTCCCGCGTACTTGGAAGATCGGGAAGCTCGTTCTTCTCGGTAAGAACGGCCGCCCAAAAGAGTCACCGTCGGCCTACCGCCCGATAGTACTGCTTGACGAGATGAGCAAGCTGTTCGAGCGGGTGATCAGTGCTCGTCTCGTCAAGCACCTGGAGGGGGTAGGACCAGACTTGCACGACGGTCAATTTGGTTTTCGCCGCGGGAGGTCAACCCTAGATGCCATTTCGCACTTGCGGTAACGCGTGGGGGAGGCAGTCGACCAGGGAGAAGTGGTCCTTGCGGTCTCGCTGGATATCGCGAATGCGTTTAACACGCTTCCTTGGGCGACTGTCGCGGAGGCACTTAGGTACCACAAGGTTCCCGAGTACCTTAGGCAAGTGCTCGGGGACTACTTCGTCGGGCGCGCGATCGCGTATCCGTCGCGCGATCGGCTCGTCCGGCGAGAGATGTCATGCGGTGTTCCGCAGGGGTCGGTCCTCGGGCCTCTCCTGTGGAACATCGGATTCGACTGGGTCCTGCGCGGTGCAAATCTCCGGGGAGTTGGTATACTTTGTTATGCCGACGATACCCTGGTCACCGCGCGGGCCCCCAATTTTCGCGATGCGGCGGTGCTGGCCACGGCTGGTGTGGCGCAAGTAGTGCGCCGCATCAAGGCGTTAGGGCTCCGGGTGGCTCTCGAAAAATCTGAGGCTCTGTTTTTCCACGGGCCTCGGAGACCTCCACCTGTAGGCGCAAAAATCGTGGTAGGGGGCACCTCCATCGCTGTCGGGTCGAGGATGAAGTATTTAGGACTCGTTCTCGACAGTCGGTGGGGGTTTGTGGAGCACTTTCGGCAACTGGCTCCGAAACTTTTAGCCTACGCCGGAATGCTCGCAAGGCTCCTCCCCAACAAAGGGGGACCTGGTAGTGCGTGCCGTCGCCTGTACGACGGAGTGTTGCGTTCGAAAGCACTGTACGGTGCGCCGATATGGGCAGATGCTCTGAGCGCTCAGAATATGGTCTTGCTGCGGCGCCCGCAGCGAGCCATAGCGCAAAGAGCGGCTCGGGCGTACTGCACGGTGTCGTACGAGGCGGCTTGCGCAATCGCAGCCAGTCTACCGTGGGATCTCGAGGCTGGGGTACTGTCGCAGGTTTACCGGCGAACTACTCTGGTACGAAGGGGCGGGGGTTGGCCAACCGTGGAGGAGATCGAAAGCTGGAGAGCGCAAGCTCGCGACGTTCTCTTCGACAGGTGGTCGGCCCGACTAGAGGGGTCCGCGGTGGGGAAGGAACTGGTTTCGGCCATCCAACCCATTCTGCGGCCCTACTTCGAAAGGCGGCACGGGACTCTAACGTTCCACCTTACACAACTCTTAACGGGGCACGGCTGCTTCGGGAAGTACTTGTGGGAGGTGGTCGGCATCGAGCCGGAGCCTACGTGTCGCCACTGTAACGGTGGGGCTGTGGACACGGCGGAGCATACGCGCGTCGTGTGCACGGCTTGGAGCGGGGAGCGTTCGGCTCTAATAGGTAGGATAGGACAAGACCTCTCGCTGCCGGCCGTGGTTCGCGCCATGGTCGACAGCGAAGAGGGCTGGGCCGCCGTCGTCTCATTCGCTGAGACAGTCATGACGGCAAAACGAGAGACGCTCAGAGAGAGGGAACGTAGCGGTTTGACGCTTCCTCCTCGCCGGCCCACAGCGTCGGGGCGGCGGCGTATGCAGTACGCCAGCCGCCTGGCCTTGGAAGGAGGATCGGGGGATCCACCGACCTAATAATGGCCCCGCGATGTGGCGCCCCTAGTGTTCAGGGGGCGCTAACATGTGACGTTACAGGGGAAGGGCATTGGCCCAACCCCTGGGAGTTGAGCCCGCTCGTTGGGCAACGCCGGCCGGTTCGCAGTGAGCAAACGCCTGCCTATCCTGTGATCTGACCTGAAGGCGATGAAGTGGACATCGTGAGGTTTAGTGGGTATGCCCCGAAGAGGTGAGTCCCACATACGGCCTCCAGATACCCCCCATATCGGAGGTAGCATGCCTAATAGCATTCCTCACGTAAAAAAAAAAAAAAAAACCTAACCTAACCTGGGGCGGGCCCCCGTAAGTGAGCTGTGAGTACGTCCTTGTCGTCCGGCCCTGGACCCCGACCTGACCACCGTAACGGAGTGGCAGGCGGGTGACCGAATCTCTGGCTCGATACTTGAGGGGCATTTAGAGCGAGCAGTTACTTCTGCGCTTAAGGCACTTTTCAGTGCCAAACCACGGTGCTTTTCAGCGCCAACAAGGTTAGTGGACGTCAAGCATCGGAAACGATGTCTGACGGGTGTTCTGGCCCTCCGGGGGCGGGAAGTGGGACTGAGAGGTCCCGCTCTCCTCTCCGAGGTGCGTGCGACCCTAAGGGAGCGGGGAAAGGGGCCGAAAGGCCCCGATCTCCCTTCCTGGGGGCTTCTAACCCTGAGGGGTCGGGGAGAGGGACCGAAAGGTCTCAATCCTCCCTTCCAGGGGTTTGCAAGGAGGCGCGCGTCCTACTGCCTCGTCTAGGCTCTAGGACGCAAACTCTTTCCGAGTCGTCCACCGACACCAGCGTTGGCACGGTGGCGTCTGTCGACTCGCGGCCGTCCTCCCCGGGCAGACTTTGGCGGAAACGCGCAAACTCTGCATCGGACGGGGACTGCTCCGAGTCGGGAGACCGTGTGGCTGCCGCTGAGGCCGGTGGCAAAAAACTGCGTGGTCGTCCCCCGACCACAGGCCAGTATGTCGGTCTGGCGAAAGCCAAGGCCGAGCTCAACCTGGCCAAGGAGCGTGAGCTCCAACTTCGGGCGGAGGAGGAACTGGCGGAGGAGCTGCGGCAACAGAAGGAGTCTTTTCTTTTGAAACCGCACAAACCGCACAACGAGGCGACCGTGTCATCTGCTCACCTTCAAGATCTTGAAGTCTTGGAGAGGGTTGTCAACAGGCGATTGTTGGCATAGGCGATAGTTTGGCTTTCGTGCTGCCAGGTCCACGGAGGATGCAGTATCTAGTCTAGTCGACTTCATCAGTCACAAACTTGACCAGAACATGGCATGTACAGGCGTCTTCCTGGACCTGGCAAAAGCGATTGACACGGTCTCTACGAAGATAATTAGTCGTAAGATAGAGTTTCCAGGAATCCGAGGTGATGCGTTAGCATGGTTTAGCTCTTATTTGGCTGATAGAAAACAGAAAGTAGTTGTGGGAGACTATTGCAGTGAACTAAAAACGGTTAACTACCGAGTTCCCCAGGGCAGTGTACTTGGTCCTACACTCTTTATTATCTATATAAATGGTTTTTGCGCCATGGACTTGCCTCAAGCCAAAATAGTTACCTACGCTGATGACACAGCAATAGTCTTCTCCGACAAAGCATGTCATGTTACTCAAACTAATGTGGAGCGGGGGCTTACAGAAGGTTGCTAGCTGGCTGCAACAGAATCTTCTGACTCTCAACATTGATAAAACTACAGCTATTGACTTTTATTTGTCTAAACGCTCCTCTTCAAAAAATACTATGAGCCTGAAACTACACTCATGTTCAATGCCCGACAACTGTTACTGTGCTCAAATAGACCAAGTTGATTCAATCAAATATCTTGGAATCTTTTTGGACTGTGCACTGAAATGTAATAAAAATATAAGTGTGCTTACCACCAGGACTAGAAGGCTTATAAGAGTCTTCAAACGATTAGGTAAAGTTGCTAATGACAAAACCCTAAAAATGGTATATTTCCTTCATTGCCAGTCAACCTTAAATTACTGCATCACTGTATGGGGCGCTGCAAGGAAAGATACTATGATCAAGGTGGAAAGAGCACAACGTGCACTTCTTAAACTAACATATGGCCGACTTTTTAGATACGAACCTGCTTTCTTCTGAACTTGAACTGCTCAGTGTCAGGAAATTATACATTCTATCAGTAACTTTGCGTTTCCATGAAATTGCCCTGAGTAGCGCCTCCGAGAGTTATACAGGTCGCAGACTTGTATGGCAATCGGTCAGGTGCCGTGTCGCTACGATCGGACGATGTGCGAGGTTTCAGAAGTTTCCGCGAGTTCTACTCCAAAGAGGTTCTACTCAAGGTATAAATCCTACCACCTGGTAAGATCATCGATCTTATGATCTACAATTCTGTTCTATATTTGAATTTGAATTTGATTCAGTTTCGTAACGTCAATAGGTGTTGTTTCAGTTGAAACGTTGACAACGCGTCGTGAAGAGTCCTAAAATTCCCAATAGTCCTTAGAAGTGCGCGTGTAATCAAGTTTTCTTAACGTAACACAAATCGTTATAATCGCGAGTGTGTATTTGTGTATTTGTTTACACGTTGGAGACGTGACGTGACGTGTTTGCTTACACGTTGGGAGCCGTGACGTGACGTGTTTGTTTACACGTTGGAGACGTAACGTGTTTGTCTGCACGTCGGAGGCCGAAAGTGCTCTGCGTGGGATAAACAAGCTGAGTATAGTGTTTTATTGGATCTAATGTTTGGTTTCTAGCTGACGAAGTGCATCTAGCTTCTTCCCTGGATCTTCATGCTGGTTCACGGAGGTTCTGGAGAGCAAGGTACTATGTGCCGACTCCGCGACAAGGTGCGTGACCTGATTCTGTCACGCACTGGTCTATAAGCCACATTCCTAACTTTCCGGGAAGCGTGGTACGGCGACTGGGTTCCGGGCCAGTTGCGGAGGTTTAGGGACCGTTTTTTGATACTATATCTCGTATGAGACCTGAGCTGTCCGTCAGCATTTGCTTGTATTGCAGCAATGTCAAGAGGACATTGCTAGTTCACTCGAAATGTGTCTAATTGAGACGTATGAGAGATCCTAAAACCATTACTCAGCTTATTCCTTCTTGGAATAACAGATATCCTTTTGTCTACAGGTAAAGTTGGAGAGATTAGACAGGAACAGCTGTAATCGCGTGCTCGCCCGTATTCCCCATTTGGTGAGCCCGATTTAAGTTACTACATTGAACCCTACTTGCTTCGCGACATGGTATAGATGCCTCGTTGCTCGCGACATGCCACAAAGAGATTGGTAGGAGATCATTTAACTTTATGGGGCCGTACATTTACAGGAAAATAAATGCCATTCATAACATCGTCAGATTGACAAGACGCTCAGGTGTAAAGACAAAGTTTATAAATGGTTGCTATAGCTGGATTATGATAAAACAGAACAGATTTTGGTACCTGTACAATGATATGTATTGTTAGATGCATGTTATTGTATAAATGCTAGAATTTGTTCATGGTCATATGCTCACATACACACATAATTTATGCTCATACACACTGCCTGTTTCACTCACACACAATTTTACAACATACACACAAACACGCCCTCATCTTCACAAACTCTCACTCACGACCCTTACATTACACACATACACACACACACACACACACACACACACACACACACACACACAAACACACACACACTGGATTATTGTGACGGATTTGCTGTTTTTTTTTCTCTTTATTATTGTTTTCATGTTTTCATCACCTTTTGTAAATTAAAGGATGATGTTATATCATATCATAATATTATTATACTGTCGAGTGGAACGAAAGAAACTAGATCCCACGACACAAGGAATCCTAGTGATCTAGGGAGCCATTCTGTTATTTTTAATAAATTTTTTTGAGACAATTAAAATATTATTATAGCTCGCTGTGCTCGCTCCACCCCAATCATCTGATATTTCTTGCCCGCCCCCAAGATAACACTATACATTAATATTTATTGACACAATGAGTAATATATCGTATGCAAGAGTTTGTTATCGGCTACTGATCTTAGTCTCCTAAAGATGTGTAGTAATTTACTTACCCGTGAAGTCAAACTCCTACATTGCTCACTCCATGTTAGTCGCCTGTCAACGATAACACCTAGGTACTTTATGTGGCCGTGGCGTGCTACGCAGACGACACGCTCGTGACGGCGTGCGGGGCGACGTACCGCGAAGCGACCCTGAAGGCCACGACCGCGGTTGCCCAAGTCGTTGAGCGGATCCGGCGGCTGGGTCTCGAGGTGGCTCTGCATAAAACCGAGGCCCTGTTCTTTCATGGGCCTCGGAGCAAGCCACCCGAGGGATCCAGTCTCATCGTGGGAGGAAATCGCATCGGCATCAAGCCCCAAATGAAATATTTGGGGCTCGTGCTCGACGGCCGATGGGACTTCGGAGAGCACATCCGAAGTCTGGCCCCCAAATTGAAGGGCACAGCTCTCGCTCTGGCTCGGCTGTTGCCCAACATGAGGGGGCCCGATGACTCCTGCAGGAGACTCTACGCGGGGATCGTGCGGTCCATGGCCCTGTATGGGTGCCCAATATGGGCGGAGGCCCTGAGGACCAGAACTGTGCGGATGCTGCGCGCTCCGCAGCGAGTTAAGGCCATCAGGGTCATCCGCGGGTACCACACGATCTCCTTCGAGGCGGCGAGTCTCCTTGCCGGAACTCCGCCATGGGACCTGGAGGCGAGAGCCCTTTCGCAATTGTACCAGTGGCGAAAGGAGGCGCGGGAGCAGGGATGGAACCCCGAGCCTCGAGAAATCGAGGCCGTGCAGTCCCAGCTCCGCCAGGCCATCGTGGTGGAGTGGAAGGAACGACTTGGGCGACCAAGTGCAGGGCACGCCGCAATAGCGGCGGTAAGGCCCATCTTGGAGGATTGGGTAGAGAGGCGACACGGAAGCCTCTCGTACCGACTGACGCAGGTGGTCTACGAAAAGGGGTGCTTCGAGGACCACCTGCATCGGATCAGGAAGGAGCCAACGCCTGAGTGTCATCACTGCGATGCGAGCGAGGACTCAGGGCTGCACACGCTGACGGACTGCCCGGCGTGGGAGGCGCCGAGGCGTGACCTCGTGGCAGCCATCGGGGTGGGCTCTCGCTCGGCAGCATGATTGCGGCAATGGTGCGGAGCGCGAGCGCGTGGGCCGCCGCCACCTCCTTCTGCGAGCATGTAATGCTCGCGAAGGGGATGGCGGAGCGCGCCCGGGAGAGATTTAGAACTCTTCCGGCCCGCCGAGCCCGCAACTTGCTCGCCGCGCGTCGCAGGCGACTCAGGCGCCGGAGGTCGCTTAACGACCTCCGTCCTCCATGAGCGCAGGCCTGGGGGTGACAGGTGAGGCGGCCTGTCACCCCAGCAGAAGCAGGCCGGGACGGTGGGGCGACTAGCGCCCCTCCCTCAAACCGGGGCAAGACGGGGACACCGTGGTTCCCAAACCCGAGGGGGCCATCTCGAAACCGGAGATGGCCCAGGGTCAGTCGGGGTGCGAGGGATATGCTCTATGGGCAACCTTACACCCCGGCGTCTGTAGACCCGAGATGGCGTGCGGTTTTAGTCGGTTCAAGCCCGACATAACCGCCCCCGCTGGCACGCGGGGGGTATCCGAAGGGATTTCCGCACGATAAAAAAAAAAAAAGGTACTTTATGTGGCTGACCTTATTGAATGAGGAACAACCACATTGGCTTCCAGTGTGACAAGTGTGGAGCCTGACTTTATAGTCTTTTGGAGGCTTCAATCTTTTGGTGACTCGGAAGTTTATCATTTTAGTTTTTTCAGTATTCAAAGTTAACAATTTATGGCTGAGCCAGCCAGTCAGAGACAGTTTGCATACCCGTTTCAGCGTGCTTGCATACATCATTCCAAGTGTTACCATAGAAGATGATTGCAGTGTCATAGGCATATGCAAATATTTTGGAGTTCTTTAGGTCAATTGTACATTTTCCATTTATGTATATGAGAAAGAGCGTGGGGCCAAGGACTCTACCCTGGGGCACTCCATATTCTACAGTTGCAATAGGACTTTGGAAGTCACTTAGACAGACCTTTTGTGCTCGGGCAGTAAGATATGAACCCAACCAGTCCAGGGCAGTGCCGCTGACACCCAAATGCATGTCAGTTTAGTGCTAATTTGTATAATTTCGTTTTCAATACTACGAATTAGCACCATTCCATTATCGTTTATCATCAATCGGCGGAACATAGTATGTACCAAAGCACCCTGTAAACATCTATATTAACCTGTGTTCACGAAATAAATAAATGAAATGAAATGAAAATCTCATTTTTGTTGAATTCAGGAACACAGGAGTGTATTCTTGTTATATTAAAGAATTTTGAAAAAATGTGCTTAAAAAGATATGGAATTTCGATATGCTGAGGATATTTTATTAGCCAATGGTAAGTAAAACCACTAGCCAACAGTTGCAGTTAATAAGAGACAACAGTTGCCACGGTCAAAAGAAACTTAATTCAGATGATGCATTGAAGTGCAGGCGCCCTGGCCGAGCGCTGCGCGCGCACGTGGCGGCGGGCGCGGGGGGCGGGGGGCGGGGGGCGGGGGCGGGCGGGGGGGCGCGCGGCCCGCCCGGCCCGCGGCTGCAGTGTGGCAGTGTGGCGCGGCGTTACGTCACGCTCGCACCGCGCTCCGCCGGCGCCGCGCGACTCGCACCGCGACCTGCCGCTCCGCCCGAGCTGCGCCAGTTGGCGCGAGTGTCAAGTGTGTGCCTTGCCGATACTACTGCCTACTGCACGGTACTGCGTACGCGTACACCCGCGAGTGCCGCCGTGAGTGATGTGTGCGCGCCGGCAGCCGGCCCTGGCGCGAGCGCGCTGGACATGAGGATAGCTTCGGAGATATACGGACACAGTATGTAGTGCTTCAGTTTGCGTTACATTTATTAGCTACTGATAAACAATGGGCCCTACTGAGCCATGTTCCGGCACGCGTGCGATGCATACCAAGCGCAGTCCGCCGCATCGCCCGCCTTCCGCAACGCGTTATCACAAACTTGCCGTACTCCTATCACGGTCTATGCCTATCAGCAATCTCGTCGGAAAATGCGCCCCGTCGTTAGTTGGTTGCGAATAGGTCAGGATTCTGTACAATGTCCATGTAATATGTATTTAGTCGTTTTTGTTAATATTCGAAACAACAAATCAAAAAGTTTAATTACCTAAGTAATACATATAATATTACGTGGAATTGTAAAAATCGGAATTTAGTAATTCGTTATCGTGACTATCGGCATGAGGTTTTTCGTTTTTAAGTACTTAGTGGATCCCTTGCACCACAACTCGACCACTTTTAAATGCATTGTACTACACATATCCATGTTTTATGAGGTTCCGAACCTCAAAAAGAAAAAAGGAAACTTTGATAGGATCACTTCATTGCCCGGCTGTCTGTCTATCTATCTGTCAACACCTTTTTCTCAAGAACGCGTAAAGGCATCAAGTTGAACTTTATACCAAATACTCAAGTGTGCAACGACTTGAAGCTGTGAAAAAATCAAACTTCAAGTCAATGCAATTAAACGATACAACCGGTTCTGTAGCAATTTAACCAAATGAGTAAGACTGTTACTGATTGGGAAATAAATGCCCATCGTGTCACACTGTTGCTCGTGGCCTACATTTTTTCCCACCGAGTAACACTGCAAAGTAATATTGGTGGGTGGAAATAGCAAGTTGCATAAATATTGGACTCATAATATATCAGGGTTATTTATATATTTTATTGTATTTCATATAAGTATTTCTTTTTCATAACTAGGCAAGGCTATCTACTTATTTTAAATAAACAAGATATTAAGTCGTCAGAAACGCTGTTACACGTTTGCGTGTTATTGAATTTCAATAAACCAAAAAAATACCACCACACTGGGTTTATAAAGAAATCAATGCCTTAAAATATCTAGTTTATTTTTACATCGAAGCGATGTAAGCTTGTGGTGAAAACTTACTTATTAAACTGTTTACTATTTTCCATTGTGTATTTTTTGATAGAAATATATAATTTAAATCAGATTTTTTTTAATTTGCTAAAATTTCATTGTTATCACAAAAAAAAAACCTTTTTAATGAAGTGGTGAAGTTAGGTGAACACTGTGAGAATATTAATCTATGTATATAAAAATGATATGGTTACTTTATAACTCGAGAACGGCTTAACCGATTTCATTAATCTTTTTTTAAATGTTTTCGAAACTTGGTGAATTTAGGAAAACTTAACGACCATAATATTCAGTTTTATAATGTTACCATATGGCGTCTGACATGCCTGTCAGTCGTTTGTAATTGGCGGTATCGACTTATTGAAAATCCATATTTTTCACATGGCCAGTTGTATGTCGCCTGTCTCGGAATACCAACAAAACTAGTTAAATACGCGCCCGAAAAAAATGACAAAAAATGTTACATACTCACATCAAAAAAAGTTTGCGATCACTTTGAAAACTCGAAATCTTTTTTGTTACGGTAGATTATATTATGATTTTTTCTTCTTTTTAGATTCTTTATTTATAAAAATATAGAATCAGAATGTAAAACAATAAAACAGTGCAATTATTTTTCCATATAAATAGGCTTTCAGTCCTAGCTCACGCTCATTCACAAAATTGATTTAGTCAATTTTAAAGAATTAAAAATACTTTTTCGCGGAAAGTTGTGATTGAAAAAATGCCAAGAGGATTATCAGAAGTTTTACGAGCAAGAAGAGTAACTTCGAGGGAAGAAGGATATACCACGAGAGAAATAGCACGCAGAGTTACGATATCCCAATCCTATGTCGTGACCATATTGCACAGGTACCACGAGATCGGTAATTTAGCTGTCCGACCCCGCAGTGATCACCCGACTGTTTCAAATGCTGCCCTAAAGCGCGATATTAGATTGCGGGCAGCCCGTGACCCAATAATCAATGCTACTAAAATAAAAGCAGAAGCTCGGGCCGCCTCTGGGCCTCTGGGCTTGAAGTTAGCACTCAGACTATTCGGAACTGCTTGCACCAGGCTGGATTTCGAGCGCGGAGGTCTTCGTGAGCTCCTCTGAATTCCCGGCAACGTCAATGTCGGAGATTGCTGTGGGCTAGGCTTCGGCAAAATGAAGAAGAAGAAGAAGGAAGCATTTGGTAAAAATGTCTCTTCGTTGACGAATCGCGAATCAGTACTCATCCAGATAACCGACGTGTCCGTGTCTGGAGAAGACCAGGAGACCGTGAAAGGCAAAGAACTGCCACTGGAACAGTTCAGCAAGTCCTTTTGGGGTGGTATTATGATTGGAGCTAGAACGCCTTTCATCCCGTATCGAGTTTCATGACAGTAGACATGTATAAAACAGTCGATATTGATGGAATTATTAGACCATTCCGAGTAAACCATGGGCAAACAATGGGGGTTCAATTTAAAAAATTATATCAGCTTATACTAGTGATCACAAACTTTTTTTAATGTGTGTATCATTAAGCATTCGAACAAATAGGTATATAGATAAACACTATGCTTTGATTTTTTTAAATTATTCTAAATTCAATATTTGGGTGTTTCTGGGGCCCTAACAAGATCTTCGGGCCCAAGCCTGCCGGTACTCGTGCTGGCTAACGAACGAGGCTCTGGCGCGGGCGTTGGGAGGTCAGGCGGTCGCTCCCGTGAGAGCCGCGTGCCGAACCAAGAGCAGCAGCAGGAGTAAGCGCACCGCTGGCTCCGAAGTGTAAGCCCCGGGTGCGACCGGGCACCACGCTCAGATGATGATGATGATGACGACATTCAATTTCACAGATAAGGCAGGATGACCTCTGTCGGATCGGCTACAACTTATTGTTGTTGGTAGTCCGAGGTTGACTGCAAGCATAGGTTGGTCCCAACTACCTCCAATTATAATGGACGGAGTCGTCATGCCGATTGGTGATAGTGTCAAGAATTTAGGAATCTCAGTACATGGATAAAACATTTTCTTAGAGTCTCCAGTTACAAGAAACCATTCGCAAATTTTATGCATCAGTGGTTTCCTTACAAAGACTACGAAACTTTCTTCCAATTTGCACTAAAACTGCACTGCACAATCAATTCTTCTTTTTGTCCTCGATTACGCCGATGTCAGCTATCCCGACCTCACTGAGGAGCAACTTGATAAACTTGAGTGACTTCAAAATGTTTGTATTCTATTTATATTTGGTCTACGCAAATATGATTACGTTTACATTTTTTGTGAAGGCTGGCTTTTCATGGCTACTAATTCAGCTTCGCAGTAATACTCATATTCTAACGTTACTACATAATGTATTGTTTAATCCTGCCACTCCCACTTACCTCAAAGATTATCACTAGACTATCACACTAGTCGTACGGCAACGCGCCATCGACACATGGCGGATATTCCACTCATATGCACAAAACGTTTTGCAATACATTGATCATGCGAACTACTAAAGAGTGGTATGCCTTTCCTGATTCTGTGTTTCCGGGAAGCTATAACGTGGGAGTCTTCAAGTCTGCTGTGAACAGGTTACATAGGTGAGATAGTGGTCAAACACGAGCATACTACCAATATTCGAGTGGTCAAGGGAACATTCATTAATTTTGAATCCTGTTAAATTTAAGTTCATGATATTGGGTAGTTCAAAGCAAATAGACTCAATTCTTTCATATGGCCCTACATTGGTTTTAAGTGGGCAAACAATTTTGAGAGTAGAAGAGGCAAGTAATCTTGGCCTAATTATGGATCCAGAGTTAAGGTTTGAGGCACACATTGATAGGACAGTGAAGAATTGCTTCTAATCTAAGAAGATTATATATTATATTCGTGATCACACTAGTGTGGCAATCAGGAGACAACTTGTGAACAGTCTCATACTATCTAAATTTACATACTGTGATGTGGTGTACGGTCCTTGCTTATTGGCTAGAACAAAAAAACTGATTCAGAGGATGCAAAATGCCTGTGCTAGATTTTGTTTCAGTATTCCTAGGCGGGGGCATGTAATAGGCAATAATATGTTGAAAATGGAGGCTCGGAGTCAGGCTCATCTGGCCAGTATGCTTTTTGGTGTGTTAAAAAGTAAAAAACCGGCCTACCTTTATGAAAAATTAACTTTTAGGCAGAGTCATTTCAGTCATCCCATAAGATCAACCACAGGCATTTTATCAGCGCCAAAACATAAGACTGCATCGTTTCGAGGGTGTCTTAAATATGCAGCTATGAAGATTTGGTATGATCTACCACCACCACTTAGGGACCTAAAATCAAAACATACTTTTAAAGTTAAATACAAGAACCTCTTGTTGTCTGAACGGAGTAGTACACAGTGAGAGAGTTGGCACTGGGGCACTGGGGGGATATACTCGTATACAGTAGTACACAGTGAGAGAGTTGGCACTGGGGCACTGGGGGGATATACTCGTATACAGTAGTACACAGTGAGAGAGATGGCACTGGGGGATATACTCGTATACCTACTTGTTATATTTTGTGTAAAATTCATTGTGTAATAATTGATGCTCGCCGCTTTGCCTGCATCAATTTTGGTTCTCGGTCCCATTGGGAGCATATCCAGGGTAACAGTATGTTGTTACACTATAAACTATCCCTGTACAGGATATTAGCATAGTCCGTTTGGACTATGGACCGTGGTTGAGAACCAGCCATCAAAAAAAAAAAAAAAATTGTATAGATTGTACAAGTTTAAAACTAGGTTAAAAATGTACTTATGTTAATACCTACTTACCTTGAAGAGATGATTGTGTCTGATATCTGCAAGGTTGAACGGTTGCCCTGGTCTGATATTTTTTATGATGTAGGTAGTGTGATGGTACCACCTCTAGCCAAAGCTGAGTAAAATTCATTTTTATCTATTCGACGCGCCAACCGTGCCAGAGTTCCAGCCCCCTACCCAGATAGGGGGACGTATCGCCCCTCCACCGCGCTACGCTGTGGGACTCGTCTCCAGACTTGGACATCCCTCCACTGGTCTTGGCTGTTTCGAGGGATAATGAAAATGAACGCGAAGAGAGGGCAGTCAAAATATATACAACAAACAGTTAAATACGTTAATTTTGGTTACTTGTCTCGCATTTATTCAATCGCACGCCTAAGTACAGTTTACAAAATAACGTTCCTCAACAACTCGTGTTCGTACCGTGAAGCCTTTAACTTCAATCTTCCGTCTGCCATAACTGGCGCACCACCTCTGTGCTTTAGCCGCTCTTTGCAGACTACATCGGGAATTGAACCACGAGCCCTCCAAATGACAAGACGGTTGTAATAACTTATACGACAGTAGATAAGAGTCTCGGCACGTCAGTTTGCTCTGCACTCATTCATACGATATTCGTATTCCGCTAATCATCAAATAACGCCGCTTCGCTTGAAGATTACAGGGCAGATGTCATCAACGGCCCGTGGCTACTCCACAGAGTAACCAGGAGCCTCCGTTTATACAAGAGCCTGGTCTACCGTCTAGCTCGTTACATGTGACTCTCAACCATACATCTCTAACACAGGTACCGTAAACCAATATCAACGCAGTGTCGCTTCAAACAACTCTTAGATTTTACAGTTAATTAATACACAAGTACTCTGGGTATTCTATTACTCAACCGTGGATAGCAATACATAATACATATATAACACATTAATTATGATAATAGTAGAAAACAAGGAATTGACTCACCAAGTCTCACACACCACAACTTACTCGCCTAGCCTAGTCGGGGTTCTAGCCCGTCGTCACCCCAGAGCGCCCATCTCGTCCGTCCAGCTCGCGAACTCAAAACTCACTGCCTGTCATCCCCCAACCTTTCTCCATCCGACGCCGTTTTAACCTATACCTCGTATTTGTGCTTGTGTTTTACAGACACTTAACCATAACTGGACTCCAATAGTTTGCACGTGTTTGGGTCGTACATTTTGTATAGAATCGGTGCCAGTATCGCTAAACAATTGGCCTTCACAAGAAATCAAGATGCAACGTCCTGTTGTTTATCTGATTTATGGCAGTTAACGATAGCAACGATTTACACCAGATGTGTATACATAAGAATAATTATAAAATATTAAATTAATAAGATATTTCAAATGCGCCTATTGGAGTTTATTAATTTATATATTGTTACGTGATTAGTGTACTATCACAGTAGGTACATTGTGATGTATGGGTCCGAAATGAGCGAGACTCTTGACCTGAGCCTGAAATGTTTCGGTTAATTTAGCGTTAATAAGCACATGATCAATATCTGGTTGACGAATATCTGATCTGGTGGTATAAATTGTTTTTATTGTTATCAATTATAATCTATGAGTGTCTCGCGTTGTTGGGTGTGTCCTCTTGAGGCGGACATTGAAAATCAGTTACTGTGATATGCAATGACATCGTTATCATAGTTTTGCTGAATGTCGGCCCATTGCAAGCAAAATGCAAAAAAGCAAAATGTAAAATACTGTTCTGAAGCTTTGCAATAAACATTTATTTATTTTATGAATTAAGGCAATCTTTATGCAACTTATTATTCCCATCCAGTAACACTGACACAAAAATATAGGTAGGCAACGAGTAACAGTGAGACACGATGAGAATTTTATCCCAACAAGTAACACCAATATTTAGCAGTGTTACTGGTTAGGAGACAAATATACAGGCAACGAGTAACAGTGTGACACGATGGAAATTTCTGTTCCCAACCAGTATCAGTGTTACTCGTTTGGGTGTTACTAGAGGGGAATAAACCTTGCCGTGGAGCTAGAATTATGCAATTTGGCAAGAAGCAAGATCTTATAGCAAAAGTATGGGGAAAAGCCCGAAAACCGTAAAGACATATGTAGTTACCCACATCGCAAAAAATCAGACCTGTAACGTCTTGATGCTGTGAAGAAACCAAATTTCTATGACAATCCAGTTTTGTACGGAACCCTTAGTGTGCGAGTCCGACTCGCACTTGGCCGCTTTTTGATAGAATTTTCTCGACAATTCTCTGCTTTCTTTCTGCCGGACTTTGGAACTTACTGTTAACACTGAACTATTGCCACTCGCTGCAGTGCCGGACAATCTTTTTGCATGTTGACATCATGAGCCCTTGAGTTGCGTCCTTTCTTAGGTACCATACGCGTGGGAGAGACTTGAACCTTCCCGGCCCGCCGAGCGCGCAACTTGCTCTGCGCGTCGCAGGCCACTCGGGCGCGCCTCTACGTGCGCAGGCCTGGGGCGGCAGGTGCGGCCGCCTGGCACCCCAGCACAAGCAGGCCGGGGCGGCGGGGCGACTAGCGCTCCTCTCCCAAACCCGGGCAAGACGGGGACACCCTGGTCACCAAACCCGAGGGGGCCTTCTCGAAACCGGAGATGGCCCAGGGTCAGTCGGGGTGCGAGGGATATGCTCTATGGGCAACCTTACACCCCGGCGTCTGTAGACCCGAGACGGCGTGCGGTTTTAGTCGGTTCAAGCCCGACATAACCGCCCCCGCTGGCACGCGGGGGGGTATCCGAAGGGATTTCCGCACGATAAAAAAAAAAAAGGTACCATACGCGTATGGATCGCGCTCGAACAGTACCTAAATATTACTTATAATTATTTGGACACTCGCCAACCTTAAAGACCCATTGTCCATAGTTTCAATATAATAGAATGCATGCATCCTACATGCAACCGGGATCAGGGCTAAGATGGCGATGTCCCCACTGCGCGGTTCACCACGTAGTCACCCGGGTGGACATTAATAACCCGATTTGACCCAGTGAGCTCTTAATTTCTTTCTATTGATCACTATAAAAGTACTGAATGGCACATAAATGAATCGCAAGTAATACTCACAAGTGACTGAATCACAAAGGTGTTCCTGTTTTCGTAACAGCAATATGTTGAAGCTTCACATTAGCGATGATTTAGTGAAGCGGTCTAGGTAGGTAGATGAGACCGCTTACAATTTGCGTGCAAGTAGACGCCACGGAAACTAGCGGCGAGTAGAATCCGAGTTTATTATATAGTAATTACAGCAGCAAATAATCTAAACTAAACTAAAAATAACACGGGTTTGTATACACAGAAAACTATTAATAATAATGAAAAGTAATCACGCCACTTTAATAAGGTTCGTTGTTGAGCGATATCTCCGGTAGGCGCCAACCCGAGAGCGGTGGAGGCCCGCTGCAGGGACCCGGAGTGGGCCGGCCGGCCTGCTGATTCGGTGATTCGGTGCTTCGTTCAGGGGCATTAAGTCATTAAGAATCTCATGTTGTTTAGCTTTATAAGTGTATGACTGTTTGTTTCCTAAATAAATAAAAAAAAAACTTGTATATTATATATAATGGTATAGGTCTATAATTTAAATCTCGGAAACGACTTCAACGATTTCCATGAAATTTCCCCTGTTTTTCCTTGATGCAGTTGGGTAGTACAGTTGATCGGACCACGGTTAAACAAAATTAGCAGTCGTACAGTTAGCCGGACTAGGCTTCGTTTTCTATTAACCGTGGTACAGTTAACTGGACCACGGTTAATAGAATTGATTTAAAAAAGTACGCGCCATAACGGATCCCGTGACATGTGCCGTCACACCAAAGTAAACAGTAAGCGACTTAAAGCACGTTTATAAAATTATTGAATTTAGTTGCAAAAATAATGGTTTATTTTGAGATATATCAGATAAAAGTGAAACATTATTAGTAATTAATAATTGAACCAGTCGATTAACACTAGGAAATGCAGACAGCCTGTATTGAAAAACTCTGTTTACTTATGTGTGACGTCACAGAGCGTTTATAAGCACGTGATCAAATCTCAAAAAAAGTGAGATTTTAATCTTGATTATTTAACAAAAAAGAAACTTATTTTATATTGGAAATTACTAAAATATGTTTTTTACGGTAAATTTTATTAGGATGACAACAATTCGTACAATATTTTAAATATAGTCAAAATGCCTATTGAATATTAATTAAATTGTGTTTTTGTAATAAAATAAAGAATGGCTGAGGAAGCCGTTACGAATGTTTTAAATTTCATTACTAGAAAGGGGGGTACAGTTTTATTGTGTAATGGCTACCAGTATTACAAAAATAGCAGTTACAAAAAATGGAGCATAGTTGTGGAGGTGTTCTTGTTTTAAGAAAATGAAGTGCACGGGATTCATAACGATTCAAGTAAGAATCATTTATGTTTTACTTAACTTTAGTCTTATTACTCTTAAATTTTAACTGTTGAGTTTCTATCTAGTAGTTTTACCGTCGTCGTTCAATCACTGATATTTTTTTTCCTTAATGACTTTTTACAATTCACTTTTTTCACACCAGGACAACAGAGTGATTAAAGAACGCCCTCTTAATAAATGCTCAAAAGACGAAATCAAAAATGATGTTGATATAGCGATGGCCGTTTTAAAGGAAGACGTTGTAAAATCTGATCGACCTATTCGACAATTATACAATGAAGCTATTGTAAAACTACAAGATGGTGGAATCGATCTTGTAACGAAGTTATCTGAATTTTGAAACATTCAACACAACTTATACAAAGCTAGAAATGATAGTTCAGGAGTGTAAAGACTTGAGTGTAAAGATCCAAAAAAGTATAGAAGTGCCTAGAAAGTTCGGAGATTTTATATTAGCTGACTATTGTGAAGAAGAAAACAGAATTATAATATTTTGCTCAAAAGAAGCCAAAAAATTAATTCCTAAGATAAAAGTTTTTTTTTTTGACGCAACTTACAAAAGCTGTTCTCCACCATTTACACAGTTATTCACTATTCACGGTGATATTGGTAGTTCGGCCGAAACTACAAATTAAATTCCCCTACTATGTATATGTGTTATTGTGCGATAAAAAAGAAACTAGTTATGAAATAATATTTTATTTTGATTAAAACACAAGCAAAATGGAATCCCTCAAAATTGCATTGTGACTACGAAGTAGCTGCCATAAACTCAATTAGAAGAATAGTAGTAGGAAGTAGTAGTGATCGGGTGCCATTGGTCAGGTACCATTGGTCACGATGTGTATGGCGAAAGGCCAAGAGTCTAGGACACACCAAAATGAGAGTGGAGAGGCGAATTATTTCCTTGTGTGCTGCCTTACCACTTTTGCCAAAGGAGGCCATGACCGAGGCATGGCAATATATAAAAGGAGAAGCCCTGTCCGATATGGATAAATTCTTTAATTATTTTGAAAGGGGTGGAATTCGAAGTTAAATCGCACACTAAATAAGAATTCAGTAAATATATTGCGACTACTAAACTCTTTACATGTTATTGACAAAGAAATGCAAATAGGAGTTGCAAAATTCCAAATTAAAAAAATATCTGGGAAACGTCAACTAGAGCACATAGGTAATGAGAGATGATGCCATAAGACAGGTTCAGTTACAACTCATAAACAGAAAAATCACATTGGGCCATACTGTTAGTATACAGGGAGTGTATATAATATTTCCGAGGGCGATAAATCGATCTAATTAGGTTTAATTTTTAGAAATCATCGAAATAAATAACAGACTTCACCCAAATATTAATAAATAATCTAACAATCATATAAAAAAACACCATCTTTGACAGCATCGTTGGTGCGGACTGCGAAGCCCTGGTCTGCTGTGTAGGGATTGGGTTTCTTTACTAAGTGTTAAGTAGGATTGTTGGTTTATCTAAAACATAATATCCATGAACTCCAACAATAACTGAAAAGGTGGTGAGCACGTCCCGCATGCCTAGTCCCCATTGCTTGATAAAAATGTTAAACTTAACTCACAGTTATTTCATTTCATTGTGTAACTGTGTGTAATGTTATCTAAGGAAACTGGCCCGTCTGTTGACATTTATGATTATCTAGCTCCGCTCTCTTGGGTAATCGCCATTGGGGAATAACGCTACTAACCCTTTAGCATGTAAACTAAAAACCATCCAGCTCACGCCCCCTTCTTCCTCGTAGTCAAACTTTTTGGTCAAACTGGTTTGACTATGAGGAATTACGTTTCCTCGTGGTCAAACTTGCTTAACGACCCTCCCTGTATAGCTGATTAGTTAAAAATGGGTACGGTCAATCAATAAAGCACGCGTACGTAGGGGCAATTAAAACTCATGCTAAAGAATGGATAAAATCCATATAACATCGAAGCGATACAAACGCACGGTGGCGGTCCGCAGGCGGCGCAGCGGCGGCATGCGCGTGAGGCGCGGCGCGGCGTGCGGCGAGGCGTGAGGCGCGGCGCGGCGTGAGGCGAGGCGCGGCGTGAGGCGAGGCGAGGCGCGCAGCATGTGGCCGCTGGGCGCGCTGCTGGCGCTGGCGCTGGCGCGCGGCGCGGCGGGCGGCTGCGGCGTGGCGCAGTTCGCGTGCCGCAGCGGCGCGTGCGCGCGCCTGGACGCGTTCTGCGACGGCGTGGCGCAGTGCGCGGACGGCAGCGACGAGCCGCCGGCCTGCAGCCCGTGCAACCGCACGTACTACGGGCGCGTGGGCGTGGCGTACGCGCTGGGCGTGCGCGCGGCGCCGCGCGTGCCCTTCCTGTGCCACCTGACGTTCACGGCGGGCGGCGCGGCGCACGGCGACCTCGTGCAGCTGGCCTTCGACGAGTTCCGCGTGGGCCGCTACGAGCCGGGCGCGCTGGACGGCTGCCCCGACGGCTACATGCAGCTGTCGGAGCTGGGCCGCCCCTTCACCGGCGGCTCGTGGTGCGGCAAGGCGGACGGCGCCGCGCTCTACTACAGCGAGACGGCGACGGTCACGGTGTCCGTGAAGCTTTTCCGGGTGCGGCTCGGCGAGCCCTTCGGCTTCCGCCTGCGCTACAAGTTCCTCGCGCAGCGGGACGCCGTCGTGAGGTAGGCGGCGGACCGAGTGACCGAGTTACCGAGTACCGCCGCGGACGCGCGCTAACCACGGCTGCCCTAGGTTCGGCGCGCTGGAGGCGCCGCTGGAGCGCGGCGCGGTGTCGCCGGGCACGTACTGCACGCGCACGTACGAGGAGTGCCACCGCAAGCCGTGCCGCCTGCAGAGCCCCAACTACCCCGGCATGTACCCCAGGTATGCACTAAACTCTCTCACCCGCAGACTTGTCATTTATAGTTACAGACGAAATACTAAGTTTAAATGTTGACTATGACCTCAGATCTCTTACTTTCTCGGTACTTATTATATGTGCTTTCATTTTCTTTAGCCTATACGTACATATATTACCCACACATGCATAGATATGGTGTTGCAGCAAATTTTAAACCCAGTGGTGACTCGTCGCCACAGTAACGAATAAGGAATATAACAAAGTCGACGTATTAGTTATCAGTTGTTAGACAGGATCGATTCCAGAGGTAATATTAATGTGCTACTTGTAATAATGTTATTATTTAAAGAACTATACAATTCTACTCGTTTCTATTCTAATTCCAGTGACCTGCCTAATATTTTGGATAATAACATGTTTAATTATGCCTTTCTCAAACAATTTTTTGAACGTTCGCAGTTCAGCAGTTATTCGTAGAGGTTGTCAGCCTTATTTCAACCCGTCTGAGCTATATTGCGTATGTAGTAAATTAGGCATCAAAATGTTCCGTCTGTGTCTCAGTCACCACTCGACCACCGATGAATATTCAATTTTCCCTAATAAACACATTTTCTTTTCGTTATGTATATTGTTATTGTTGTTTTATTTTCTGTATTGTAAAATGAATAATTTGTTTTTACTTGTTCTTTGTTCTTGCTAATAGTAGGTGCGAAACTGATACGTGAAAACTGAAAAGTGAATGAACAAAGTTAAACTTCAATTCTTTTCAAAATTGCTTGTTTGTAATTTTACTTTGTTTATTAATGAACACATTTTAGTTTTACGCCTTTTTAACTGAGCTTAAACTTTTAAAATAAATTGAAATAAGCAATAAAAATGTAACTTCCACCATCCACCATCCTTTGGATTATCAAACGTTCTCTACACTTCGTAAGAGGGAGAAAAAACTCCAAGGGATAAATCACAGTGATTTTATAACATTAAGTGAAGAAAAGATTCTACAATGCCCCAAGTTCTTCTGGTCTTTTGTAAAATCAAAATTACCCGATAATAATATTCCCCAAATCGTAGGGTATAATGAAAGTATCTCAAATTGTGGTGAAGATACGTGTAACTTTTTTAATGACTATTTCAAATCTGTCTTTGTACAAACATCGCCCCGTCCTCTTACTATAGATTTTAACTGTCCGCCTCTGGATTCCTCCATTGATTTTAGTTCTCTAGTGGTCTCCACGGAATCTATTGGGAAAGAATTAAAAACTATAGATATAAATAAAGGGGCCGGTTATGATGGAGTACACCCTTTATTTGTTCGGAATTGTGGCGACCAATCATGTGCACTGTTATCTATTATTTAAAAAATCTTTGGAGACGAGGGAATTTCCTAGTTAATGGAAGCGGACACTTATCACTCCTATTCCTAAAAAAGACAGAAGAGATGACGTAACACAATATAGACCCATATCAAAAACAAATCTATTTAGTAAAATATTTGAGATAATTGTTACACGGTCCTTTGTTAATGTAGTACATAACCATGTCTCCGTGAACCAACATGGATTTTGTAGAGGATGCCCAGAAGAAACTAACATGCTTACTTTTTCGGGATTTATAGTCGATGCCATGGATGAAAGGATGTAGGTGGACGTCGTGTACTCCGATTTTTCCAAGGCATTCGACAAAATAAACCAAGATCTTTTACTCGAAAAATTGTGGACGATCGGGATACACGGTTACTTACTTCGCTGGATAAATTCGTACAATTAGAATCGCTTGTAGACAGTTTCTTTTAATGGCTAAATTTGAAAATTCTTAGAAATTCCCTCAAGAATCCCTCAGGGATCCCATTTGGGGCCACTTTTCCTTTCTATATAACTATTTATACAAGTAATAACTTTTTTAGACGCAGTATTAATGACTATAATAGCGAATGCAATCTCTTAGGCATGTTTAGCAGAAGTCTAAATGTTTATGGGACAGAATTGGGAGCAATGTTTTCATTAAAGTCAAATACTTAGTCCTTTTTTTTCCTTTTGGTTTGTGTTTAGTTTGTGCAGCATGCAAGTTTGTAGCAATATGTTATTGTTATCGTAATATTTTATGGAAGTTATTAAGAATCTTATGTTATTTAGCTTTATAAGTATATGACTGTTTGTTTCCTAAATAAATAAAAATAAAAACAAAATAAATAAAAGTACCTTCAAAACTGTGTTGAGTTTTTACATTTCTGAAGATACTTAAGAAATAGTTGCCTACCCGGGCTCACCGGTCGGGAGAGTGTTTCTCGCCGAAGGTGTGACCCCCCCCCCGCCGACAGGAACGTGACGTGCTACTGGAGCCTGCGCCAGAAGGCCGTGCCCACGTGCAAGCACGCCATGCTCTCCGTGCGCCAGGAGGACGCGCACAAGATGCAGATCAAGCGCTCCATCTCCATGGCGAGGTACGCGTCACCGTGTACAGGCTTCTTTCAATTTCTTCATTAGGATAAGCTACATACATATATACAGCCACGCCTCTTTTACAATGGGGTAAGCAGAGATATCAAGATCTTCGTGTTACTATTATGAAATAAGCTCACCCTTGACTTTTAATTTTTGAACTATACATTTACCTATCGCCTGCCTTGTTTTTCGGGAGCATTATCCAAACACTTTGTATTACTATCACTGTCCATATTTAGGGACCGTAAGTCATGCATGCTGGATGCACTGGTCAAAGACCCTCGTTTTGAGAAATTGCGGTAAGGTTGAGGAGAAGTCCTCTATAAGTGTCTAGGCAACCGTCACTCTTTTTGATAATCGTAGTTCCAATCACTATTAGTCACGCTTGCAGCAAAGGTTTATTCCCAACGGTCACCACTAACCTGTCGCCTCTGGTGGTCATTGGGATAAAATTTTATATTTGACCTCAACCGCCCCCAGTGTGAAAATATAACTGACTTGATAAATTGCGAATGACAACGATTTTAGGCCTGTGATGGCCTCTACAACATTACCCGGACTATTGGGGAGGCCTCTCAATCATACCCCACTACCGGATTGATGTTGGAGAAAATTGCCTGCAAAAATACCGCCCTTAGTGGTGTAGGTTGGGAACAAACGTAAAATTTTGTCCCAGCATCCACCAGGGGTGGCAGTTTTAGGGGTGGCCGTTGGGAATAAGCAGCACACTGAGCTCATTCCTAGTAAAAAGTAACACCAATAATTCAACACAGTTCGGGTATTCTGAGATAACTTTTACTTCAAACTATGAGACGACCACCATCTTCAGTCTCGCCGTGACCATGCCCGATCCGCCACCCTATGCCTAGCGCCCGGTGCCCAGTGCCCAGTGTTCAGTGGCCAGTGCCCAGTGCCTAGTGACCAGTGCCCAGTGCCAAGTGGCCAGTGCCCAGTGCCCAGTGGCCAGAGCCCAGTGCCCAGTGCCCACGCCCGTGCTCTGCGCAGCCTCAACAAGACGGGGCGCGCGGTGCGCGCGTGGCGCGAGTGCACGGGCGAGCGCGACCGCCTCATCTTCTACGACGGCGCCAGCACCGACGACCCCGTGCTGCTGGAGCACTGCGGCGGCGACTGGCTGCCGCGCGTCACGGCGCGCGGGCCCGAGATGCTCGTGGCCTTCCACTCGTCGCCCTTCAGCGCGCCGCTGCGCCCGCCCGCGCCGCCCGCGCCGCTGCGCGGCTTCGAGCTGGACGTGGACGTCGTGTTCGCGGACTCCGACTCGCTGGACTACGCCAGGTGCGCGTGCCCGCGTCGCGTCCGCCCGCGGCTCGCAACACGCAGCTCGTCCTAACGGCAGTCTCGCAAACAGGGAGGCGCGTCGATGCGAGTTCCACGTGAAGGCGTCCTCCTCGGAGGAGGAAACCAATACGAGTACGACGGCAAGCGTGCGCGGGAGGCGCGGTAAGCTTCGCGCACCCGCGCACACCCTGCCGCCCAACACCACCTGCACTTGGACCTTTCACGGCCGTCCAGGTGACCTGGTGTGGATATACTTCTCGAGCTTCACTCAGTACTCCCTCGTCGAACCGCGGCGGGCCGAGAGCGCCGAGCGCGACGACGAGGGCGCCTCCACGCCGCGCGCGCCGGGCGCGCCGGGCGCGGGGGGCGCGGGGGGGGCGCGCGCGGCCGGCGCCTGCGCCGTGGAGCTGCGCATCTGGGACGGCGGCGGCGCGCTGGGCCGCTACTGCGACGCGGCGCCGGCGCTGTGCGCGCGCGCCGCGCTGGCCAACGCCACGCGCGCGCCGCGGCCCTGCGCGCCGCCCGACGGCTACGTGTCGGCCGCGCCGCTGCTGGCGCTGGCCGCCACGTCGCTGCCCGGCACCGCCACGCACCCGCTGGAGTTCGCGCTGCACTACGAGTTCCTGGACGCGCGCCTGGAGGGGGCGGCGCTGCCCCCGGACGCGCGGCGAGCGCCCTCCGTTCCCGCCGACTGCGCACGCCTCCTGACGTCTCCCGGCGCGTTCGCCTCGCCGCGCAACGCGCTGTGGTTCGGTCGCGGCGGAGCGCGGCGCCTGCGCTGCGTGTACCGGTTCCAAGCGGAGGGAGCGCGGGTGGCGATCGATCTGCAGTCGGCGACGTTCGGCAAGGAGCCGCGGTGCGCCACGCGTCCGGACCCGCTCACGGGCCGCCTCGTGTGCGTGCCGGAGCCGGAGGAGCCGCGCAGCGACGAGCTCGAGGCGGCCGACGAGGTGGCGGCGGACTTCGATGGCGACGACGACGCGCCGCTCCGCGTGCCGCATCTTCGTATTTATGAGTCTCCGTGGCTCGGTTACAGGGTAAGAGTCTATTTCGTCGGTACCGATACGGGTAAATACTAAGCATTGAATTAGAATTCGTAGTCGATCAGGAATAATTTCATGCGCAGGTCGAGGTGGCGTGCATCTGTGACAATATCACGGCACCGCTGCGCTTAGAATCCGGCGGTCCCGCTCTGGAATTCGAACTGGTGTCACGCAGCATGCTCGCGAGCGAGGATCATCGACACGTGCAGTTCCACGGAGTGTGGTCGCGCGCCCCAGCACCCTCGCCGCCTTGCGCCATCAGGCGGCGCTCGCCCCCGCCGGGCGCGCGGCTGCACCTGACATACCCTTACAGGTAATAGTTGTAAATCGATTCGAGGACGCGGCGGTGGGTGTCCCGCAGGACACGAATAATGTGACGCTTGTTATGCAGCGACGATAAGCTGTCCGAGTGCGGGGAGACGCCCTTCCTGCTGGAGGCGCGCGGCAACCGGTCCGTGTTCCTGCGCGTGTGGGGCGAGGAGCTGCCGCTGGGTGCGGGCGCGGGCGCGGGCGGCGAGGCGGCGCCGTGCGCGACCAGCAATCGCGTGCTGGTGTACGACGCGCGCTCGTCGCGGCTGCTGCGCGCCGTGTGCCCGGGCGGCGCGCGCGCGCTGCACGTGTTCTCGCGCGAGTGGCGCGGCGGGGGGCGAGGGGGCGGCGCGCTGCTGGTGGTGTGGGCGGCGCGCGAGGCGGGCGCGGCGCGGCTGGCGTGGATGGAGCTGTGGCGCGCGGGCCCGGCGCCGCGGCCGCTGGCGGCGGGCGAGGCGTGGCCCAACGCCAGCGCGGCGTGCGCGCACCCGTGCGCGGCGCTGGGCGCGTGCATGGCGCGCGCGCTGTGGTGCGACGGCGCGGCGGACTGCCCGGGCGGCGCGGACGAGGCGGGCGCGTGCGGCGCGGGCGCGCGCCTGCTGGCGGCGCTGGCGGCGCCGGGCGGCGCGGGCGCGGCGGCGGGCGCGCTGGCGCTGGCGCTGCTGCTGGCGCTGGCGCTGTGGCGGCGGCGGCGCGCGGCGCCCGACAAGCAGCTGCTGGGCGCGCTGGCGGCGGGCCGGCGCCTGACGGAGGAGCTGCTGTACGACGCGTCGCGCGCGTCGTCCGCGGCGTCGTCCTGACGGCGCGAGCGCTCCGTCGAGTACATCCACGTGGACCGCGAGACCACGGTGTGAGGGCGGCGGGGCGCGGGGCGGGGGCGCGGGGCGCGCGTGTGCGTAGGGCTAGTGTACGTGACGCGCGTGTGTGCGTAGGACGCAGTGCTCAAGCAGGACGCACTTTCGATTGTAACTATGTAAATGATATATTTAATTTCGTATATTTCTTTTGTACGAGACGACTGTAGTGCCGTCGGCGCCGGTCGTGCAGTGACGTCGCCGTCGCGGCGCCGTCTGTCGTTGTGTTGTATCTGCGGTGGTTTATTGTTAGATAATGACGAACTGTCCCGTCCCTCGTTTCACTTATGTTACCTATGCTAAAATAAACACATAGTTCGAAACTAAGAACGTAACTGTGTTGTGTATTATTTACGTATTTTTTCAAATGTACCTATCGTTCCAAAAATCGTACACATCGTCGTGGTTACATATTCTTGAACATTCCTGGTCTGCTTACTCCTTGTGCAATAATTTACATTAAATACGAGTGTACGTGTTGACTTACATTCGCTCATCGTCACAGGGGGTCGAGCTACTTATAGTCAGCACAAATGTATGTAAAGAAAGGCTTAAAAATAGAATCTCACATTTTTAACTGCATTTTCATGTTATTACAAAGCTTACTCAATCGAATTTAGTTCCCATACAACAAAATGTTGCTTTCTTTTTTTGCCGATTTTCGCTCGAAAACGGTACAAGAACCCTTCGAGCGCGACTCCGGGTCGCGCTTGGCCGATCTTTTATATTTTCATTTTTCATGTGCTAGTGATAACAATCGGTAGAGTAAGCTCCGTAAATGAAACGAAAATGAATTAAAATGAATATTAAATGTTTTTTTAAATACTTTAATTTTTATTTAATTTATATTGTATACGAATACTTCTTAATTACCACAGAAGTACTAGGGGCAGATACAGCACATAAGTACCTACCTACTAACAATAAAAGCCAATAACACGAATGAAATACGAACCCAACAAACCCAGTTCCACTCCCGCCCCCCGCAATCAAGGACCAATTTGGAGCCATACAATAAGAAGTAAGTACAGTTATTATCAATGACTTCATAGAATGCTATTACTATCCAGTGTAAAGCTCTTGCGTTATGAATAAATATTTGATGGTTTTAGGGATAATATAAAAATAGTAGATTCTTACACAAGGGTTGAAAGTCAGCTATTTCACCCGAGATATTTCTGGCGCTCGAGCGAAGTGAGAGCGCCAATAGTTCGAGGGTGAAATGGTGACATTCACCCGATGTAAACAATCTACTTTTAACATCAAACGAAAAAGTATTTTTCATCTCTCCTATTCATAAATATATTAATATTAATAATTTTAGATTTTGCCATGGAGTCCATGATAATTAAGTTACGTCATAATGCCTTGATATCATGACGCTTTTTTTTCACATGGCCGCCTAGATACTCAATTACAATGTAACTACTAGATTCGATTTTCAAAACTATTCTAATGTTGGCAGTATGTACGTGAATTATAACTTTTTTTTCAGAATTTAAAAAAAACAATATAAGTTTGCTAAATAATTAGCGAGAAAACGAGATTCAATATAAATAAATTCCTTGTGTTAATTGTGGTTAAAAATGGTTTCGGAAAGTGATTCCAGTGACATGGATATTTATTTAACTCCCGATGAAATTAATGAACAGGCAAAAGCTGTTGTTCATAATCTATTTCCAATTTTTCCAATTTTATTTTAAATTTCAACTGATTATCAATATACCTGTTTCGTCCATAGTCCATACTCGAAATGAAAAGTAGAGTGTTTAGCTCGGGTGAATATCACCCATTTCACCCTCGAACTATTGGAGCTCTCACTTCGTTCGAGCGCCAGAAATATCTCGGGTGAAATAGCTGACTTTCAACCCTTGTGTAACAATCTACTATTTCATCTCTCCTGTTCGGAAAGTTTAATTTTCATGGGTAGATAGCCGGGTGGAAAGTAGCTTATTTCATCCCTATGGTGGAAAGTAACTTTTTTTAATTTTAAGTTTCCCCATGGAGTCCATGATAATTAAGTTACGTCATAATACCTTGATATCATGACGCTTTTTTTTACATATCCGCCTAGTAGCTTAAACTTTTCTAATGTTGGCAGTATGTACGTGAATTTTTTTTTTCACCATTAAAAAAAGCCATTTAAGTTTGCTAAGAATTAGCGGGAAAACGAGATTCAATATATATAAATACCTTGTGTTAATTGTGGTAAAAATGGTTTCGGAAAGTGATTCCTGTGACATGGATATTAATTTAACTCCCGATGAGATTAAATAACAGGCAAACGCTGTTGTTAATAATCTATTTTCAACTTTTCTAATTTTATTGTAAATTTTAACTGATTATCAATATACCTGTTTCATTAAAAGTGTGTGTAGTATTTTAATTTCCTCACATAGCCGAAATGAAAAGTAGAGTGTTTACCTCGGGTGAATGTCACCATTTCACCCTCGAACTATTGGCGCTCTCACTTCGTTTGAGCGCCAGAAATATCTCGGGTGAAATGGCTGACTTTCAACCCTTGTGTAACAATCTACTAATTTTGTGTTAAATTATATGGATAAGCTCGAGAGCTTATTCATATAATTTAAGCTCGCGAATGTTCAAGTGCTACTTTGTTTTCTAACCTTGCTACTGACCCTTTCTCTTATGTTATGCCCTCATATCGTCAGATTATCTAAATGAACACTTTTCTGCGTGTAATTGTTTATTGCCCGTGGTTCACCTGGTTGGACCACGGGATTGTATTTTTTTGCTCCAAGAAAAATTTAGAGAAATAAAAATTATAACTGTAGTCTGCTGTCACAATATAAGTATTTGCCAAAATCTTACGTATGTTCGAAAACTCATTTAAAAGTTTGGATGACTTATAAACTCCTGAATTTCGCTTATTTTTAATTTTTTTGTTTGTAATACGAGTACACGTTATGATAAACAGAAGATAAATCAATCTTGTAGTTTGTGATAGTCGACTCTACAAAAGCGGGGATATTTAAAGGGTTTTTTTTTACTACGGGAGAACTAAACAATATTAACTCATTCCAGGTGAACCGTATACGCTTCTGCAACCGGCTTCCTAATGAAATTAGAAGTCTACTCATGAACAACTTTAAAAGTCTAATTGAAACGAATTTTTGTCAATTTGATATTTTTATGAAGTAACTAGATAAAACTAATCTACTTTTATTAGGGTTCCGTTGCCAAATGGCAAAAAACGGGACTCTTATAGATTCGTCATGTCTGTCTGTCTGTCCGTCCGTATGTCACAGCCACTTTTTTCTGAAACTATAAGAACTATGCTGTTGAAACTTGGCAAGTAGATGTATTCTGTGAATTTTTCATTAGTCCCATACGTGTGTAGTATCTGTGGATAGGTTTTCAAAAATGATATTAAGGTTTCTCATATCATTTTTTTCTAAACTGAATAGTTTGCGCGAGAGACGCTTCCAAAGTGGTAAAATGTGTCCCCCCCCCCTGTAACTTCTAAAATAAGAGAATGATAAAACTAAAAAAATATATGATGTACTTTACCATGTAAACTTCCACCGAAAATTGGTTTGAACGAGATCTAGTAAGTAGTTTTTTTATAATACGTCATAAATCGTAAACCGCAATTTACCTTTCATTCAATCAACTCAAATATAAAAAACAACGGGTTGCACTCCGGGAGTGCCGGCAGAAGTGAAAACTTGAATATTAACGTTGTGCATTTTTGATATTTTGGAATGGTTAGGGAATAATTTTGCACGAATTGCTTTAATTATCAGTATAAAAGTACTATCATGTATGTGGTAACATACAATATATTCATTTATTGCGCTATCGTATACAAACATGACAATTTAACGTTTCAGAACTATTACAATTATTTTACATGAAAGCGTGACACGCTATAACATAAACACACACGAACATTCGCGCAAGCATCCTGCGCCGCCTAAACGAAACAGCAGGCGCAGGCATACATTTTCGCTGCGCAGTAGAAAGAGAGGGGATACTTCCTCTCCTACGTCGTGCCAGCGATCTACTCCTCCTCCGTCTTACGAATTTTCGATCAGGTCACGTGTCCTGACGCGAGTTGAACCTTTTTTACCCATTACAAAAAAAGTGCACAAAGTCGCTAAAAAGTTCTCACTTCAAAATTATAAACAAACATTATGTTACTTGTTGCTACGGAACCCTTAATGGACGAGTCCTACTCGCAATTGGCCGCTTTTTTTTTACTTTCTTGATCGGCTGTCCCATGCGAACGATTCATATACGGCGGGGGTTCTTAACAACGTGAAAGATTTCTCCCCTTTATGACGTGTTTGAGTAAAACCACAAATCCCCACCCGGGCTCTCCCACTATAATGACATGTTTGATTAACCGTGATAATCAAAGAACGCTTCGAAAAGCAACAGTTAGGTAGTAGGACACTTCAGTCCCCTCAGGAGCAGTTCACAGATTCTCATTCACCATTCACTAGTCCGATCCGCTCAGTGAGCGACAAAATGAGTGATTTGCGTGTACTAAGTAAATGGCTAGTAAGTAAGCGCATTTCCCCTTATTAGGCGCGACATATATTCGGTGCTATAATGCAAACTAATGGATTCTTGAAGATCTTCTAATACAAAAGAAGTTAAAATTACGAATATCGTACCGCCACTCCGAACTCGCCTATGGGTTAAAATCAATTACCTGCCTACCCTTTCTTTTGGCTAGCCGGGTAATGGAAGACAATGGTAGGTAACACTAGCACACAGTAGATATGCAGCCGCGCCGTGTTGAGCCTGCGGGTGTGGCGGGGGGGGGGGGGGGGGGCACGCGACGCGTCGTGCGGGGCCGGTGGGACTCGGCTGAACACCTGCAGGGCATCATCTCTGGAACTACTGGACCACATCTCAAAATTATTTCACATGTAGAAAGCTAAAGTATCACTGAGTATCTTCTATAATATTATACGATTGTAAATTACTTGTGTCGGTCCATTGTAATTAATAAAAACTTTTATAGTGCGCCCTCGTGTACTGAGGATTTCGTACAAAATTGAAGTGAGGGACTAACTTAACGTTGCAGTTAGAAAACTAATATAGCTGGCAGAGTGAGCGAACTGACGTGACAATGTCCCACAATTCTGTTGAGCCTTCCGTCCCACCCCTAAGGGCGCTCTTACAGAAGCAGGCCGTGGCGGAGGCGTGTCGCGTGTGCCCTACACACGCCTGCCAACTCAACAAACAATACCTTTAAGGGCGCGCGTTATCGCGAGTCTGGGACGATTGCTCCCTGCGCGAGATGCTCTCTCTCGTCCCATGAGATCATGGTACGGTATGAAGGGTGGGGGCTAAATGCCCTCTTCTTTAGATGACGGGGTTCGAAATTATTTCTTCGGAATCAGTCGGCGTCGGTAGGTCGAATGGAATGAGTCAGTGGGGGTTTTTCTTAGTTGAAGGGGTCAGGATCGCGCTTAAAGTCTCCCTGGGCAGTCTACTGTGGGCAGTCTCGAGTGCATCGGCGCCAATGACAGTGTCCAGAAATAGTGTGCGAAACTAGGAGGGACGTTTATGTTTCGGTAGCGGCGACTGGCTGGAGCTGTCTCCTCGCGCCTTCAGGCTCTGGGCAGAGGCGGGGGCGCCGGCAGGAGAGGAAATACTAGCGTGAAGAGGGCTTGATTGACTTCGACAGATGATATACAAGTTGGGACAAACTAAATATGTATATGTTGTATATACATATGTTTAACTACGTACCTACAACCGACCTAATTGTTATTGAAAATATTTTGTATTAGTTTTGCACGCAAATCCCCCTGCTTTAAATTCTCCGACCGGAAATTATCTGCTGGCGTTTTTAAAAGTCGGTAAAAAGTATACCATAACATCGTCCAGTTTTTCGTAGAGTCAAGATTGACTCTACGAAAAATACACTAACCTTTTTGGTTTCGGCGAAATACCAAACAAAGAATACCGTTTATCAATTTTATTGTTTAGTTTAGTAGTTACTACAGCCACCTTCCTACTTCATCATGAAACCAATTGCACGGTGCCCAATTAATGCATTAGACGCATTAGAATTAGACTATTGAGCACAGTGAATCATATAAAAGAATAAAAACGTTTCACCTCAACCAGTGACAAAAGTGTTTTAGGTTATGAAAATGTAGGCTTCAAAAATGTTCTCTTACCTTACAGAAAGATTTTGTCGAGTTAAGGTATCTACCCAGATATATCTACTCAATAGATAATAAACTATTAATAAACAACTCTATATTAAAACCCATCTGGATATATGGTGTACAACTGTGGGGCAGTGCGAGGAATTCCAACATCACAAAATTGAAAAAGTGCAGCACGCTATACTAAGAGCAAAGCGCACGTCCACACGTACATTTAAAATTGAACAATGTGAGAGAGGCAATTGAAACCACCATACAAACATACCAAAAAGGCTGAAAAATCACCCGAATGCACTTAAAAGGAAATGACTATTAAAACGAGTAGCTGCCCTCGGGAGGAGGCACTGGATCCGAAAATATCACACAGCCAATTTGCTCATAGTTATCTACTAATTGCAGATAGGAACAGAAGAAAAAGGTTTTAAGTGAGAAATGATTCTTATAACGGCGGGTACCGGCGGAGCGCTCAACAAACTTCTAGACGAACCATTGCCCGCCTACTTTAGTAATATACGCTAGAGGCTGGCCACACATTTACTTGACACTCTACTTCCAGCGAAGCAAACGCTGCGACCACGTGGGCAGGCGGACACGCAGCTCATCAGGCTGTGGACTGCTGACACTCAGTGACCAGGCCTGGCCGCGTCGTACCCGTCGCCGGTTCATTCATGACGCTAAGGTCATTGAAATAAAACTGTTTTATTTCCATTATCGTTGGCTTTATAGGACATTACTTTGAGTGTGCCATAAAGCTGAAACACCACAGTTCCGCTAGAAAGGGGGTTACGGACCTTCAGCACAAATATCGTTAAATTTTATTATTTTTTGCTGAAATTTTTCCACGCTGTAATACTTTAATGATAATTCCTGTCCGGTTACAATTTCGCTATAAATGTTATTGACATAAAGGCATATATTGCATAATACGAAAATCTTAACTTATTTTAAAATAATTTGGTTTGGTAAGTAAGGTGATTTCGAAGTTTAAATTTTGGCTTCACGCAGTTGGAAATAGAGCAGAATAGGGTTATCACCCTCTCACAGAATATCGACGCCAAGTAACAGTATTTGAACTGTTGCGCTCCGTTTGGTGAGTGAGAGTGCCGGAGCGCAAACTCCTTTCCCGTCCCCTTTCCTTTACAGGGTCGGCAGCGCGAGTGTGGCGCCGCTGGCGTTGCGCCGTCCATGGGCCGCGGTAACCGCTTCCCATCAGGTGGGCCGTGTGCTTGTCTGCCACCTTAGTGGTATAAAAAAAAACTCCATTCCGCAGTACCGGGTACCATCACGCAACATATTGCGTGATGGTACCCGGTACGATACAACACTGTCTACGGTGGAGAACTTGGAGCGATGTTATCTGTGAAAGAATTCAGCGCGGATAGCACATGTAGGTATATAATATGATAGCGGTGCAGTCTGATTATTCCTAACCGGACCCGGTCGCGGGTTAGGTTAGAAACTTGAAAAAATATATAATATTTGTTCCTGACGTAACCGGCGGGGCGGCCGCTGAGGTGGAGGTTGCGCCTCATTAGGGAGCGTCGCCACTTGTTCAACTATTTAGCGCCGATATTCGGTATTGAGGTCTAAAGAGCTCCGCTACTTGTGAAGCTTAACGTCATCATCGAAGTTGTGGGCTTTGCAGTTAATGTTTACGTAGTGACTCATGCATGTCTCGTACCTTTTTTTTTTCTTTTTTTTTCGTGCGGAAATCCCTTTGGATACCCCCCGCCAGCCAGCGGGGGCGGTTATGTCGGGCTTGAACCGACTAAAACCCGACGCCGTCTCGGGCCTTAAAACGCCGTGCTTGTGTAGATACACATCATGAGAAAATTATCTTCTGTACATATCATGACAAAAGTGGATTTGGTATGGCCAACACGCGTGCGAACTTTATGGTTACCAATAAAAAGAACTTATTTACTGAATACCTTCAGCAAATGAATGTCTGTGGGGCCTGTTGGCCGCTGCGCACGTCGAGAATAAGACACCGACAGCGGCGAGCGGCCGCTACTTAGGGCTTTGCAAAAACACGTTTCGACGTCGTCGACGCATGGCCGTTATGCATGTGAAAGAAACGAATGTATCTAGTATCTTCTATGTATCTGTTTATTCTTTGTGCGTCTGTTTAATACCTGTAGGAGAAGAATGCGTCAAGAGCGGACCACATTTAGAGATACTGCCGTTGCGACATCTTATCGTGTTTGTGGGTAAAAGCCCTTACAAATATAATGTTTCTGAAAAGCGTATATGCTATGACGTCACTTGACCTGCAATTATATTTACGGGAATGAATGCGATCATGCTTCAGGTGTGAACGCAAATTCCTTTGTACTGTTTAACTTCTCGACCAGGTTGTTGACTAATCGAAACGTCAGGTAGTTACCAAAAAGAAAAAGAATAACATAACAGCAGCACTTACGTTTACGAGATACGGCAGAGCCACGCCTCTCGAATGAACGTCTAGATAAATCATTGATGAGCACTCATTGCGTACAAGATGGAAGTTTGCAGCTCGCTTAACTTCATATTTGTATGACAAATATCAGCTGCAATCTCCTTTCCAAGGGGGGGGGGGGTATGCATATGCATAATTATTATGGGAGCAACCGCATTTGCTGTCACATGGCGCGTGTCGCATGGCGCGTTGTGACAAGTCGCATGTACACGTCTATGTTGTTTATTATGTACCTTTGTTTTTTTTTTTTTTTTGCGGAAATCCCTTCGGATACCCCCCCGCCGGCCAGCGGGGGCAGTTATTTCGGGCTTGCACCGACTAAAACCGCACGCCGTCTCGGGTCTTCAGACGCCGGGGTGTAAGGTTACCCATAGAGCATATCCCTCGCACCCCGACTGACCCTGGGCCATCTCACCACTAACAGCATCGCTCATCCTGTCTCCGCTGAAAGCAGAGGAGTACGGATAGCGATGTGTTCCCGCCACGTTGGGTATTGGCCGACGATCAATGCCAACCCTATGAAGGAGTGAAGGGGAAGCCATTGACCGCCGCCCAGGGTGTACCGGCCGCTCCTATTCCGTTCCCCCCGGACTGCAGCGGGATCGGAATCGGAGCGACACTCGAGGAGGTTACCCAACACACACCCCACAGACTTGGAGAGTACTATCTTCTACTGCCCCTCAGACATTGGGGCTACTAGCCAATGGTTAAAGATAAACACATAGCAATCCACTTACATTTTTATAGTATATTAATATTTAAAGAGGGGCTTCAAGTGGAAAGTCCGGCTCTCACAGAGAAGTACTCCAACGAGGGGACGTCTCTCGCAAGTGTGTGGACGCTGACCTTTACTCGTAGTTAGCAGTAGCTAGTGCGCAGTTCAATGAGTCGGATAATAGAGAAAGTTAGTGCGTGCGCCTCGAGCCCGCCCTCTGCCGGGCGGATTGCTTCCGCGGACGATCGCGTTTGCTTTGTGTTGTTGTTTAAATTCATTTCAATTTGTGGTAATCGCTGTTGGGGGAAGGCGCCAGAAGTGTGAGCTTGTTACACATGCTACTTTCCCAGTGATACCTACTGCCAAGGTAGCAGACGAGTGAGCGATCAGAAGGTGTTAGTATTTTTTGAAGTCGGCGTTTGCTTTACAGCTGTAGGTAATGTATTACGTGAGGTTTCCTAACACCGTCAAAACAACAAATTGGGGTCAATATTCACATGATACATCGCGTAAGGACGCGGCCGGTGGCCGGTGGGCGATTACGGCGAGTCACAGCGCTCGCTACAGGAGCTCGATTCTACGTTTTGAAAACGTGTCCTCGCATGGCTGATAAACAAATTTTTAGTAGCTAAAAGTTCTACAGTAGTCGTTATATGTGAGGATGCCATTTATAAGGTCATAGTATGGTTTGAAGATGGAAGGATTGCATCAGAAACTCATGTTCTTAGGAGTGCGAATAATTGTGTCTCTGTCTCGGTCCTGCCATAAGATGTCGCGGATACATTTCAAATGAAATCTATTCAGTACTCATCGCATTTAATCAGACTAAGATTATAGATTAAAATCTTGCTTATATAATATTATACTTTTTTCAAGACCCCCGTACCAATTATAATAAATGTCAAGAAATATTTTTATATAGTATCAAGGTACCCAACGAGCATCGTATGCAGCTGAGGGGCAGGAACCGGGACCTGTGAACCCTTGCAATTGGAAATTGGGGAACGGCGGCGGCGTGCCACTCCTGATCAGCGCAGCGGGGCTCCCGCCGCCGAGCAGGAGGACGCGCCGCCAGTCGCCAGGCCCGGCCACGGCGCCCCGCGGGCAGCTTGCGGTGCGTGGGGAGGCGCTCTACTCACTTTTACATCTCACCGAATTAATTAATTATTTATCATCACTCTACACTCGCGCGGCGAACATCCGAGGAGCAATGTAATCACTACCTTGTCTGCTGATAATTTAAATAGTAATTCGGCACCAAGAATTCCTATTAGCATTAACGGTCCTAAAAACCCGTGGGACGTGGCATTTCCGGCAGGTACAACAAAGTACAAGTAAGTAATACATAATACAGCGCCGACAAGCAGCGGAAGGACTCTGCACTATAGAGAGGCAAAAACAAGGCGCGCGCTGCAAGCCTGGAGCCGCCTCTCAGCCTCTCCCGGCGCTCGGCTTTCGTCGAACCTTTTGCGATTGTACGGTGAGCCTCCGGAGGGCAAAACTCAGACGCAACTCTTCGATTGTGTGCATGCAGTCCTCAGTAAACCGTGGTCAATACCCGAATTGCAACTCTGTTAAGATGAGCAGTTACTTTTCTGCTACACACTACCGCGACTCTCTGGAGAAAGCTCCATGTTTTTATTCAAATTACATAATTCACTGTCTAAAAAACTAAATACTCGTTTACGTGCAGTAGGTACAACGTTCTGGTATAAGTCGTAAGGTGCCAACCTTCGTGGAATTTTTAAATCGAGAGACTGATCGCAATATCCACAGTCTCTCCCCCCACAATCCTTTAGTAAACGGTTACAATTAAAGCCACGTAATCCAGTTAGCGGCGTGGCTGTACCGCTGCGACTCGAGCCCGCGGGTGCAGCGGGGCCCCCTCCCCCCGGGCCTCAGCCCCTCGAATAATGAGAGCGAAAGATAAAGTTTGTGTAGTAATGAGAGCTGTTGAATATTTAAAAGGGGCCGTTAACAAGAGGCTCTCGGGGAAGTGGACAAGGCGAGGGCGCGGCCGCCGGACGCGGGCGCGGGGCGGGGGGATGCTTGTTCTTTGGCGGCGTCAGGGTTCCGCTCAGCGCTTGGCGGATAGTACAACTTTGATTGAAGATCAGAGTCCTTGATCGTAGTGCTTAATTTGCTCCTGATTTAATAATATGTGATTTTATACGACTAAGGAAGTTGTTAATCAAGCACACGGCCGACCTGCTGGTGAGCGGTTACCGTTGCCTGTGCACAGTGGAACACCATTGTCATTTCCAGTCCCAGTCCCAGTCTAGTAGCAATTTATTAGGTACTTGCAGAGCGAGAAAGGCAGGAAAAAGAGTACAAGTGGAATAGGTTCGAACGGGAGGGAGAGGAAAGGAGCCCTAGTCTTGCTCACTTACTTTCCTTCTCGCTATTCAACTCGCACCTCCTGAATATGGCTAAGTATATGTAAACATTAACTTTGAATTGACGTTAGCGGTTAAAATTAGTGTGACGGCCAATTCAAAGCATTTAGCATCCGCACGTAAAAAAAAAAAAGCATATGAATATATTTTTAGGCCCCGAATGCTGCGATATTCAGAATAGAAAGTGATGTGAGGGCAACTGCGCGGGCCTCTTTATCGAGCAATCACACGCGCGCTGCTCGTGACACGCGGAAATTACAACCGGCGGCGCTCGCCGGCGGAGGCGGGGGGGAGGCGGAGTGGGGGGGAGGGCGTTGGGCTCACCGCTCACAATAAACAGCAGCGCGAGCAATCCGTCCAGCGTTCAATGGCGCGACGAGGGCGCACCCTCGCGCGTCGTCCGTTCACTATTCATCGGATCGGTTATCCTTCTTTGATCATATCTCCGGTTCTACTCAATCAAGTTAAAAGATTATGTTTACGTATGTGTACAAAACAAACAAATAAACAGACAAGAGTAAGAGCATTCCCCTGTAAGGGATTGATTGCGGGTTCGAGTCCCGTTCTAGAGTTGTCTTTTCCGATCTAAACATATAAGACAGAAGTTCAAAAAAAATTGTGTGCAGAATCGGTGATGATTTAACATGACCCGAGTTTTTTTTTAAATATCCAGTATATAGGCAACTAATTTACAAGCTTATTATAATATACAGGAACAAGAAGATGATACGCAGAAGAAGATAATTATATTAAGTTCCCTGTCGTGTCCCACATGTTTGGAAACATCATTGTTCCCTCGACCGTGTCTCCAATCGAGAGATACTCCAACGAATGCAATGTTCAAACAGTATCACCCATGGTAATGGATGTTAGTCAGACAATAAATAGCAAATCAAATAACAAATCATCCTGCGAGGAATTGTCGCGGGTTCAAGTCTCGGTACCGTTCACTTTTGCCGATATAAAATCTATAAGAAGAGTAAGCGCATAATAATAAAGTAATTGCTCCAAAATTTCATTGAATAAATCATTTATTTATGGTAGACATTTGAAATTTTCTTTTATACCAACCTCGTGTTGACTTCAATAAATAAATAGCATACTATCCACAGAAGCAAGACTGGGCAGATTGTGCAGTGGAGTCGATGCGGCGGGCGGACGGCGCAGTGTGCTCTACAAAGAGTTCTGTCCACCTCAGTCGAGCGTCGTGCAAATCTACGAACCAGCATATTCGCTTTGGTCGGCATCGTTACTGTATGGTTTCAACATACATGCTTAATATGTTTTACCCAATCGGCAACCTATTTGAGCTGCGCGCAGCAATTGTTATTAATAAGTCATATAAATAATTCCTATACAATAATTAAAGTAGTACGTAACGAACAGTGACTCAGTACACTATACAAAGAAAGATTTGCCAATAGAACTCTGTGTCTAAACTTAACTTAATACAAATAAACATTACAATAGTGAATCTTCTTTTACGTGCTCCACCACTTCAGCTACTCAACATCTCCTTCAACCACAGTTCATGTAAAGACCAACTGGACTTTACAGTTACTATGATCTAGATATTTAAATGTTTGTACAATTGTCAATCGTGAGTGTGAACCACACAATTGTATACGCGGCATTAGATCACTTTTCTACTGCCCTGCTGAACAGCCATGTACTGACTTTTTTACAGTGGTCTGCTGCATAACCCTCGCATAATATACTCAGCAGCATACAGGGAATGAGATGAGATGAGAGCGAATTGAACTCATATTCCTAACGTATAGAACAGCCGGCGCGAACCAGATTTTGGCGTCTTGTGTTGTCGCTCGGCTAGACTCGTAGCACATCGTAGTGACCGCATGCCAAAATTGTGACAACAACGTTTGTTTTGTAAATTATAGATTATGAAAAGTGAACCATTCAGATGTGATACATAGCGTTATTGGAACTATATGATTAAGGGTTTTTTTAATGATACATTGAGGGATCATCATCATTCTAGCTTGCCGCTAGAATGATGATGATGATGGGCTAGCTCGCATCCCCAGCCTATCTTTGGAGCGCGCAGTCATTGAACGGATATTACTGTCGCAGCACATTAGAACTCAATATTTGAGATCCGTATTTTTTTAAAGTTTCTTGGTTTGGCCTTTACGGGAGCGACTGCCGTGTGACCTCCCTCTAGTCTACGCCGGCGCCTTGTCTATTGTTTGACAGGTATGCCAACTAGCAGGTGAGCTCGACTTGGGCTTCAAAGGTTTTAGCATGTACGGGACGACGTACATCAAAAAAAGAACAATTAATATTTGAAAATAAATAAATATTGCTGATGTAATGACCATCCTCCCCCCATCTATTCCCCATGTCATTAAAATCAGTAACCTTCTCTATGTATAATATGTATTTATTTACATCAATACAACAATAATGTATCGAAGTATGTTTATCCGCATTCTAGAACCCATATGACAAGCTCTGCTTAGTTTGGGTCTGAATGGCGTTATGTTATATGTCCTAGAATATTTATTTATGCAAAGCTTGAAACAGGGTGCCCTACGGGGAAGCCGGAAGGAAAACGAATGATCGAAGTCTTACGCTTTAATCCGTAGGTACCACAATTTTGTAGGGGTGTGTGTTGGGTAACCTCCTCGAGTGTCGCTCCGATTCCGATCCCGCTGCAGTCCGGGGGGAACGGAATCGGAGCGGCCGGTACACCCTGGGCGGCGGTCAATGGCTTCCCCTTCACCCCTTCATAGGGTTGGCATTGATCGTCGGCCAATACCCAACGTGGCGGGAACACATCGCTCTCCGTACTCCTCTGCTTTCAGAGGAGACAGGATGAGCGATGCTGTTAGTGGTGAGACGGCCCAGGGTCAGCCGGGGTGCGAGGGATATGCTCTATGGGTAACCTTACACCCCGGCGTCTGAAGACCCGAAACGGCGTGCGGTTTTAGTCGGTGCAAGCCCGACATAACCGCCCCCGCTGGCCAGCGGGGGGGTATCCGAAGGGATTTCCGCACGATAAAAAAAAAAAAAAAAAAAAAAAAGGTACCACAATTTTTGTTAATATTTATTTTAAATTAAATTAAAGTCGAGTGTCGGTTAGGCTATAGGTACACGCCACTACGAACGGCCGCCAAGTATTTCACTCAACTCGGATCCGTCGGCACCGGCGAGGGTGATGCGCCTCCCAAGAGACCACCAAGCTTGACGTGTATGTTCGCCGTCTCTGCCAGCTGTTCAGGTGTGGAGTGGGCTGGTGCGGTTCCGCCGGTACACAGGTCTGGCTGCTTCCTAGACCGGAACGAAGTTGAGGATCTCTTCAGATGGTACGGAAATGGCACGCTGTTTCCACCGGTACGGACTTTCAGCCCGTACGGAATTCTGGAGAACAAACACACGGTCAGGCACTGGCGTATGAGCCCAATGCAACAGCGCCGGGGACCCTGAGTATAATTTCCTACATGGGCCCTAATGTCGGCGGCGCTGTACAGTGGTAGGTACACTTAACATAAAATAACTACAATTAATATAATCCCTGAAGGGGACATCGGCCTTCTGGATTCCTCCAGGGTCAGTAGGCGTAATAAAAAGCTTCGTCAACCACGGTTCAACGGACTACTAAATACTAGTATTAGAAAAATAAACTCATTTCTGGGTCAACTACGGAACCCTAAAATCTCAGTATACAAATAAAATCAATCACTGATTAACTTGAGTTTATTCCCAACAGTCAAGTCCTACATCGATAATACATGTTGAACCGTGGATATATAACGTAATATTATTCGCTTTTAATATTTTAGATAAGAAAACAAAACATTTTAGCTACCGTTATTATTTCTTAATATGTGGGTGTCTGTAGAAAAAGTTACGTTATTTTATTCTAACTTGAATAATTATTTTGGAACCGTTTCTTATGCAATTGTTACGATCGGCCAACAGCTGATATGCTGAACTCCCTTTTCTTCAGACGCCCGACATAATTAATTATTTAATTCATTATTTACTTTAAACATTTCTATTGTTAGGTTACTGATTCTAATTTAACACACAAAACAATTCACCACCCAGGAATCGAACTCGCGACCGGTAAGTGATGTAAGGTATTACTAACGAGACAACATCACGCCCAGGTCCCAGGGGGATAGGCAGGTATGTCCCGCGCGAACTATAATGTTATTTCTCGTATTATAACACTAATTCGCGACCACTGTATTACGACACGACAATCAACACTCGCGAGACTATATTATTAAAAACACCAGTACTTACCCCAATAATGGGAACTGCAACGCGTATATGTTTAAGACCAATCTGTTATTTACTGTTTGGCACTATACTTTCCGAACAACCACTGTACTGTGATATGTACTGGACGATGACACGTAACTGTTGACTATGTGACTGTCAGAGGTGACGACTGAGTAAGGAATGCTCTCCCCACCGTGCCAGCCGCTAAGGCCGACGCGCCGCGCGGTCTAGGGATGTTACAACTCATCGATGTCGCATCTTGCTCATCAATCTAATTGGTCGCAGCTTGGGATGACTCATGCTTAGCGCGTCTCGGCTCGCTGCCTGACCTTATAAGGTAATATATTGTTCTAATAGTTAGTGATGGGACACGTATCACTTCGCGGAACTCGACCTTTCCCGCTATTTTTAGATTCTCGCAATCCGGCATCAGTGCACCGTAACAAGCTCTTCTCAACTCCATGTGTTATATACATACATATTTGGAGAACAACATTACTTGGTATGGTATGGTATTGTTGTAAATAATTATTATTTACGTAAATATCTACAATTATTATTCTGTAAATACCTAATAATTTAAGAAAATACTATGTAAGTTATTGTATTTGTTTAATTTTTATTTGAATATCAAAACACTGTTTTTTTTATATATCAAAAGCAGTGTTTTGACTTGAAAGACGTTAATTGATAAAAGTTGCTACAAAAAGAACCATAGCCGGCGCCACTGTCGCCGTTTATGGTTGGGGCGTTTGTGCACTACCGACTGCGGAGTGCGGGCAGTATTATTTTGATTTTTGAGGGGATAAGTTGTCTACTCCAAGGATACCTACTGTACCTAGTTAAAATAAAGTGATTGTGTTCTGGTACCGTGTGTGTGAAATAAAGGTGATAAAATGTAAGTACGAGTTTAATTTCATTACCCAGCTTTCATCTAGCTAACGGATAGGGACGTTGGTCATGAAAGGGGCCAACAGTATGGTATCACGGCTGGTATCCGCAACTCCACGACAAGGCGCGGTTTTTGCGTGAAGGTGGGCATTTTATTCGATCCACCCCAGCTCATTGAAGACGCCAGCAAGCTATTCACGCTGCCGGCGATCTCCCGGAGCGTACCTGTGTTTCCGAAGTACTTAACCCTGTATGTGGCTGTTGCAGGGCAGTGTAGGAGCACGTGTGCCGCTGTTTCTTCCTCTCTCATGCAGGCTCTTCGGAGAGGACTGTCGGTGATTCCTAAAATAAAAAGGTGTTTATTGAAGGAGCCATGCCCCGTGATTGCAGCTGTGGCCGTGCGCAGTTGCCGTTTGGTCAGTAGTCGAAGACGCCTGGTCAGTCTATTTTCAAGCACAGGGAGTGCTTCCCTCGCCTGTCTGCAAACTTCCAGATTTATCCAATAGCTGTTGTGTTGATCTCTCGTTCGTTTGGTTACTATGGTTCGTAGGTATGCAAAGGGGATCGGTATTATGGGCTCAGGTGCCATTATCACCATGTCAGATCCTCTCCTGGCAAGCTCATCTGCCGCATCATTGCCGCGTGAGCCGCTGTGGCCCTTAATCCATTGCAGGGTTATGTTGTTGAAGTGGCCTATTTGGTTCAATTTAAGATGGCTCTCCAGTATTAGTCCCGAGTTTATAGTGTGGCTGTTTAAAGCTTGCAGCACGGCCATGCTGTCGGAGAGCATGCGTAATGAGTGGCCTTCCACTCTCCTGGCCATTACCGCTGAAGTTGTCAGGGTAATCTTCATGCATTCAGCTTGAAATACTGTGTTATGGGTCCCCAGCGGTGTTGAAATGGATATATTAAGATCCTCCGAGAAGACGCCAGCCCCGGTGCCTGTACCAGTTTTTGATCCATCTGTGAAGATGCGTAATTCCGTTGGGCGTAAAGCCTCACAGCGGTGGTCCTCATGAAGTTGAATCTTGTATTTTTTTATCGAATACGTGTTGTTTGGGTACACGATCATTTATTGCTCCTATCATAGGTATCTCCTTTGTGAGATCTGTGAGCAGTGAGGTGTGTCGTGTGTTTCTCTCGCTCCATAAGTTGAGTGCCCTTTGGCGTATAGCCGCAGCTATTGCTTCTTGGCGGATGAATAGATCCAAGGGTGGGAGTCCGAGCATGGCTTCCATTGCCGCGGTGGGGGTAGATTTCATGCATCCAGCAGCAGCAGCTGTTGTGCTGTTTTCGGTCCTTGGCCACCAGACGATAGCGCCATAAGCTATCATGGGCGGATTACTGTTTCGTAAAGCTACAGGATGATTTTCGGTGTTAGCCCCCATTTTTTACCAATCATTCTTCTGCACTGCCAGAAGGTAATCCCGGCCTTTTGTAATTTATTGTCTAGGTGGCTACTTCATTTTAACTTGCTGTCAAGAATAACGCCAAGGTATTTGACCTCTTTTGACAGTGGGAGTTCCGTGTCAAAGAGTTTGGGTAATCGGTATTCGCCTAATACCCTTTTGTTCGTGAACATAACTAACTCGGTTTTGTTCGGATTCACCGATAGTTCAAATTCCCCGCACCATTTTTCTACGATGCGTAAGGCTTGTTGGGTTAAGTTACAGACGAAGAGACAGAAGGATTGTTAGGTCGTCGGCGTAGCCTATTGTGTAGTCTCGGTTTTTGTTCAGCCTTGTGATTAAGTCATCTATCAATAAATTCCACAGGAGGGGAGAGATAACTCCACCCTGCTCCACCCTCCACACCATTACTTAATAATAGTGAATGGTTTCTTTTAAGTTTCCCCAAAATCGCAATGCAGATACATGGCTAACGAGCGATACAATTTGGAAGCAATTAGTACCTATGCTAACTTTTCCTCCCTTAGCGGGGATGCTCTGAAAAACTGAGCACCTGAGCTACCTGAGCTACCTGGCGTCGCCTCGAGACGTATATATATCGCAGAATGTCGAATATGTGGGACGCGTCTAGGTCTTCCAAGCGTCAGATTACCTACGGAGTGTGTCGCGCGTCGCTCGTTCGTCACTGGCGCTCGCAGTAATTGGATCACGGTTACATCTCGACTGAATTACATTCGATAATACGCTTTGGTAAATTAACTTTGTTTAAGTTATTTATCACGTTCACGTTGAGGCCTGAAGTATCGCAATGTACATCAACAAGTACGAGTACAAAGCTTTGATCTTCGTGTAAGCCAACATTTTAATTGCCTACAACTCAATTATTATTTCCCGGTACCGATTGCACGTATGCTAGGCAACATGGTAAATTACACTCGTAATACTGTTTAGTAGATAGCGTAACATAATTTTTAATGAATTACGATGTTGAATAAAAACGAATCATTTTTGGTCAGTCTTGGCGGTCTACCTGACCGGCGGCGGTAGTGCCTGGTAGTAGTGCACAGGAACCTTCTCCCTACAATCCTTTGAACATTGCGGACACTGCAGTGATGTGTGCCGACCAGTTATAAGCACCACTCCTTTGCCTATAATCGTCGCCCTTTGTCTCAAAGGACTCGAGTGATTGGTTGCGCGTCAAGGTCAAATTGTCAAGATTATTTGGTTAACTATCCGCTATAAAGTTTTATTACTGAATGTTGTCCATATGCTCAAATACCTCAACCAATCAGTTCGGCTGTTTGTGCCGAGCTGATTGTGAAACAAACATACATCCGTCGATCTATACAAACTTACGCTTTCATAATATGAACAGATTCAGAGTAAACACGGTAGGTAGCGGTTTGGCTGTGCCCCTGGCATTGCCGAAGTCTATGAATGGTGGTTACTACCATTAGTCGGCGCCTGGCTTATCTGCCACCATTGGTAATAAAAAATAAAATAATTACTATTTTTTTATTTATTTTTTTCTCGTTAAAAATGAAAAGTGCGAACATTTTTCTAGAGGTCGGTATAAGTGTGCATATAAGTAGGTATTCTATTATTTAGTTCATATTTTATTTCATAACATAACATAACATAACTTCACGCCTGTATCCCCGTTAATAAATTCAGCTCGTGCGAATCGACAAAAAAATTGTATAAGGGTCGTTTCGCACGAGTCGACTACTAAGTCGTAATTCTCGGTTGGGATGAGCTTCTTGTGTCATTCAGCGCCGTGGACGGTATTCATTTCGAATAGTTGTGGTTAATTATGTAAACGATAAACGCTTAGTCGATGTACGGGGGTGCGACCTGCCCAGAATACACTAGCTCATTACTGGGGACCGGATGAATAGACTCGTCGGTCGGTAACCAATCAGTCATTATACGGCGGGGAAGCTCGGCTTACGCATTTATACAGTGTGTTTTGTTAAATCATGTTTTGCAAATACTTACCTGCAATGTTACAAATATTTATTAATATAGACACTACTGGCTGTGCAGGGGGGCTACGCACACTAGATCCAAGTCTAGAACGTGCAGCACGGCGGAGGCGCGGGGGGGGGGGGGGGGGGGGGCACTGGCCCGCAGCCGCCCGACGCTCTGTACGCAGCGGTGGACAGCGCGCGACAAGCTTTGAACGCTAAGAAAAAGTCATGTAACCCAAAGCTCACAAAGTTCTGCACCGATTGAGCTCAAACGACACAATATACAACACTATATTCAATGATGGTTTTTATCTATATTTTCTGCGTCGGCAGTATTATTACGCATTATTTCCCGGACGATGCCGGGGCCCGGGCCGCTGGTATGGTAGATTATGAATTAACCAAATATAGCAACTGATTGTGTAGAACAATATTTGCTATACTGGCTCAGGAATAGCGAATTGTGCAAGTCAATCAAGACAAACGTCCGTGTACATAATGACTTACGGAGCTACCCACACACGCAATACGCGATATGAGCATCACGAATCCCTCCGGCCGCCCCGCACTGGAAGAACAAACACTTTGTTACAAGTGTTTACCATCAGGCTTAATTGTTGCTTCACCATTTTTGTTTAAAAATGTTTTTATAAATTTATATGTTAGGCCCGTATTCTAGAACGATACTCAGTCATGAGTCGCGACTTCAAACTACGTTTAAGTACAGATTGTATTCTAGAAATAAACTTGCATGCAGCTTTTATGAACCCTTCTCGCGCCGCCCCGGCCGAGTGCCCGCCGCTCGCCCCGCGCGACAATCTGCGTGATCGTATTCGTAAGTAGTGTATATGACTGGAAATCATTAAAATCATGATCTGACAAAACCATTAACCAACTGTAGCGATCTAGGGCCCGATACATGCCGACATCAATGTAACATGGTTGTAAGAATGTAAATGAAACTTATACACTTGGTCTGTGAGGGATAAGACGATACACATGAAATAAACAAACGCGAGGAGTGATCGCAGGAGGGATGTGCGGGTAGCGATCAAAGTATTCCAAGATGGAATGATCACGTAGCGTATGATTTAGTCGAGACAGACTTAACATAATATAACATGAATAATATTGTTCAATATTATTGTCGTGCCGATCGCTTCTATTACTATGTATTCGTACCTGTGTGTCGTTCTAAGTCTTGTCTTGTAAGACATTGATATCACATTGTAAAGCCTGTTTGTAAATTTGATAAATAAGCTTTTCTTAACTATTATAATTTGTCTTATTTTCTCAGAGGAGAGGTTGGGATGGGAAGACAAACTTTGGATCATTACAACAACTCTGATACATTGATTAATTTTTTTAATTAGAATAACATGGCTATATTCCATTATTATTTGCTTTTCTTTAAAGTTTAGCGAGGCTCTGAAATTATAATTATTGCACTACAGACGATCTGTTGACGTAGAATTTTAAATATGTTGTGAAAATGTCTCGCCTGCGTCCAAGTGCAGGCCGGGTACTACTCGCTGCTAGCCTGTCGCGACGACGCCAACGCTGCGATACAAATAATTGAGATGAGCTTATAGCTGTGTTCTGAACATGCAACGTCTTGTACTATGAAACTTTTCGTCCTGACTCTTGACCATGTCCTGACTGATAGACTGACATAGAGACAACGGAAAGCCTAAACCGCTGCTCATGGAGACTTGAAATTTGGTGTGTTTGTTTTAATGCGCGGAGGCTTACCAAGGACGGATTTTTTGTAATTCATCCCCTAAAGGGGTAAATACGTAGTTTTTTATAACTAATAAACAATTTTGGCTTTGGCAAATAAGGCACAGAGTAATTAAAATAGTAAAGGCCAATGAAACAGTAACATGAATGGCGGCAGAATTTAAACAGTATACAGATAATTGCATTAACAATATGTACTGAACTTAAATATTATTATGTGTGTTATGAGTTATGTATGCCAAAAAGAAGAAACTTACAAACATACGAAGAAATAGAAACAAGAATACTTACACTTCAAGATACTTACCAAGGATTACAAAGCAAACAGAACCAGACAGAACAGCAAGGAAGACGAGAATCTTGAAATAGAAAAGGAATGGGACGGTGGGGTGACTAGCGCCCCTCCCCCAAACCGGGGCAGGACGGGGACACCGTGGTTCCCAAACCCGAGGGGGCCATCTCGAAACCGGAGATGGCCCAGGGTCAGTCGGGGTGCGAGGGATATGCTCTATGGGCAACCTTACACCTCTGTAGACCCGAGACGGCGTGCGGTTTTAGTCGGTTCAAGCCCGACATAACCGCCCCCGCTGGCACGCGGGGGGGTATCCGAAGGGATTTCCGCACGATAAAAAAAAAAATTAAAAAAAAAGGTATGAGGTGGAAGGAATGTTTCAAGAACTTCATCTTTCTAGCTTTAGTTTCATATTGGTACTGAAAACTGTCTTATTTAAGTACTTACTAAATAGCTGGTACGCGCCTCCGCTCGCGCGGAGGTCGTTTATCGTTTTTTCGATCACATCTCCGGTTCTCCTTAACCAATTGCAATCAGACATACGGCAGACTTTAAGTCTGACCAAGACCTAATAGAAAAAACCGTATCAAAATCCGTTCAGTGGTTTTTGCGTCCATCGCGAACAAACAGATAAGAACTACAAAAGAAATATTTTACATACGTTACGTTCATTTAACATAACCCAAGTGTTTTTTTAATGATCTCCAATGTACAGACATAACTAATTTACAAGTTTATAATAGTATAGACAGACATAACACAACTTCACGCCTGTAGCCCCGAAGGTAGATGGATAGATATTCTAATCTTCTTATGCTCATGTATTGTAATTGTTAAGTGCGTTGTTGAAGCGCTAACAATAATCAGCGAGGGCCTGGCTGTTATGTAAATGTTGACGCGCCTCGTCGCCCCACGGAGCTGCGTCTTGCGTACAGAAAGTAATCACAACTTTGATATTTGAATTTCACAGTTTAAGAACAAGCCACAACTTCATGTGACGTACATCCGAGCGTTACGCGCTGTAGGCAAGTGCGCGTCGGCACAGCGTGACGCGTATGCAAATGTTTTTCAGTACAGTTAACGCCTGCTCGGGCCGGCTAACCTTCAGAGTCTCCCGGCGCCTCGAAGAAAAACTAGTAGGTACATATTACAAGTGAATCACCACTGGTTTTGCGTGAACCTGTTACCTAAGAGTTCTTCACCATGTGTATAATGACACGACCGCTAGGCTAGTGAGGTAGTTACGTCACCTCGCTGGCTAATAGTGTAATAAACACGAATCCTCCAGCATTTCAGTATCAAAAAAGCGGCCAAGTGCGAGTCGGACTCGCCCATGAAGGGTTCCGTAGCAGCAAGTAACATAATAATGTTATTTTTTAATTTTTATATTTGAGTTGATTGAATGAAAGGTAAATTGCGGTTTACGATTTATGACGTATTAAAAAAAAACTACTAACTAGATCTCGTTCAAACCAATTTTCGGTGGAAGTTTACATGGTAATGTACATCATATATTTTTTCAGTTTTATCATTCTCTTATTTTAGAGGTTACAGAGGGGGGGGGGGGGGACGCACATTTTACCACTTTGGAAGTGTCTCTCTTGCAAACTATTCAGTTTAGAATTTTTTTTTATTAGAAACATCAATATAACCTAACCGGTTCCGTATTTTGCCATTAGTATTTTCCTTAACATCAACTACAGTGTACCTCACTTTGAGTGTCAGCTCATGCACCTCTACCTTACTTCATTGACTACTGTCAATTAATTGTTTGCCACGGCGCTCTGCTCTCCTTTTCCTTCACTATATTTCTAAGTTGAATGAGACACGAAATAAAACGTTTAGTCCAAAACTCCACGGTGGCCAAATAGCAAAGCCTCGTTATATACGCACGTTTGGTTCCAACCTGCGGTGTGTGGAGTGCCCTTGCCGCCGTCCTCCTCCGCCGCGGCGTCGTCGCACAACAGAGCGACTCATTCCCATTAGGTACGATGCGGGCCTAATGGCCGCCGCCGGTTATTGTGCCGAGCACATCTTAGTTAGTGACATTGAAGGCGCGCCCGCATACAACACCACTCGAGGTTTCGCCTGAGATTTTGAACGACACGCGTAAGGGTCGTGCAAGGAGTGCTTAATTCTATAAAAAGTGATTATACGCCATAATCCTTGTATTGTACGACAATAGGCGCGCGTATATTGTACGCGTAAATGGACCGCAATCCCATTTGATACAGCGAGGCGCAATTTATGAGACGCGTGCGAACAATGGCGGGCGACGAGCCGCTCGCACGCGTCCGTCTAGTCTCTAGTCTATTTATTTATATTGATAATATATGTGTGTGAAGCACGTAATCTCACCGACATGATTATGAGCTTCCCTTCGCCGATTTTCCGCTACTGGCTTGTGTTAGATAAGTGCTTTACAGTCGCAACTGAACTGGTTACTTTAAATAAAATAAATAAACTTACATTTCAACTTAACTTAATTTATATTATATGATTTCATGAACAGGCAAACTACGTTGCTTTTCTTGGGCAATCGCGGGAAAGTAAATTCTATATCTTTGCATATGTATGAGTACATCAATTGTGCTAGATTCGCAATGTAAGTGCTAGTAAGTAGGGTTTGGAAATACTCGACAATTACAAAGTCCCGGGACACGAGTCTGCGTATGATCAAATTCTTGAAGTCCCGGGACATCCCGGGACTTCAAGACGTTTAAGAATAAAATTTGAATTATTAATGAACAAGCAATTTTAAGTAAAAATCAACATTTACTAACCGGCGGGTATTCGCACGTGGGTCGGAAAGATTCAGTAGTCTAGTTTGTCTGCCATAACTGTTATTGTATTAATTAATTTATGTCGTGGGGCTAAGTATAGGCTATTTACACACCCCGCTTCAACCGGCTCTCGCGCGGCGTTTGGACAATATGGACGTCGTTTCAACCATTGCGCGACTTAATGTGTAAGTGTATTTTTCCATTTCAATAATATTATTTTGGTTTTCTTCCTTTGTAGATATGTCACGACACGTTGGAATGTATAAAGAATAGCAAACATTTTAGAAGATGGTAGAATTACTAGGAAGGTAAAATTACTTCATCTTTATCAGAAATTTAAGATCAGCAAATGTTTTGATCGTACTGATCATAATTTGCTATTACGCAAGCTTTTGTTAATGGGAATTTCCGTAAACTTGTACAGATGGTTCACATCTTACGTTCAGAATAGATGCCAAGTGGTTGCTCTCCTCCAGATGCACGGCTACACCTCCCGAGCCGTATCTATACCATCTGGAGTTCCTCAAGGCTCTCTACTCGGTCCTCTTTTATTTAACATTTTCATTAATGACGTCGGTATATGCTTTAAAAATTCTAAAATTCTATTATGTGCCGATGACATGAAGGTTTTCCGTCAAGTAACAGCCGTAGAGGATGCTTCTTGTTTGCAGGATGACATGAACATGTTTCAAAATTATTGCGTTCAAAATAGGTTGGAATGAAATGTCTCCAAATGTTACGTTTGTACATTTACACTTAAGCTTAACCCAATACAATATGATTACACGCTTTTAGACTTACCAATAGCACGAGTCACTACCATTGAGGACCTTGGAGTCACATTCGACTCAAAACTTCTACTTTATACCCACGTTGACGCTGTTATAAAGAAGGCATCCAAAGCATTATGTTTGAATATTAGGTTATCTTCTGATTTTACTAGCATTAAAACAATGAAAATTTGTACTGTGCTTTCGTCCGTAGTCACCTCGAATATTCTTCACCAGTTTGGAATCCGAATTATGATATATACATCAATCGCCTTGAAGGTATACAAAGAAGATTTCTAAGGTACATTCAATATCGTTCTAATATATACTTACCTAACTATTTAGCTCGATGTAGAAGATTTCATATACTCCCGCTCTATGAGAGAAGGAAAATTGTGGATTTAACATTCTTATTTGTTATTATGAATGGGCATACTGACGTCCCTGAATTGATAAGTAAGATTAGCCTCCGCGTGCCGTCCGCATTTCTGCGAAGAGCACATCTCCTAGATATACCGGTTGTTACAACAACGTATAGACAGAACTCATGTCTTATTAGAGTATGTCACTCATTCAATACGGAGTGTCGTAAGGTCGATCTTGACTTGTTTGGAACCAGTATTGCGAAGATGAAAAGCGTACTTAGCTCATGGATTTTGTCAGTTTTATTACCTATCTTTTGTTTTATTTTTGTTGTCTTTTTACATAATCTTAGCTTTAACATGCGCGTCCATATCAATAGCCTGTCTACTGTATACTAAATACATTACCATCAAACTAATATGTAAGTGGAAACTTGTAATTGGCCCTCTTCTAGTATCTATCTAATTGTAAACTAACCATTAGCTGTAAGTTTCCGTAGGCTCCGTGGGATTTACGCTTAGGGTTTTCGCGAGCGGGGTGTGTGTTGGGTAACCTCCTCGAGTGTCGCTCCGATTCCGATCCCGCTGCAGTCCGGGGGGAACGGAATCGGAGCGGCCGGTACACCCTGGGCGGCGGTCAATGGCTTCCCCTTCACCCCTTCATAGGGTTGGCATTGATCGTCGGCCAATACCCAACGTGGCGGGAACACATCGCTCTCCGTACTCCTCTGCTTTCAGAGGAGACAGGATGAGCGATGCTGTTAGTGGTGAGATGGCCCAGGGTCAGCTGGGGTGCGAGGGATATGCTCTATGGGTAACCTTACACCCCGGCGTCTGAAGACCCGAGACGGCGTGCGGTTTTAGTAGGTGCAAGCCCGACATAACCGCCCCCGCTGGCCGGTGGGGGGGTATCCGAAGGGATTTCCGCACGATAAAAAAATAAAATAAAAAGGGTTTTCGCGAGCAAAATTATTTCCTTTTTTGCTCGGCTTAGGCAGTATTAATTTCCTAAACAAGTCTCAAACACACATACACACATTCAAATCAAACACACCTTTTGTACTGTGGTGGGAGCAAAAGACTAATGGTAAACACCAGCTTTCTAGACTAGAATTAGTCAGGTCTTCACCGTTTGTAATAGGGCTTTTCTAAAGTTATGTCGCGCACTAAGACATTTTGTTAACGTGATAACGATTAAAAGTAACGTACCTAACTATCTCATGACAAAATCTTTGTATCTTTTGATGATTGAATACGACTCGATACGTGAAACCGATTCAATTAACAGCTAAATTTGAGATTCGACCTTTGTTTTAAAGCTCTAATTAATTATGACACTCAGTAATCAAAGTAAATTACAAATAGCTTATACCGTGATCAGTAATGGAACATTGATTTAAGAAAACTGAAGTTGACTAGTATAAAATTCAAATAAATTATAGAAAGTTGCTGATAAATTAATTAACTATTACATTGATTGCACACGAGATAGTGTCAATCACACGACAAGGCTATTTTGCGAGATTACAATAAATATATTCGAGAGCACACGTGCGGGTTCCTTGTTGGAACCTTCCTTTTTTTTTTATATCACTAAGGTGGCAGACAAGCACACGGCCCACCTGATGGGAAGCGGTTACCGCGGCCTATGGACGTGTGCAACACCAGTGGCGTCAATCATCCCAAAAAAATCCCTTCGGATACCCTCCCGCCGGCCAGCGGGGGCGGTTATGTCACGCTTGAACCGACTAAAACTAGTAACTATTTAGTAATCTGTGCTAAAACCGTACGCCGTCTCGGGTCTTCAGACGCCGGGGTGTAAGGTTGCCCATAGAGCATATCCCTCGCACCCCTACTGACCCTGGGCCATCTCCGGTTTTGAGATGGCCCCCTCGGGTTTGGAAACCACGGTGTCCCCGTCGTGCCCCGGTTTGGGGGAGGGGCGCTAGTCGCCCCACCGTCCCGGCCTGCTTCTGCTGGGGTGACAGGCGGCCTTACCTGCCACCCCCAGTCCTCATGGAGGACGGAGGTCGTTAAGCGACCTCCGGCGTCTGAGGTCGCCTGCGACGAGCGGCGAGCATGTTGCGGGCTCGGTGGGCCGGGAGAGTTCTGAACCTCTTCACACCATTGCCACAATCATGCTGCCGAGCGAGAGGACTCCCACCCCGATGGCTGCCACGAGGTCACGCCTCGGCGCCTCCCAAGCCGGGCGGTCTGCCAGCGTGTGCAGCCCTGAGTCCTCGCTTGCGTCGCAGTGATGACACTCAGGCGTTGGCTCCTTCCTGATCCGATGCAGGTGGTCCCCGAAGCACCCCTTCCCGGAGACCACCTACGTCAGTCGGTACGAGAGGCTTCCGTGTCGCCTCTCTAGCCAGTCCTCCATGATGGGCCTTACCGCCGCTATTGCGGCGTGCCCTCCGCTGCCGACCCTGTAAAGGAAAGGGGATGGGAAAGGAGTTTGGGAGGGGATGGGAAAGGAGTTTGGGCTCCGGTACTCTCAATCACCAAACGGAACGCGACAGTTCAAATACTATTACTTGGCGTCGATATTCTGTGAGAGGATGGTGCTTCCCCGGTCGAGTCGGCCCATTCATGCAACGGCCAAAATGACTGTTGCTTGACTCTACCGCCATAAATTCTTTCTTCTTCCTTGTTGGTTGTTCCTGTGCAAACTCGTGACGTATTAGGTTTACATCCTAATTCCCGTTACAACATATACCCTAACAACCATGACTCACCTCATAGGTTTTTTTACCTCTACCTATACTTACCTTATAGGTGGTGCGGAAATGTGTGCATATTATGTGAAAAATGAATTTTCTAATTATTAAAACCGCGATATCTCACGAATGGTGAGTCGTACGAGAAAATGTAACTGGACCATTTTTGTAGAGAATTGTATGATGTATGAAACTTACCGTTTTCGAGAAAAACGGAAGAAAATAAATTTGTACGTTTTAACCTTGAAGAATTTATTTGCAGAAGTAGGATCGAAGGGGATTTTTGAATTTTTATTTATAATGATGTAATTGACGTCTCTGCCAATTTTCAGCTCTATGCGAATTATTCCTTAGTCAAATGTCTATTTTGACTGGACTAGTAAGTGATTGATCGAAAGCGAAGTGTGCCAAACACACTATTCATATAAGACAATAACTTTTAAATGTGATGAGCGAAGAAAGTTAGAATCGTCTACCATATGTTCACGAAGCTGAACCAACTGCCATCCCTCCACAAACCATGAACAACGATTCGAGGTTGTGGATGGTAAACTCTCAACTGTAAACGTACTGGAAGCTCCCCCCTAGCGCGGCGCTCTCTCCTTCATCAAAGAGAATGTCCACTTTCTATGTACCTATTGCAGGTAGTCCTCTGTCGATGTGTATCATAATATTCAGTGAACAGTGCGGAGTGGCGCTGCAACACAAGTACCCGTCAGGCAGAATGGACTGTGTGTGTTGCAGGGCGATATCAGCGATCGATAAACGCAATGTTTCCGCCCTGAATCAACCGCGTCGCCTCGCGTCGTGTGCAACCGTCGAACAAATCAAACTAGAGTTTAATAGAGCGACACTGTGTCCCGCCGACCGCACACTGATCCTCAGTTAATGCGGTTCATATGTTTAATATTCTTTAACACGCTTTAGCTTCGCCTGCAACTACTTAACTATTATGAAAACAAATGTGGTATTGTAAAAACTTGTACGAGTATTTTGAGGTTTTGAACATCACACCGATACAGATGTTCGAAAGTGTTCAACAATAGACAGTAGCCGGGTTTTGATTTGGCACATCGTTCGTCGTCGGCGTCGAGAGAAGGAGACTGAGAGTCCGGCTGAGATCGGCTTGTGTTAGTTTTGTAGAGCGTACTGTCTACCGCATGGCGCATGGCTACAGCTTGATGATTTATATACACTAACGGTATTCACTACTCTATGATGGTGTCACGCTGTCAGTCCGGTGTACGAAAGAGAGAGCGCTTTACGAAACCAAAGCGAACCGATCTGAGCCGGACTTTCACTCAATTTTTTCCGATGTTATTACACAATAATTTTAGTGGTAAAACAAAGGTCAAATAATTAAATATGAATGCACGAACAAAACAATATTGTGAAAAAATGGATACTATACCCAATACCCATCGGCCAAATGTTACACCTACACTCAATATTATAATGAAAAATTGTATCGAAGCAACACCTCGAGTTTCCACTAATAACTCTTGATTACGATAACGCGCGAGCGTGACTACTTCCAAAGGCCTTCGGCAGGTCCCACGGTATGTGGATACCCCATACCCACCATGTCTATATCACTATATACACACTCACTAGTACGGGGTATCTACCTACGTAAGAGTAGGCATATTGCTACAAACATTTATTTTCAAATTAAAGCCAAAGTTCGTAGAAGAAATAGGTATGGCAAGATTTATTTATCTGATAGCCTCTGTGGCGTTGCGGTAGTGCATTCCACTGCTATGACAGGGGGCGCGGGTTTGATTCCTACTCAGTGCAAATATTTTTATGCATGAATTTGTCTATTTGCATTGGTCTGGGTGTTTCTATGTATAATGTGTACGTAATTTAAAAAAAAGTATATAAGTATGTTTATCCGCATTCTGGAACCCATAACACAAGCTAGTTAAACTATGCTTACTTTGGGTCTAGAAAGCGCTGTGTAGAATGTCGTGGAATATTTATTTTTATTTATTTATTTTCACAGAACTTACACAATCATGTACTTCTCAACTTAGTGAGTGTTTAGTGTTAATAGTCTGATAAAATACCCCCCACGTTACAACCAAACCTCGCCTAACTACCTGGCACTTAATCCAATTAACAGTAATCAACTGTCCCACGCGGTGCGGCGCGGTGCGGCGCGGTGCGGCACGCGGCAGAGACGCGGTACGGCGTGGCACGGCGCGACAGTACCGCGTAATTTAATTTGGAAGTTTAATTAATTGTAACCCTTTGAGAGATTCGTGTGAACGCCCTACAGCGTGGACGAGGTGATCAGGGACTTGCCTGTCGTCGTTCCGCTAGTACAAAACTACAATGAAAGTTAAAGTTTAAATTCATTTATTGTGTATAAAACATTAAAACAGAACTTATAAAACGTCAAAAAAATAATTAGGCTAATGGACAATCGGACGTTTGAGAAGACTCCGGCAAGAAACTCAGCAGGCTGTTTTTTTACAATATACGTCATGATTAGTCTCTTAGAGCATTAATCTTGAAAAAAAAACTGACCTAGTGCGAGTCGGACTCGCCAGAGAAGGGTTCTGTAAGCGAACGTAGCGAGCGCAGTAATTAAAAGAAAACAATTAAAAGCTCTGCTACCAGTCTCCTTTACCCGGAGACAAGGGTGAGGAGTAAGACCACGAGCAGGTAGTTTTCAAGCCGTAGCCGCACCACTCACTTTCACGCAATCACTACTTCGTTTCGAAGCGTGATCGAAAGCCGACAGTGGAAACGCAAATAAAACTAAAACTTAATATTTAACTAAAATAAAGTGTCTAATGATCCGGATCTACACAAAGGTGCAGTCAACAAACGGTACAAAATTATTAATCAAACAACAATAACAAAATACCGTAATTTTATACAAATCGGTTAATTGAACCGACCAAAACCGCACGAAGCATCAAACAGAGGAATTCGGCACGAAAATACAACGGTCCAAACTGCAAAATACTGCAATTTTAGAATAACCGGTTAATTGAACCGACCAAAACCTCACGGATACAAACAAATCAAATTATACAGTACTTTCAATTTTAAAGCAAGCAAACACAAAGAAATATTTATTCAGACCTCCCGGCGGGTCCAATCAAACATGAATAAACAACAATTCAAAGTTAAAGAAATTTTTAGCACGTACTTGTTTCACTAATCAAATTAAGCCGCAATTGATACCTGATCGAAATCGACCAGGAAATATTTTAAATACAATAACAATTTTAAGTTTATAGGTTAAAATAGTCCAATTCAATTGCTCCAAAAGGCAAATAATACCGATAAATTAACACCCAAGATGGCGGATTCTACCGCATGTTACGTTTCAACTTGCAACCCAAAATTAAATCAATCCGTTAATTATCGTTAACAATACCAAAGATATATTAATAAATCAGTCACTGACCTTCTATGGACCGGGTTTCAGCCGGGAAAGTATCAAAGATTGGAAGGAGTGCCTGTCTAATGTGTCTGGTATTTCTAACTATATGTGATATGAATGTAAGTGTAATTTGATATACAATAAACTAATAATAAAATGTGATGTTTACTTTCCTTAGTATTGTAGACCCACCGCCGCAAGGTTCCAAAGTCCAACGAACGCGATGGGCGCATTAACTTAGTATATACGAAGAGATAACTATCTCGATAATTCTTTTTCACCATTTAATCAATAATCAACAAACAAAATCAAAATTGGTCCTCCGACGCGCGTGAAAAAAGTAATCCACCACAATTGCGCTCGCGCGAGTTAACGACGTGCGACCAAAAGGACCTTTCGAGGTGACGACTCGCTGCACTCGCGCTCAACTCGCCATGCACTACTCACGTACAATAATACGCGGGTATGTAAAGAAAAAATATGATTGGTGTTGGTCCTATCAATACGCAGTACCAACATCAAAACAAAATAAAACAAAGCTTAAAACTAAACACGTTCTGTAACAGCAAGTAAAATTATTATATTTGAGTTGACAGACAAGTAAATAGCGGTTATACAATAATTTAACGGGAATTAACGCGATCATGTATAGGTATATACATACCTTTCGATTGCCTGCGTTTCGACCCGGTTACACTGTCCGCGGTCACAGGCTGACTCAAAAAAAGGCTCTAAAAATATAAAAACATAGGGGTTTACGATTTGTAACGTATTAAAAAAATGCTTACTAGATATCATCATCTCTACCATTCTCTTATTTGAGAAGTAGCAGGGGAGGGACACATTTAGGGGGGGGGGGGACACATTTCACCACTTTGGAAGTGTCTCCCGCGTAAACTATTCAGTTTAGAAAAAAAATACCTAAAAGACCTATTGAAACTTGGTAACCATCCATAGATACATCACCTGTATGGGACGTGTGATGTATCTATGGATAGGTCTTTTAGGGAATTTTTTGGTGAAAAAAAAAATTTTGACTTTCAGTTTTAAGTAAGTTACAATTTCATGTTTTTTTTCTATTTTTTCGTGAAAATCTTAATGCGGTTCACAGAATACATCTACTTACCAAGTTTCAATAGCATAGTTCTTATAGTTTCATAGTTACATACGGACGGACAGACAGACAGACATGACGAATCTATAAGGGTTACGTTTTTTGTCATTTAGCTACGGAACCCTAAAAACTCCCGGTGTCAAGCCCGCGGCCCAGCGCCTCCGCTCCGCTCGCAACAACGCGCCAGCACCGGCACCGCCGCAGCGGCGGGGTTTTTCCTGTGAAAATAAAAGAGAAAATATCTCATTACTATCAAGAGGTTAAAATCTTGCTACACGGACGTCAGTATATATACTTTTGTTCGCCGCTTAATCCCTTCGCAATATGCCGTCAAAGCGAAACTTGGAGAATTAATTGCGAAAATTTTACTAAGTAACATTTTTACAGTTGCCCATTTCAGACGGCGTCAACGTTGCGAAGCCAGGCTTTGATAATATGCGATTGTTAGCAAAAAGTTAGGCAGCGGTTAAGCGCCAGCGCGTCAGTGTTGTAATGGCATGGTGGGTGTCTGTGGCAGGCTTCAGTGGGTCGAGGTGGCCTACTGTGCCCGCCTTAGTTCCAGTGCCCATCAGGATCAACCGTTTTATCCGACCTTATCTATTTGGTTTAAAAATATAAATACAGGTAGAACGCTAATTTAGAATAATTAATTAGTGGGTCAAGAAACAAGAACTTTAAATTGTACAAGAATGATGTAAGTAAATGATTCGAACGGTGGTCGAACAAAGTGCACAATCGAGTGCAGTGTTTGCATATGCAGCAGCAGCGCACTCGTGCGGTGGCGCGGGCAGCGCTACCTATGGTTGGTCTGAGTTCGCCGTACACCCGCACATCCGACGCAAGGAGCCCTCCCCCCGCCGGCCGGGCCGCACTAATTCAATCTCTCGTCCTACATTGCGTGTTAGACCGCCTGTAATTTATTCAAACGACTCGTGTTTAGGTAGTTAATATTCCGTGCCGTCCCGGGTTCGGTCGAGTGTCGTGTAAATTCAATTATTGGACAAACATTTGAACTGCCGCTGTAACCTTATTTTTAGGGATGACCTCCAGGCCTCGGTGGCTAATTGACTCGTTTAATACAACAGTTCAGAATAATGATATTGAACATCATGTTCATGTACATACCTACATGCCTTTAACATAAGAATTTTGTATCTACAATAAACCCTTTCTTATTTTTTTACGTGTGGAAACCCCCACGGGCTCCAGCCCATCGGTGCCAGCGATGAGATGGGTGATCTGCTTTTTGTGCCATAACCTAACTGCAGGTGGCGCGGCAATGCAGTGCGATGTAGTACGGCTTGGCTAGTCAATGTCGACTGTGGCCTTCTTTCTAACACAGTGAGTGGTGCAAATAGCAGAATGCCATGAAAGTATGTCATATCATGATCCTTCCTAGGGCTCCATAATGAAAAGGGAATTTAGTGTTTTGTATAGCAGGCGATGGGAGATTTCAAGGGTTGAGAAAGTGTTCAGCTATTTTCGATGCATCCTTTTTGTACTGTTTCTACTGTACTGGTTCTACTATTGATGGAAATATAACGTAGTAGTTAGTATACAGTCACAACAGTAAAGTTGCACGGGGGGCTACGAGATCATTCATAAGGCATGTTTAAACATTATCACGGTATTATACAACTAGTGTATAGGTGGATGACAACCCTAATTAGCCTTTAGAAGACCGCAAACTGTATGTGCACGCCTCTCACGTATGAATGTGAGACCATACTCGTGTAGCCGAAAATAATTTCACCCAAATTAAGATATTACACGTTTCAGAGTGGGCAAGTGGGAAAGAGATTGTGTGCGCGCACCGCAGACCAGATAAACAGCGTTTATGTATGGAACTAATTATATTCTAACGCGGAGTGCTAAGCGGCACTGAGATGTGCGAGCTCACAGAAATATTTGTTCACGTGGCACGTGTGCTCCCTAATTCCGCTGTTATAAAATATATAATAAGCTTCATTCTAAAGCAGCTCGAGCGTTGCACTACGGTTTAGGGCTTCGTCCACAAACAGATCTACGTGTGTCCATGCTGTACTTTGAAGGAATGAAGCAAACTAAGTAAACACATATTTACTCGCACCCGTTGGGTATGTGGACTTACCGATATGGTATAATAGAATGGGCTGAACTGTACGACGTCGAACGAGCGTCTCCTTTAGTTCACTATTATTGTTGTTTTTATTTCGCCACGCCCATTCGTGTTTTCATTGAGACGATAGTCGGTAATTTAGTAGGCTCACATGGGGATATCGGTCCAGTTCACAGAGACCCTTAGATCAATTGTATCTATGTTTCATTACAGGTTGCGCACCATGGGTGTGGATTCGCCTCCCTCGCCGATAAATGCTTGAGCTAGCAAGGAAGAACTTTTACAGTCAAAACCCTGAATCGGTCTAAAGTATTTTTACTGAAAATCATATATTAGGCTGACAGTTGATATCCTTTACCGGCTTACCCGGGGTACCCGGCAACGGACACTTGGGGAGGACACCGTGCGGTTTTAGTCGAGACACGACATAACCACCCCCGCTGGCCGGCGGGGGGGTATCCGAAGGGATTTCCGCACGTTAAAAAAAAAAAAAAAAAATCGAACACTTTTGTGTGTATTGGTGTTATTATAATGGTGTTAAATTTATATTCGTAGGAAGTATAAAGGCTGTAATTAAACAATAGTGTTTTGAATAAATAAATAGTCTACGACATTCTACACAGCACTTTCTAGATCCAAAGTAAGCATAGTTTAACTAGCTTATGTTATGGGTTCCAGAATGCGGATAAACATACTTATATACTTTTTTTTGTGAATACTTATTATACATAGAAAGACCCAAACCAATGCAAATAGACATATTCATCATGAATCGAACCCGCGCCCCCTGTCGTAGCAGTCGAATGTACTACCGCTACGCCACAGAGGCTGTCAAACGAGTCGAATTTTGTCCATCGTAAAGTGCGCCGTCGCCGCCGCTCGAATGGCTCCAGGAGCGAGGCCCTGCAGCCACGCTGGCCTCCGAACTATACTCGTAGCTAGGCACGCTTGTGCGGGAAGTAGATAACTTGTTTACTTTTATCTGTTCAGTCCGCGCCACGGGTTACTTTCCTACGTGATGTGACTTAATCTGTGCGTGCATAATGTAAGGGTATGACGGCGAACGTTGTGCGAGGCGTCACGTCCCCCGCGCTGTAGGCTCGTTGCTCGCCGTACAAGCCCATCTCCGTGTAATTAGTGTCGGCTTCATTATAAATGCGTTGTACTCGTTTAGCATAAATTAATCGGTTGAAACATGTTTTGCATGGTTGAGTACACGTTAACTATATGTTGTAGGTGTGTCGTCTGTAATATATTGCAACCATTCTCTTGGCTACGTTATCAACCATAAACCCATTCATGAAAAAGTGTATATATATATGTATAAGGGATGTTGGCGGTTTGTTTTACTTTGGATAGTAGAGGTTGTGCACACGTTGACTACACGAGATAAATGAAAAGCACGAGCTATACTTGCCGATCGCTGGAGCCACACGTGACGAATTGAACCCGGCGGGATTACCAGCCTGGCGCAATTATACCCACCGTTAGGACAACTATATATTATCGAGCTTCGACCCCCCCCCCACCTGCGTCCTCCCTCCGCGTACTCCCTATACGCTCACCACTCTGGCATACGACACCTGTGACACAGTAACAGTGGTAACTCATAACAGGAATCACATTAAAAATAATAAAATTAATATGTTTTTATAAATGAGTGTATGAATATCAAGTAATTAATTTATGTTTGTCGAATATGGTTACAAAGCGAATTTCAAAACTAGTACAGCATAATCAGCTTCGTAGAGCTGACAAATTGAAGTAGGTAGATATAAGTACCTTCTAATATAATAATCTAATATTCTAGGTATTACATTGTCCAGCTTTTTTATTGATTGTATATCAAAGTATTTTTAAGTAAGTACTTTGTTAGGGTTTGGCCTCAGCCACAGATAATTTATAATGTATTAAAGGCATTACTGTTTTTGACAACTTGGATAAAACGTCAAGGTCAGGCTTTGACTTGAACGCTCATAAGTGGTTGTTTTATTCCTCAATATAAATTTAACAAAAAACCCTAAATCCATCTCCCAAATCAAGAAATACTAGTGAACCCACGCCGTAAGCTAAGAGCTACGGCGTATAAACTAACATCTGGCGACCGTGACAAGTATTAAAACGGGGATTAATTCGGGTAATCTTTTCGTCACACACACGTCGCATCGCCATGTTGGGCGAAGACGCCACCAAACCCGCGTCACCCACAACATCAACAATCAAAATGGATCATATCAGCAAAGTAAAACAAGAGAGAAGCATTTTACGAAGGCTTTTCACGATTTCGATTAACAAATCTGAAGAAATATTTAAGTGCGGCGAGGGTCGGCTCACCGACATCACATGTGAGTACAATAAAATTTCTCAACTACATCACCGTTTATTGAACCTAAATGATATAATTAAAGGAGATATAAAAGATGAAGGGCAGCTTGAGAAAGAAATTCTCGGCACTGAGGAGTACATTGATAAATATGTAATGGTTAAATCCAAATTTGACATCATCATAAATAAATGTACGAACAAACCACACGAGCCCGGCAGTAACAAACGTCGATTTAAACTCCCAGAAGTAAAATTTGTGAAGTTTAACGGGGAGATAAGACAATGGTTACCATTCTGGGGTCAATTCAAGAAAATTGATGCAGACCCGGAGTTAGACAACGATGACAAATTGTATTACTTAATGCAGAGTATTGAAACGAACACTGATGTTTACTCATTAGTGTCAAGCTATCCTCCAAATGGTGATTCGTACAGACAGTGTATTAATGAATTGAAACAGAGATATGCAAGAGAAGAATTGCTAATAGAGGTATATGTTCGAGAGTTGCTTGCATTGATATTACATGATAAATCTACTCTGGTGGAGCTTCATGATAAATTAAATGCTCATCTTCGTGCTCTGGAAAGCCTGGGAATCAAAAAGTACCATGCTTTCATCCTTCCGCTGGTTGAAACTGCCCTGCCGATGGAAATCCTGAAAATTTGGGAAAGAACAAAAGGGGATGTCTTAAAAAGTGAGAAGAATTCAGAGGAATTATTACAGAATTTGATGTCATTTCTAAAGAGAGAATTAGAAAGTATGCAACGTGTCAAGATAACAAAAAATATGATAAATAATGACAAAGAAAGTGTTGCTACTGCGAGCTGTCTCTTAACAAAAGATAACAAAATTAAAAGTCCACAAACCAACTGCTGTCTATGGTGCAACAAGACAAACCACATAAGCCTAGATTGTTATAAACTGCATAACCTAACTCTAGAACAAAGGCGAGATATTGTTAAGAAGAAAAAGGCCTGTTCTATATGCCTGAAAACAAACCACCATGCGAAGATGTGTAAAGCATTTGTAAAATGTTTAATATGCAAGAAAAGACATTCAACAGCACTCTGTCCTGGAAAAGGTGAAGAAAAACATGAAGATAAGTCAGATGCCATAACAAGCCTATCCACAACAAACTATAACACACAAACCTTATTGCAAACATTTATAGTGAACATAAGGAGCGGTAAACATGTCCTGCCAGTGAGGTGCCTTTATGACAGTGGCTCCCAAAGAAGTTACATCAGGGAAGACATTGCTAAGAAGCTGAAGCTCACCCCTCCTGGAATGGAGAAGTTAAATCACTGCTTATTTGGTAATGTTAGAACTAACTTAAAAACACATAATGTTTATGATGTATATTTAGAGAGTTTAGATTCTAAATTTAAGATAAAAATTGAGGCCCTCAGCCAAAACATTATTTGTCAAAATTTGCCTAAGTTAAAATTAGATTATGATACACATAAAGTTTTAGGAATACATCAGATCCTTTTAACGGACACAATGTATGATATAAGTAATATTGATATTCTAATTGGGTCAGACTATGCAGGGCTTATTCTCACAAATAACTTTGTTGTGATGGAAAATGGATTGGTGGCAATTAAAACTAAGTTTGGTTGGACAGTTCAGGGTAAACAAATAAGTACCACACCTAACAATATTTCTTCATCTATGTTTTGTATGTCTGTGTCTAATGATAATTTGACAGATTTTTGGAAATTTGAAACTCTTGGTATACATGATCCAGCAGAGATGATTTCCAAGGCACAAGGTGAGGCTGAAGCTGTACACAACTTTGAAGAATCGGTGAGAATATTGGCAGATGGCAGATATGAAGTGGAGCTACCATTTAAGGTGGGTTTTGATGATTTATTGTCTAATTATGATATGGCAAGGAAAAGGTTGGATTCTAACACAAAAAAGCTGATTTCTAGTGGTAAGTACCATGACTATGATGCAATTTTGCAGGAGTGGCTCACATTAGGTATTATTGAAAAGAGCCCTACTGATTTGCATCATGGTGATTATAAATGTGGTCATTATTTACCACATAAAGCTGTCTTAAAAGAGTCTAGCCTTACCAGTGCAATAAGACCAGTTTTTGATGCTTCTTGTCAGGATAAGAATGGGCTGAGCCTGAATGCATGTCTAGAAAAAGGTATAAACTTCATTGAACACATACCTAAACTGCTAATAAGATTTAGGAAAGGTGCTATTGGCATAACATCTGATATTGCTAAAGCTTTCCTGCAAATTAGCTTGCGACCTGAAGAGAGGAAATATTTAAAGTTCTTATGGTGGGAAGATGAGTCAATGGAAAAAGTAGTAGAATTAAGACATTGTAGAGTTGTATTTGGGTTGACATGCAGTCCATTTTTATTATCTGCTACCATTATGCATCACTTAAAGAACATCTCTGGTCAGTATAAACAAACAGCACAACTTCTTCAGATGTCCTTTTATGTGGACAATTGTCTGACTAGCCTGGACTCTGAAGAGGAAGCACATAAATTTATACGAGAATCAAAAGAAATTATGGAAAAGGCACAGTTCGATCTACGCATGTGGACAACATCCCCATTGCATATCAACGAAGCAGGTAGGGAAATTATATCTGTGCTTGGCCTGAACTGGAACACCAGTTCTGATGAAATTTCCTGTAACATCGATGACTTGCCACCTCTAGAGATGCTTCATAAATTAACTAAACGAGTTGTACTGTCATTGACTCAAAAGGTGTTTGACCCTATAGGGTTCACCTGTCCCGTTAACTTAGTCCCAAAATTGCTCCTCCGAGAGATGTGGCATAGGAAGTTGACCTGGGATCAACCACTACCTCAAGATATCGCAAAACATTTTTTAAAATGGTATTCAAACTTGCATTATTTAAAACAATGTGCAATACCTAGAAGACTTGCAGAAAATAAATTGACTGACTGCGCCTTGAGTTTGCATATGTTTTGCGATGCTAGTAAAGATGCTATTGCAACATGTATTTTCTTACGAGCTGAAAAAGACAATAAAGTTTCTGTCCAGTTAATAGCAGCTAAGTCGAGGGTGGCGCCACCTAAAACTATATCTATTCCCCGACTAGAACTAATGGCTGCAGTAATAGGAGTAAGACTGTTGACAGAAACAAAGAAAAGTCTTAATCTGAATAATTGTAATGAATATTATTGGACAGACTCTAGCGTTGTACTATATTGGATATGTAATAATTTGACATGGAATGTATTCGTAGGTAATCGTGTTAAAGAAATAAGAGAATGTACTGAAGCAGGTAATTGGTATCATATTCCAGGTACTCTAAACTGGGCAGATTTAGCTTCACGAGGCTGCGACGCTAAACAGCTATTGGAGTGTCGGTGGATTCAAGGTCCCAGGTTCTTACAGTCCACGACTAAGGAGTGGCCACAGTCCTCTATGAGTGCGGATGAATCTGAGGCCAGAAAGGAACTGAAAAGGTCTTCTAATACAGCCTGTAATGTAAATGTTGCTGAAGTAGAGACATTCTCCAACAGACTGCTATACTTTAGTAAATACTCTAAAATTGTACGTACAGTTGCCTGGATAAACCGGTTTGCAAATAAATGCCTGAAAAGGAATGTGAGTACATTACATAAAGTCATTACAGCTGAAGAATATGAGGAAGCTGAAACTAAGATATTTCGTCTGCTACAAGCAGAGAATAAAGATTCTTTAGAGTCAAACTATAAAAATATGCATACCTTTTTGGATAAAAATCAGTTGGTAAGAATTAAGACTAAGCTCTCATTATCAGATTTGCCTGAAAATACAAAGTACCCTATTTTATTGCCAGCTAAGAGTGACATAGTGCGCAGACTAGTTGAGCAGAGGCACCATCAGATCCAACATGCAGGTATAAACACTCTAATTGCTGAAATTAGAAAGTCCTTTTGGATCATCGGCATCCATAGAGTTGTCAGGTCTGTAATTAATAGCTGCATGATTTGTAAAAGACATAGAGCAAAGCAGATGCAAGCTCCTGTAGCTCCATTACCTTTGGACCGCATGGAGAGCTCTTTACCCTTTGAAAATTCAGGAGTGGATCTAGCGGGACCATTGATTCTGAAGAATGGTGAGAAGGTGTGGATAGTTTTATACACTTGTGCAGTATATAGATGTGTGCATCTAGATATCACTTCCTCACTGTCCACAGAAGCCTTTATGAGAACACTCAGAAGATTCATAGCTAGACGAGGCAGAATTAAGGTAATCTATTCAGACAATGATCTCAAGGTAGGTCAAGTAGTGTTAATAGAGACTGAAGAAAGAAGAATCAAATGGCCATTAGGTGTAATTTCTGAATTATATATTGGAAAAGATGGGGTAACCAGAACTGCCTTGTTAAAGACAGCTACAGGTTTAAAGGTAATGATTCACATACTTCTACAACAGACACAGGAATGGCAGAACAAGATAAATCCAACTTAATTAACCCAGAGAAGATTACTCGCCATGGGAGGATAATCAAAATGCCTAGTAAGTATAGATTATAAGCAGGTACTTAATTCATATATTATGTACTAACTATGTACAAACTTGTTGTTGTTATTATAGGTCATTGACTTGGTTATGCCATCCATTTTACACCACATGTTAATGTGAAAACTTTATTATATATTAATTTTCATTAGTATGTTTTATATTAATTTTCAGGGTTAGAAAGGACCCACTCATCATTGAGTTTGTTTGTAGGTATTTACATTGTTGATGTTACCTGTGTAATGTAGGTACCTATTTTAAATGTGACAAGTGATAATTTGTACTGCTCTAATGTTATAGCTAATGTTATATACTGCTATAATTGTGTCACATGATTGACATAATATTGTTATTTAAATTCTATTCAGTTATTGAATCTTAAATGATGTAAGTTAGAAAATGTATATTGAATAAGAATTTAATTATTGTAATTTCTTGTCTCAAAGAACTTGATTAAGTCAAGTTATGGACAATGTAATTTATTGAATTTGCAAACAATTTCCTCCAGGAAACTAAAAAAGCCATTGCTTGTTATTTGGATAAATTTAGAATGTCAATAGTAAGCTTATAATTTTGTATTGTATTCACTATATCTGACGATAGATATTGCCTGGTATGGGAATGATAAATATTGTAATATTTAATAATTCTTATTATTAGGTAATGTTTGATGAACCTCAATGTAATTTTAAAATTTCCCGTTGTTTCGTAGTGTAACATTTAATTGACATAGTTATGTAATTAAGATAGAAAACGTTTCATGTCATGCACTATTAAATAAAGCTCTTCTTATTTCTCGTGGTTTAGAGGATGTTAGGGTTTGGCCTCAGCCACAGATAATTTATAATGTATTAAAGGCTTTACTGTTTTTGACAACTTGGATAAAACGTCAAGGTCAGGCTTTGACTTGAACGCTCATAAGTGGTTGTTTTATTCCTCAATATAAATTTAACAAAAAACCCTAAATCCATCTCCCAAATCAAGAAATACTAGTGAACCCACGCCGTAAGCTAAGAGCTACGGCGTATAAACTAACATACTTTTAATTATTATCTTTCTATTGTTTGATTCCGTATGTAATTTTACAAATAAAATGTGTAAAAGCATAGTTGCAGTTTAATTTAATTGAGTTGCGTAATACCAACTTGAACCCATCAGCATTTGTTTTTATACCACTAAGGTGGCAGACAAGCACACGGCCCACCTGATGGGAAGCCGTTACCGCGGCCTATGGACGTGTGCAACATCAGTGGCGTCACACTCGCGCTGCCGACCCTGTAAAGGAAAGGGGATGGGAAAGGAGTTTGGGCTTCGGCGCTCTCAGTCACCAAACGGAACGCAACAGTTCAAATACTGTTACTTGGCGTCGATATTCTGTGAGAAGGTGGTGCTTCCCCGGTCGAGTCGGCCCATTCATGCAACGGCCAAAATGACTGTTGCTTGACTCTACCACTCTCAACATTAGCAGGAAACCTCCATATGTATGTACAGTGTACCACGTGAGGACACAACAAGCTCCGCGGCTGCGTCCCCGAGCCCGGGGGTGCCGCTGCGGGCCGCGAGCCGCGACCTGTGCGCATCGCACGGCGGCCATCTCTGCCGGCTCCGAACTAATTCTAATTCTATCGTGATTTATTTGATGTTACCCTATATTTTGCATTGACCCCGACGTTCCGGTTGCTTTTCAACAGCCATGGCCACGGGGAGATCTCCCCGTGACTCCCCGTTTATTTCAATACACTTCTCATATTTGTGCCAGCGGATACACTCCAAATAGATTTGAGTTGATTTATTTATAGATACAAAACGTTTTCATAATTATATAAATATCACAAAATCATAGTTGCGCGTCGTCACACAGTCACACTGATACGCTAAATATTCTCGTCGACTTAAAATTTTACTGAACTGGTTATATTACAAATTCACAAACAGATCGATGATGTTTGAAGACATACTCTTAAAGGTGTTCTCGCCAAGCATAGACACAACTACCAGGGGCTTAGTGTAGAATACTGATCGCAACGTAGACATTTCGTAGCGTCCGTGTAGACAATACGTAGCGTCCGCGTAGACACTCCGTACACGTACCGTAGACTATCCAATCAAAATGTTTTTCATCTCTCCTGTTCGGAAAGTTTAATTTTCATGGGTAGATAGCCGGGTGGAAAGTAGCTTATTTCATCCCTATGGTAGAAAGTATTTTTTTTTTAATTTTAAGTTTTGCCATGGAGTCCATGATAATTTAATTACGTCATAATGCCTTGATATCATGACGATTTTTTTTAAATTTATATTTTAAGTGATAATCAATATACCTGTTTCATTAAATGTGTGTGTAGTATTGTAATTTGCTCACATAATCGAAACGAAAAGTAGAGTATTTACCTCGGGTGAATGTCACCATTTCACCCTCGAACTATTGGCTCTCTCACTTCGTTCGAGCGCCAGAAATGTCTCGGGTAAAATGGCTGACTTTCAACCCTTGTGTAACGATTTACTATTATTAATCAGACAAAAGTAGGGCACTGAAACGAATCCACCGAGTGACAAAATAATAATCACAAATCATTAAGATCTACTGTGATCTATTGTGACCTGGCGTAGTGGAGCTGCCTATTAACAAACTAATTAAAATTATAAATTTAGCAAATCGGGGTAATGTTGACTAAATAAACATATAAACCATACAGGGATATGCAATATATGGGGTGGGTGATAAGACGGCTCTGAAGCACACTGCGTTTAACCTGTTTATTGCCCGTGGTGGTCGTGGTTCACCCGCGTAGTTCACCTAGGGGGACCACGAGACCTGTTTTTTGACGTCTCAGCGCCCTTAGGTCTCGGATCGGCATCCGTTCATTGATTAAACTGACCCCAAGGTGAGTGACGTGCGCTAGGAGATCACACCCACGGAACGTTTCTATAAAGTGCGATCGGGAATGAACATAGCGCTTCCATATTTCTTAGGTTATTTAGATAAAGACGTTCCCTCAAGAGCAAAGGAGTGCCACTTCTGTCCGTTTATTTTTTACTCTGTGCTATGCATTGCGGTCTTAACAAGACTTACTTCACTGTAAGTGTTACTTCATCCTCGTCATGAATATGGAGCGATGTCATTATTTGCGACGGTCGTTAACAGTTGTTCCTTCAGCGAGATCTACACAAAACATTGAGACGTTTGACCTTCTTCCATAAATTAGCGACTTCCGCTATCTGCGCCATGCCACACAGAAACATTCTTATAGGAGCAGTCTACCAATCCCAAGTACGAACACGGTTCAGTCGTCAGTCACCCTCCGACTCCTCGGCTCCACGTCACGATGCAGAGAAGAGCCCCGCGCCGAGTAGAACCGTATCGGTAAACCGATTTGTGTCGTGAGTCGCCAAGAGGAATGCGTCGAAAAAATCGCATGAGCGGACGCAACGTAACATAATTAAGGCTCACAACAAACAGTTCCCCGGGAGCACGCGGCGCCTGATGAAGAGCGCGATCGATCCCCCCTGCCCGCCTCCCCGGCACCGCCGTCCCGCTCCGCCAGCAGCTCGCGCGCACGCGCCCCGCCGCGTGACGTCACGCGCTCCCAGGAGCGCGCCGCCGCCGGCTCCAAGCGCGAGGCGAGCACCGCCGAGCGCTGCTCGCCCGGAGCCAGCGGAGGGCGCGCGGCCCGGTGCCGCCGCCGATGCGGAGCGAACGGCGAACGCGCTACTTGCGCCGCGAGGCAATCCTTTTAGATTTATTGTGAGCTATTTGTTTCAGTAACGCTATGTATTATCTTGTTAATTCATTCTAACTCTTTAGGTGAAATAGCGATTTCCTTCAGTTATCGCTAATGGCGTCGAAATTAACAGTGACGAGATACTTTATATGACTTCCCTGAAACCGCTCGACGAACGCTGTAGCCTGATACAATTAATAGTTGAGCGCGACGGAACGTTGTTATCTCGTTAGGCAAGTTCATAATCATAAAGGGGTCGCGAGCCGCGCGCGGATGCGTTATCGGGTTAATTAACCTCCATTATACTTTTCAACAACAAGAACGTAATTGCAAACATCTCAACGCTCCGGGGACTTCAAAGATTCGCTCCGACTCCACGAGCACGACTTCGTGCGAATATAACAAAATTTGTTGATGTATGTCAGAAGTTCAGCACCGGGGGCGGTGGAGGAGAAGCGCCCCTCACCCTTGGAGTGGGGACTCCGAGGGTCACGCGCCGTCTGCTCTCGACAGCGGGTTGGCGAGTACGCATTTTTTGACTTTCGGGTGACATCTGCTTTTTCATAACTTATCAACGACAGACTCTTCAGATCGACCACTCCACAAAGATTTCATCTAATGCGATTAGAACAAGATTGTTCACGAAGTTTTTGACGGTAGTTATTTCTTTCCTGACATTTAATTAGAACGCAGTTGCGGTCAGCCAGAGATGCGTCGTAGGCTTAAATTTTTTTTTTTTAATACAATACATGTTTACTTACGCTTGAAACGGTAGACACTGGCGGGTGTAACATCAACGCAGCAGCCCGCAGCTGCGTGCGGCCAGCGGCCCCGTGCCGCGCGCGGTGAAACTCTCGGCAACCCCACTGCCAACAACCGGCCACATTTTTACTTTCTATCATTTAACTTCCATGGGTTTACAGCGAAACTGGAATTTTACAAAGATTTCCAAATATATCTACTATAAAGCTCGTACAGATATCTCTAAACTAAACAAGATCAACCTATCGAGTGTGCGCTCATTTGTTTTGTCTTGCCGAACACTTTGGTGTTATATTATTCAGGGTCTGAAGAAACTAGATCAACTTATCGAATTTGGGCTCGTCTATTTTGCTGTGACAAACTCTAAGTTGGTACATGGTATTCAGGGTCACCCTGGAGCTGTATGATATTTCTATACTAAAAAGGGTAAAATAAAATATTTTGAATATTTGCTTGAATTATATATATAAAAATTAAAATACCTGAGAGCTTGCCCCTTCTGCATCCGGACCTCATGACGTACAGTCATACATTGTATTGTGTACTCAAAAATAACATAACATAACTTAACATAACATAACATAAACTCACGCCTATATCCCCGAAGGGGTAAGCAGAGGTGCTAGCACCCACATTTCGCCAGTTTATGTTTAGGTCCCAATGTAATAGGTGGCGAGCCTATTGCCATTAACCGGGCACTTATAAGCCTGCGATAAATACACACATAACTTCGAAAAGCATCGAAAAGTCATTGGTGTGTGCCATGGTAAAACCTGGGATCGAACCCGAGACCTCGTCTCAGCAGTCCATTACCCATACCACTAGGCTACCACGGCTATACTCAAAAATAAAGATTGTGCTATTACCGAAAGTGAGTTGTTTATTCAATGTTGCTGCCAACATCTTGGTCCTTCGAGCCGGATTTGAACCAGCGACCTATGGATTTACAGTCTACTTTTTTTAAAACAATCTTTTATTTAAAAATTTAGTCGCACTATAACGAAAATAATAATTAAATAAATAAATATTTTACGACATTCAGCGCAGCGCTTTCTAGACCCAAAGTAAGCATAGTTTAACTAGCTTGTGTTATGGGTTCCAGAATGCAGATAAATATACTTCTATCCTTTTTTTTTGTAAATACATACATATTAAAAGTAGAAACACCCAGGCCAATGCAAGTATACATATTCATTATTCATTATCATTATTATAGGGGCTAATGTTGCTCGCGTCCGTAGGCGAGGCCCTTTGGGCCTCATTACTCTAGTTACCCTACACGTGGCCCCTGGGTAGTGCTAAATGAGCAGCACTTTGTCTGGTGGTAGGCTTCGGCCGTGGCTAGTCACCACCCCCAAGGCTAAGTCTTGCCGCCAAGCGTCCTTGGACGTGTTCCGGCATGAAGCCTTGGGAAGCCATTGGGAAGGCGGGTCTGTACAGTAGCGCTGAGTCAGTATGCCATTTCGGTGTCAGAGTGTCGCTGTACTTGGCGGCTAGTCTTGGAGGGCAGCGGGATCCGAAGCACGGTGCACCGCTGGCCGATCGTAGATAGTAGGGGGCCCAACTAGTAGGTTAGCCACCTATGAAAGGCTGCCCCGCACATCTTACGAAAAATCCCGGAATGCTCCATCGTGCCAATTGGCGATTGGACGGGAGGACCCGATGGCCATCTCCGGGGGGGTTCGGGCGTCCCCGCGGTCTCCAGGCTAGTCTTACCTTCAGTGCAGCGATTCTGTGTTCACCACTGGATCCTGGTCAGCGCCTCGTACAACTTCCGCCTTCCTGTCTATTCACTCCCCACAAACAACATGAGAAAAGTCGTAAAAAGAAATCGAGTTTTACAGCGGCGGCACTTCCTCCCACTTAAAGTGCACCTCGGGAACATCAGAGGATTGCACTCCAATCTCGATGCGGTCCACCACCACCTTGAGACCGATAATCCGCTGCTGCTCTTTCTTACGGAGACGAAAATCGGACGTCCGGCTGATGTGTCCTATCTGCAGTACCCGGGGTATACCCTGGAGCACAACTTCAAGGCACAAGCCGGCGTCTGTGTCTATATCAGCGATGGCATCTGCTGTAAGCGTCTCCGTAACCTTGAAGACTCCTCTTTCTCCACACTCTGGGTGCTGGTCGACACCGGTGTAGACAAAATTGTCTACGCCTGTGTGTACCGTTCACACAGCGGAAATCAGGAGACAACCAGGTTATGTGAACATCTGTGTGAGGCCGCCGATGAGGCCCAACTGAGGTACCCGTCAGCACAACTGGTCCTTCTCGGGGACTTTAACGCCCACCATAAGGAGTGGCTGTTCCCGTACGAGAAGACAGACCATGCGGGGAGAGAAACACTCAAACTTGCTTTGACGCTAAACCTTTCCCAGCTGGTAGATCAGGCGACGCGTGTACCTGACCGTGAGGGCGATACGCCGAATTGTTTGGACCTTCTGCTGACAACAGAACCAGACCGATATAATGTGTCCGTATCCCCACCACTGGGTACGTCTGACCATAGTTTGGTGAAGTCTGTACTGTCTTGTTCACCTCCCGATCTCAGCCCTAAAGGCACTAGACGGGTTTGGCGGTACAAGTCAGCAGATTGGGATGAGATGCGCCACTTTTTCGCATCTTATCCTTGGCGGCTAACGTGCTTTTCTTCGAGCGATCCGTCGAGCTGCGCGACAGAAATCTCAAGGGTGGTGTGTCGGGCGATGGAGTACTTTATTCCTTTTTCTGACTTACCATCCAAGAGTAAAGCTCGCCCATGGTTTGGTGCTGAATGCTCAGTCGCAGAGGCGCTTAAGTATTCAGCTTACCGGGCTTGGGCTGAAGCTCGGAATCGTAAAGCTCCGGACACGCGGGATAAGAAGAAAGCCTTCAACAAAGCCGCCAAGTCCTTCAAAAAGACGCTGCGCATGGCTCGTCTTGATCATATACGCCGAATTGGATCAAAACTAGCCTCTTACCCCTCTGGGAGTAAGGCGTTTTGGTCCCTGGCAAAATCGGTCGAGGCGAACTTTTGTCGCTCGTCTCTGCCCCCACTGCACAAACCCGACGGAACGCTGGCTCACACGGCATTTGATAAGGCAAACCTGCTTGCCTGTATGTTTGCCGAAAATTCGCGTCTGGATACAGCGAACAATGTACCACCCCAGTTACCTCCTTGCGGTACTACAATGCCCGCTATTCGTATCCACCAAAAGGAGGTACTTAAAACGCTTCGTAATCTAGATGTGAACAAAGCCAGTGGACCTGACGGAATACCTGCAATAGTGCTAAAGAACTGCGCTCCTGAGTTGTCTCCTGTTCTGACACGCCTGTACCGCCTCTCTCTTAGAACAGGTTTAGTCCCTGAGTCATGGAAGCTTGCTAACGTGCAGACTGTGCCCAAGAAAGGTGGTCGTGCTGATCCCGCCAATTACCGCCCCATAGCAATCACCTCCATAATCTGTAAGACTATGGAACGTGTAATTAACACCCGCATCCTGGCATACCTAGAAGACAATGACCTCCTCAGTTATCGACAATACGGGTTCCGCCGAGGACGATCCACTGGGGATCTCCTAGTGTATGCCACGCATGTATGGGGCGAAGCCATCGAGAAACACGGCGAAGCTCTCGCTGTGTCTCTCGACATCTCGAAGGCTTTCGATAGGGTCTGGCACGCTAGCCTCTCGTTGATGGCTGCTCCTCGGACCTATTGGCTATTGATGCCAGGGTACCTCAGGGGTCTGTTCTTTCCGCAACTCTATTTCTGTTGCATATTAATGATCTGTTGAAACCCGGTATCATTGGGTATGCGGACGACAGCACAGTTGTGGAAAGATACCTATCCAGTTCACGAGCTACAGGTGCTGAGACGCTATCTCTGAGAGAGGCCATGATAGAGCGCATGAACCTGACACTTCAGTCAGTGTCTGACTGGGGTAACTCCAACCTCGTTAGGTTCAATGCCTCTAAAACTCAGGCGTGTCTTTTTTCCGCGAAAAGGAGTTCTTTCGCCCTGACTCCGACTCTCCGAAATGAGTCCATACCAATATCCGATCATCTTGAGCTCCTCGGCGTTCACCTAACATCTGCTCTTAATTTCGGTCGACATATAGAATCCAAGGCTAAAGTTGCTGCAATGAAGCTGGGCATCCTCTCTAAGGTGAGACGGTACTTCACACCTGGTCAGCTTCTTATTTTATATCAAGCACAGGTCCGATCTTGTATGGAGTACTGTTCACACCTATGGGATGGATCAGCCCGCTATCAGCTGGATACTTTGGACACCATCGATCGACGCGCCAGGAGACTCATTGGCGACGACGAGCTAGTTAGCAACAAGCTCCAAAGCCTTGAACATCGCCGCAAAGTCGCTTGCATATCGGTGTTCTATCGGATTCATTTCGGAGAATGTGGTCAAGAACTGCATGACCTCATTCCCCCAGCTCCATTTCACCATCGGACAACTAGACGCGGGCAACGTTTTCATCCCTTCGTTGTTGATATTCCACCAATCCGCACCAAGCGCAACGCTTCCTCATTTATTATGCGGACAGCGAGGGAGTGGAACTCTTTGCCTGCGTCTGTGTTCCCCGATTCTTATAATTTGGGGACCTTCAAGGCGAGAGTGAATAGGCATTATTTGAGTTTGCGTGTACCATCCTCGACTGCATCGTCACTTACCATCAGGTGAGATGCAGTCAAACGCACTCAAATTTTTAGTAAAAAAAAAAAAAAAAAAACATGAATCGAAACCGCGCCCCCGGTCGTAGCAGTCGTATGCACTACCGCTACGCCACAGAGTTCACCAAATTTCATGCAAAGACATTTTTATTTCAAAAGCTTATAGCGCAAATAGAAAACAGAAATAACTTGTGCCATACAAGTTTTCGAGATTCAACGTGAGAATTTAGTCAACGAATGGATCTATACGAGAATACGTTTACGGCCTGCGGTCTGGGCCAATATCATTTGGTGGGATCGAACGGCGCCACCCGCCGCCTGACGCCTGACGCCCAGCGCCTCCGCCTCGTTTGGCTGTAACTTATGCTTCTGCACGCTCCACCGAACACTAGTCGCCTCATATTCATATTTTCAGTAATCTTAGTTCTATCTCTATCTTAATAACAATCTGCGAACATTATTCGGCGAGCAGGCAGCGCGGTAATTTCACGTAATGGTTAGACGCGAACAACATTTACATACTATGGGGTGATCCATGTTAAAATGGTTGATGCTATCTTTGCCAAAAGAAGCCAGTAGGTTAGTAGCTATAGGAATGCGATCTTGCTTCTTGAACTTTGCTTTTGCCGACAATTAGCGAGAAGCGAGTAAAGCCAGCAACTAGATACGAATTGTCGACGAAGGAGCAGTCCGTGTGTAGTTCGGCTTGTTGTTATCACTGAGTTATGAACAAGTCACCGATTGTGATTAGCGATTGCTCTCGATAATCCATCGAGGAGGCAGAGAAGTACCTAAAGGAAGGTGAAAGTGGGTTTTGCAGCACTTAGCGTTGTTTTCTTGGTAGCTCTTGTTAGGGCACCTAGCTATTGCAGAGAGTTTTAACTGTAATTAACTTTAATTCATACGAGAAAGGGATCTGTATCTATAGTACGCTTCAAACTCTATAACAGTCGTCGGTGGCGGGGTGAGTGCCTTACTGGTCCAAGAGTCAGCGTTCATCAGACTTACGGTATAGTAGCAAACTCTATATTAATGCTAGGTGTACTATTTCACCTGCCGTACGTGTAGTAGGGATTCACTATTCCCAGCGTGCGTTCCTTCGGCCGTGAACAGAAGTCGGAAAGCATCAAAATTGACTCTGAGATCATGATCGCAGGTTGTCTGCCTTTTTAATATCTTAAAATAAATTTTAAAAAAATGTAAAAATTTGCGGGCAGAGACTTATTCTGATTCCTACTATAATTTATACAATTTAAAAGTATCCCTCACTCTTACTGGTAATGAGAGCGTATTTTAATATGTGTATATTATGATACTATAAATAACATGTGTAAATTGCAGTTTACTGAAACACAACACACAGGTGAAATAGCACACACTATACACCTAGCATTAATATAGAGTTTGCTACTATGCCATAAGTCTGTCGAACGCTGGCTCTCAGTCTTCACGCTATAAAGCGAGATTTTCTTTTTTCCTGTTCCAAGTTTCAATGTACTTCCACTCCACTTTTAAGCTGTAGCTTAGTAAACACAAATTGGTAGGTTATATAAATTATTATGCTCTAATGAATGTATAGAAAACTAATTATGAATGATTAATTATGGATGTTAGTTATTAATTATGAACTCAGCGGTCGCACGATAAAGAGCTGGATTGCTCTGCCCGCGCACGTGTTTCCTTCTTCTTACAACCCCGGGTTCTTCAAGCGGTCCGTGAAACAGCATCTTTTGCGGCCGTCAAGGTGGGGGCGATCATTTTAAGATCGTCGCACCACCCGGCGGGGGGCAGCCAATTAACGGACTGAATATTTTAAAAAATGTAAAAAAAAAGTATGTGCACACCTTTTTTTTTTTTTTTTTTCGTGCGGAAATCCCCTCGGATACCCCCCCGCCGGCCAGCGGGGGCTGTTATGTCGGACTCGAACCGACTAAAACCGCACGCCGTCTCGGGTCTGCAGACGCCGGGGTGTAAGGTTGCCCATAGAGCATATCCCTCGCACCCCGACGGACCCTGGGCCATCTCCGGTTTCGAGATGGCCCCCTCGGGTTTGGGAACCACGGTGTCCCCGTCTTGCCCCGGTTTGGGGGAGGGGCGCTAGTCGCCCCACCGTCCCGGCCTGCTTCTGCTGGGGTGACAGGCGGCCTCACCTGCCACCCCCAGGCCTGCGCTCATGGAGGATGGAGGTCGTTAAGCGACCTCCGGTGCCTGAGTCGCCTGCGACGCGAGGCGAGCGTGTTGCGGGCTCGGCGGGCCGGGAGGGTTCTGAACCTCTCCCGGGCGCGCTCCGCCATCTCCTTCGCGAGCATCACATGCTCGCAGACGGAGGTGGCGGCGGCCCACGCGCTCGCGCTCCGCACCATTGCCGCAATCATGCTGCCGAGCGAGAGGACTCCCACCCCGATGGCTGCCACGAGGTCACGCCTCGGCACCTCCCACGCCGGGCAGTCCGCCAGCGTGTGCAGCCCTGAGTCCTCGCTCGCGTCGCAGTGATGACACTCAGGCGTTGGCTCCTTCCTGATCCGATGCAGGTGGTCCCCGAAGCACCCCTTCCCGGAGATCACCTGCGTCAGTCGGTACGAGAGGCTTCCGTGTCACCTCTCTAGCCAATCCTCCATGATGGGCCTTACCGCCGCTATTGCGGCGTGCCCTTGTATGTGTACACCTGTAATTTTATTTTTTATTTGTCCTTAAAATACAACATCAACATATGCGAATTTTCACCAGATTTTACTAGAGTGTCGATTCGCAAAAAAGTAGATTCAGTTTGTGTGAAGCGATCAATAAAGCCAGTAAAACGGATGGAAGTAAATTGTAATCGGCTTTTTAAATTACGTTGCTCCTGTTGAGTAAGATAAAAATGTAATTATATACCTAATTTTTTAGACGTTTCCCCGTAGGGTAGTGGCAAACTGTCAAATAAATTGCTGTCGAAATAAAATGAGTCCTAAAGTGAGATGTAGATGTTGTAGTATGTCAGACGTATGGAGGCGCGGGTAATGAGCCGAGCGCACCGATAGCGGCGGCGGGAGGCGGCCGATAAGTCCTCTATTAGATGCCAGATAGCGGCTTTTGCTGGCGTGGCCAGGAGATGATGTAGTGGGGGATAGGCAGAGATGCTTTATCGTGTTCATCGTCAGCTAGTGAAAGTCAAGACAGATTGGTCGTTCATCGCAACCCAACATTTCCATTTATTTGCACGAGCCCAGCCTTCGGAAAGTAGCTCTTGAGATAGTAATTAGTCAATAATTAGTCGATCGATTAGTGATAAAGAACCAATAACCCCAACTGCTGCTGAGAAGACCAAGAAGTTTCATAGCAGGCGGCACCCGTCAATTTTCTTGCGGTTTATGATTTACAAATGAGTACCACCAGCTATAAATGTGTTGGGCTCGCAAGCACTCCACAAACCGTTCTACGAAAAGTTTTTACTTCGACAACATGAAACTCCGATACGTCTTAATTTTGACAATATTTTAGTACGAAACAACTTAATCACGACACTACTGGACTCCGACAAGCGTTTCTTCGACACGATCTGAATATGAAACGATGCGAGTTCGATGACATTTTCCTTAGACAGCGATGTTAGCCGACAAAGTGTAATTCGATATACCCTGCTCAGATATCTTAAATCGACGTAACATCTCTTAGACACGCAGATACTGCGAAATAATTAAATACTAGCTGTTGCCCGCGGTTCCGCCCGCGTATGTTTCGGTTATCGCGACCGACGAACTATCATCCTCCATGTCATCCCCACACAGGTCGAAATTACAAAAAAACCTTTTTTATACATAGTTAACAAGTTTTTTCTTGTTTTATGTATTTTACTGTAGAGGGTGTAATTATTTTAATAGTATTTCATGGATACGCACACCCCTGGCCCGGACATCGGTACCATCTCTCCCGCCATCTTTTGAATGAAATGTCTGATTTTAATAATTCAAAAGTAATCAACAGGTATTGAAATAGTCTTGAATACGAAATCGTTTATTTGGATAAGAATTAATACAGAGGTAAGGATAACATGGTCTGATTTTAATCGGTATTTCTATCAACTTTAAAAATGTAAGAAAGTAGTTATAGTGACATAACTACAATAGTTGGACAGATGCTCTCGCAAAGTTTTTTGTAGATATTTTATTTTTTAAGATATTACTGTAGAGCTTCTGGTTTTGTAACAACATATTTATTTTTTTCCGGATTTTTTTCCATTACTTATGCTATAAGACCTTGCTTCTTGCCAAATTTCATGATTCTAGCTCAACGGAAAGTATTATTTCAGATTCTAAGGGTAATTTTCTAAGATTGCATTGACCTATTATTATATAAATCTATATATAAAGACCCATATGTACAAATTTTAACTTGATACCTCTACGCGGTTCTTAGAAAAATGTCTTGACAGACAGACGGACGGACAACGTTTACCGGCCTTATTACTATTTTGAAAATTTTATTAATTATATATTATTAGAGTGAAATATGCGTTTGACGATATTAACGTCATCGGCAGTGTGGGTAGGTGACATTGCATCCCCAACTTGTGCATTATGCGGTCTGTGGCTCAATAATACCTCCTCCAAGACATGCTCGTACACTACGTACGGCGGCGGAATAGACATTCAACATGGCGCAGTTCAGGCGTCCCTACCGTAGTGATTACCATAACAATAATAGCCTCCGCTCACGTCGAGCGCACTAAGCGTTTAGTGGATTACCGCGCCCGCGGATTGTGCGCCTCGTCGCCTCGTCGCCTCGTCGCCTTCTCGTTACTCGCGCACATGCCACAATACATGTAATCGCACGCGATTGACTTCAATGATGAACTTAATGGTGACGTATTAAGTCGAGCGTTTAATAAATGATCATTAGTTACATGAGGATAAGAGCGTAACAATTAGCTGCCAAGAAAACAAAGAGATATTCAAAGAGATATTAGAAGTCCGCGCCAGGTGCCCTGGTACCGGGACCGTCGGCTCCAGCACCACGTTGCCCAAGCCAAGCACTCTTTAATGTTGGTATCTCGTGATGATTGTTTCCGTAACAACAGCTTTGAAAGATGTAAATTTACCAATGTGATGTAGCACAAATCTATGTTATTATTGACATGGAGTGTAACAATCTATTATTGAATAATACCTAGCCCCAATCTTCTCTAAAGTAGTAAAATTTTCTAGCATGAAGTAGGCTGTTTGCATAATAATTCGGAACGCTCGACAAGTGTTCTACTGGGAGCGGAACAGCTCGGGTCAGTGAGCCAGGAAACGAAGATTTCCATGTAATTTTGAAGCAGTTTACTTTTTATCGTTGTTATAATTAAAGATGTATTTACTTAGTACTTCACTGAAGAAGTATTGCTATTTATCACGAAATTCAGCTTGTTATAGTGTTTAGTATTAATTACTGTTACTTAACTTACTTTAAAGTTTGAAAGTGCCTTTGGCTGAGTTCGAATACTTCTTCAAAGAACGGTGTTTGCGTTACAGATAGCTAGACGAAGCAAGTTTTGTGTAACGAGCTAGTGTTAGCCTACAAGAATATGAGGAGCTAGCAGCACCCGCGACTTCGTCCGCGTGGATTCTGATTTGTAGGGTTTTAGTTCTTTTGTGTGGATCCATAATTTTTTTTTCTAAAGTAAAAGTACCCTATGTTACGCCTTATAATATTACCTATTTGCCAGTGAAAGGCCCGTCAAAATCGACGTAGCTATTCCAGAGATTACTTATTCAAACAGACAGAAAGACAGGCGTACAGAAAAAAAAGTTGTTTTTTTTTATATAATAAATGTACACTCATTAGCATTCATTTAAAGCCTGTTATTTTACGACGACATATTAATAATAACACAACAGTAGAACACTCCACAACAACTGTGACACATTGCACACAAACACGCAGCAACCGTAAACATAAAATCCCTATAACAACAACTTGTAAATCTTCTTTTGGTCAAAAATTGTATCCTTTGTCCAATAAGCTATACAACTGCCTAGCATTCCACAACAAAACTAAGTATGAGTGCAAGAAAAACTTACAGTTTATCTCCAAAACCTCTCTCACGAGGAAACTGAGGCTCTTTTCCATCCTCCAGTGTGATACATACATTGTATATATTTTCACATTATAATAATATTTTCGTCTAGCAAGGGCCACTCACATACACACACACTAACTCTAACACACATATACAGATACACCCTCGCACCCCCCACGCGCGCACACACTCACACACACATTTATATTCAATTTTTAATTTATATCATTGCATTGTAACAATTTTTTTACGTTCTAGTTTGTATCTTAGCACTGCACAGGGCTTAGTGTAATTCATAGTTGCGAAGTTCAATATCGCGATGTACGTTACAGCGAAAGTTTACTACTGCGACAAACGTTGTCGCAAATTTTGGTTGCTACTAAAGTGGGTTAGGTTAGGTTAGGTTAGAACTGTGACCCCAACAGAGCGCGAGTCGAGCGAGCGAAGCGAGCGTGCCGCGGCAACGGCCGGCGAAGCGCCGGAACCACTGGTCTTTTTATTTTTAGTATAGAACTTTCGCGCCAACGGAACGGAAGGTAGCTGGTGCTTATACCTCATATTTTCCTTTTTTAAGCATCAGCCGCATTATAACTCGATTTTTAAGTTACAAAAATGTAGCCCAATCTGTATTTTGTAAACTTACCTTGATAAATAAACTATATATTAACATTACAAACAGATTAAAATACCTAAAAATCAAAGCAAAAATTATGGAGTCACCGAGTGACTCCATAATGTAAGTAAGTGATCAATGTCGCGCGGCCGGACGCGGGCGTCTAATTGGCTGAGATGAGCATTTCCGAGCGGCAGCGCTTTACAGTTCAACCTTCATTAGACGACGCAGGTGGCGGCGAGCGGCCGTGCTGCGCGCGGCTGCGGGCGAGTTGCCCGCGCGAATTCATAATCTCAAAGAGACAAGTTTTTCGTTTGTACAAGCTATGTAATTTTATTGGTAGTTTGCTAGAGGATCGAACAAAAGACAGCTAGTAACAGGAGACTGCCGTAAAGTCGTAATCGACTACTTAAAACTTTAAATAGGAAAAGGGTTGAAATAGGACTGCAAGAACCACCGAGTTGTGCAATACTGACGGAAATAAAGAAGTATTATTTGGTTTGTATAGAGCAAGATTCAGGGGTTCACCGTGTTTAGGTAACATCCCGCCTCTCGACAGTAATTATAATAAAAAGTAGGTAACCACCGACGTTAGGTCATCTAAATAACCGATACGGACTTGGTGAATGGAAAGCAAAAGGCCCTTAGCTAAATAACTACCTGACTGCTCTCGAAGCAGCGCTACCCACATACTGACTTGCTAATCAGGCAGATTCAAATATCAATTCTGAATTCAAAAAGCGTCAAATGATAACTTCAGTGTTAAGATAACGTAAGCGCGCTAGATCGAGGCTCTTGGCCTCAGCCTTTAACTGTGATGCGTGCGAGATGCAGCGCGCACGCACGCAGGCGGCAGGTGGCAGGCGGCAGGCGGCAGGTGGCAGGCGGCAGGCGGCAGGCGGCAGGCGGCAGGCGGCAGGCGGCAGGCGGCAGGCGGCAGGCGGCAGGCGGTAGGCAGGCGCCGGCCGCGGGGCGGAGGTTGGCGCGAGGCTCGCCCCACGCACACTCATCACGCTCGGCTTACGTACCAGAGTGACAACATCTAGTAAGTGCGGGTGGAATGCTAAATGTTATGATGAAGTTCATTTGAGTGTCGTAGATGGTTACTATTGTTCGCAGATATAAAGTTGCACAAGAGCGCCGTTGCGATAAGCGCGATCTATGCGAGAGCAAGTCACTGAAGTGACGTAGAGGATCATTTCGTATTTATGATTTTATATTTAACTCAGTTTTTTTTGTAGGTATATATACTTAACATATATTCGTAGTATAGTATGTATTGTGTTATATTTTGAGCAATATTTCTTATGAGAACATATACATTTTCCATTCCAGTTTTAAATTAGAGCTATGTTTTTATATTACTAATAAGAGACTAAGGAGTTAATATACATATAGATTAGATAATATACATTTCAAGTTCATATTGCTACGCATTTCTAAGAAAACAGTACTCGATGAATGTTATTTCTGTAGATATTAATATTTGTAACCAACTATAAACACAGAATATATGTTAAGTATATATATTAAGGTATCAGAAATAAAGGCTATTCAGATTGTATTATACTTTAATACCAGGACGCTCGCTACGTGTGTACGATTGTATTATTTATATGTATTTGTATTATTTCTTTAATAGTATTGTATATGGAACAAAGGCAATGCCCTATATCGCATATGGGATTCAATTAAACACCAGCGCGCAATGTCCTCCCGAGTGGAGACTGCAATAAAGGAGGCATTCGCGTGTTGTTCGCGCCCGTCGCTGACTCATCATGGCTGCCGTCGGACGAGCGCCGCCTCGCGTTCTACCGACGCCGTCCGTTTCGCTGCGTGTAGATCATTGAGCACCTGGCAGTTCTCGAAGCAAAAAGTTTTACTAACAATTCCCTGGCAAACATTAGGTGTTAAGGTAATCTACTAAATCGTATAAAATATTGACATGAGAGCGTGATATCTCTCCCGTTGACGAGCGGTGCAGTGGTATATTTAAATAAGCATCATCTCAAATAAATCCTCAAAATGTAAACTTACTTACCTGGTTGAAAGAGACGATGATACTTGCAAAGCCAAGAAACTCTATCCTTATAGTCTCCTGCATTCGTACTGAGTACCCAGGTGCACCTTTCCAGATCTCCTCCTACAGCATTCTCATGCATTACATAACAGCCTCACTCTGAGTAAACAATAGTCCATGTGGGACTGGACACATAGTAATATATCAGTTGTTGTGTTCTGGATCTATTCAGTGGTGGACGTGCATCGGTCGTATAATGCGAGCCAGTCGCGGCAAGCATTCATTGTTCTCCATATCATAAATAGTGACGTCAGAGCAAACCGCGGCACGCGCTCAGGCTTATTAACGATGGTATAATTGTGACGTCACTCACGATTACATCTATAATACGGTACTTCATCAAATTATTCAGTCTATGATAAAAGCGCGATGTTCTACCTATCTTTCATTGTTGGATTGTTGAATTAGGCTGAGAGTAATATGATCCTGTAACATGGCGTCCGATAACTCTATCAAACGACTTACGATATTCTCTCATACATAAAACATTATAGACGTCAATCGCGAGCATTGGCCCAGATTTATGGACGTCGGAGTGCTGCTCTCGAACGTTCTGGAATATCTTGATAGACATAAGCTAAATTGGCTGCAGTATTGGCTCAGCTCAATGAATTAGGGCGAGCTTGATCACGAGTAATGGTTAGCAAGTTACGTTAACATTGGAGCGAAATATCAATAAAATTGTATGTGCCTTACTTTCCAAACAAGTACCAATCGAGGTATATTAATTGGTACTTATTTTTTTGATCCTTAACACTGAGAAAACAAAATACATTGCCTTCACCATGAGAAACACGGATGTTGGTCCATCATCATATAAGATTATCTCGCACTGTTGCAACAGTGATAAGTCTCGTGATTTGGGCTGCGTATGTCCTGGTCTACCCAATAAAGTATTTAGGCATGTTGATAGACAATAAATTAAACTTCTATCTACAAATAGATATGCTCACTACAAGAAATCGTTAATATATTGCAATATTTAAAGGAGTCGGACACGTTGCGGTTAAGCAACAAATTAGGATAGTCTATTACGATGATTGCAAATTACATTTTTACTCTCAACATACAATCATAGACACACACACTCCCACTCGCTAAAATTATTGACTAAATATCCTCACTCACACACATACTCACCCTCTCTCACACACACACACGCGCACACTAATACTTGCAAGTTGTATTTTCAACGACCGTTTTAAATAATATATATCAATATTATCAAACTCACAGCAACTACTTAAAAGATTGCAAAGTGATACCTCTATACACAGATTTATCCATAATAGACTTATTTAATCAACCATTAACCTATTGCAGTACACTGCTAGACATAGGTCTCTCCTTATGTGCGCCACAGCATCGATCCTCCGCCGACTAGTTTCGCTGGAAAATGTGAAAAACTACTTTTCACCCTTAAAAGTCACACAATTCCACCCCATACCTCGAATCAAATTTAATTTACTTTTTCTGTTGTTTTCTCTACATTTTCTTCCTTTTCCAACAGGTTTCATGCTGTTGTTATTTGTCCTACCCAAAAGCTATTTACACTAGACTACTACTGCACCCATATAATATGCACAATAAACGTATGTTCAGAAAGCAGTTCAATTCTTATTTAATTATCTGCGTTTTTATAAAATAGGGTTGAGGCGAGCGGCTGGTGCGGGTGGCTGAATTATAAATTAGCGACGCGAAGCAATGTGAGGGATGCTGCAGAGGCAGGGGTGGGCGGTGCGGGGTGCGGGGGGCGTTGGCAGAGGTGATTGTCTGCTTCAGCGCGGGACGGGCGCCCTCGCCGCCTCGCGGGCATGAACGGGCCATCGGCACTGAATTTCGTCATAAGGTCATTTTTTTGAAGCAATATACCACCTTGACCCGCAATGGATCATCGCATTGCACTGTATCGATCCTATGAACTTCGTCAATTAATATCGTTTTGTAAGTAGCAGCACATCTCAGTTTGTTACAAAATTGTATTTGTCGAGAATACGAACCCTTATACGGTCGACCGCAACTCCGACATCTGACCCATTATGCTTCCGCCATTACTTACTTTTGGCATCTTTGACGTTTTTTGTATCAACTGAGCTCACGTAGTAGGGCCGTGGCCGACGCTCTGTGAAAGTCCCACCAACGTGAGCACGTGGTCTGGCAACACCGCACTTCCCACCCCCGCCCCGTGCTCTTCCCGACCACCCGAAATCGCTTACTGATGTAATTTACGATTGGGATGGTACGTTAATAGGGCGGTTATCTGAGCGTCGTAGCGGCATTCTGTTACGCGGCACTGACCGGCCACTGATTGGATCACAGCCACTTTGAGCGCTTCGCTGCGCTCTGATCAACCTCGAAATGATTGTTTCGCTGTCTTCTCATCAATAATTACCGTATACACACCGATTAAAAATAAATCATAGTATGAGAGGCTATTCTTCGTTACACACAGTAGCGCGCGGCAACTATTGTTTCTATTCACACGTTTTTGCAAAACTCTAACCGCGTCCGCGGGCGGGCGCGGCGCGGCGGAGGGGCGGCCGCGCTCGCTTCACGCGGATTAATTAAAACTTGTGCTGCGGCCTGTTGTCCCGCTGCCATTGTGTCCTCGGCGCGACATACAAGCACCTACGCTAATTTGAACCTTATGACGGTGTGGTACCAATACAATCGAGCGCAATACGGGGGTGGTGGTCGGCTTGTATGCACAAACCACACGGTGAAGGTGCACAATGGGTGCGAATCCGCTGTTTAATAAAGTACAGCTGTCGCCGACAAAAGAACGCTCCTCTGCGCTTGTCGCCGCGGTCGCATTACGTGGAGTTATCATTTGCCGCGCTCTGAATGCTCCAGTGTCGCACAACAACGTGTACACGTGGGACACATCTGACGCACACGTGACATCATTCTGTTGCTGAGCTGATACATTTAATATCTACTACACCAGTATTATGAAAATAAATTGATCTTGGTATTAGATATTTACAATTTCGTGTGCTGGTTATCACGTGATCTTGAGAGGAGCCAAGTTACTAAAGCAACGTAATTATTTCAACTCTCGAGACGATACAAATGGACAAGACAGACAAACCGACAATAAAATGTTAAAATTTTTTGAACCGTTACTAAATTGTTAGAATTCACAAATAAAACTTGGCAATAGGCTGTGAGCAATGAATGAAACTTGAAAAAATTACAGCAAGGCAATGCTAAGTATCTCATCAATACTTTCTCCCTCTCTTTGCATAATGAGGGACAGGAAGAAAGGAGGGCCTTCAAAATCAATTGTAAGAAACGTTGAGTGATTTGAATGTTCCGCAGATAGAAAGATCTGAGACGGTTATTCTGTGCCGAGATACCGCGCCGTAATTGCAATTATTACAATATTTGAACAAGAGCTGCTCGGCTTGTAGCCTTCTCAAAACGCGTGACTGCGATTCTAACCTGATGCTTGCATCCTAATTTGTCGCAAATGGACTCAATGAGTTGAGCCCATTTGCGACAAATTAGGATGCAAGCTTAATACGCCCTAAATTAAACACTACTTACAATAACGAGTCACAAGCACACAGTTATGTTCTCAGAGTAATTAATTTTTAAAGAATAAGTACGAAACAGATTTGATTTCAAAATGCCCGGCGCGGTACATGAAACACGATGCAATTGTAAGCGACTGTCACATTGTTCACTCAGTGGTGCCATCTATGTGTTGCACATGACGGGCGACTAACTGTATCGTACGACTTTTCTTCCATCCCCGTATTTTCAGAAAAACATAAATGAGTATTTAATGGATATCAAATTCCATAATCTCTTCTCGAAAGTTTTGGCGGTAGTAGCGCCCAGTCCATTAACGACTCAGCGCAGGTTTCGCTGTGTAATCAAAATTGCTGCCAAACAGTGTCTGTGTTACTACGTTAGCTCGACGCTGAAATTCTGCATTTTTGTAAAGTCACAGTAAAAATTAAACGGTCTCCGGGAATGGCGGCGCTGCTCGGGCAGTCTTCATAGTCTAAAGAAAGTTGGCGACTTTCCGTATCGCTTATTCATTGCATGCTGTTTACACCGACGACGTTGGCGAGCGTCGCACAAATCTGAAGTTGTAGTTCACACTCTCATTTCTACACTTAATAGTTTAGGACGTAATATGTGTGGAAATGACTAAGCACAACACTTTTTGGATATAATGAGAAAATGCTGTTTTGTTTTTATACGACTGGATCCACAGAGTAGATAGAAAAACTGAATCAGATTTTTTTTATTTAAAACGATTGAACGATGAGAGTTAGAGTTTAAGAAGTTGTATATCTCGATCGATTTTTGTTTACAAATCGACAAAGTTATTTTCGCAGCGGACCAATAAAAGTGTAGATTTTCTTCAAAATGAGTTCTTGAACTGCATATACGAATAATAAGATACAGTGTTTATGGAATATGCTAAATAATGACACGCACTCACCATTTAATGGTCTAAATTCAATTCTATTATGTTTCACGAACAATTATCAGTCGTACCGTGACTGTACTATCGTCCTACATTTGAAACAGGTTTATGAGTGCAAACTGGGTCAGTATCATACCAATAAACAGCTACCTCGTAATATTGTGAGCTAAGTAGAAAATAAATTGTCATCATTATTTAATTATATATGAAGCTGTGAGGGAGCGGCGCGACGCGGTAAGGAAGCGGCGCGGGTAGGGAGCGGCGCGGCGCGACGCGGCATGACTACAAGCCCGCCGCTATTTATCCTCTCATTCGTGTACATTTCATATTCGCTCACTCTTTTGACATCATTTCGGCTACAATTTGCTGTAAAATAGTGTGAATTCATTTTATTTTAGTCCATTTCTGTTGATATAACATTCGCGCGCAGCGTATTGTTCTTGCTTGAGGCTATTGTAAGATTTATAAATGTTTCTCATCATTGTGTATTGCGGATTCGCCGTAGCACTGTTTTCTATGAACACTGTTTATTAACATCGTAGACTGAGTTTAGCTTGTTTTAGTTTTAGTTTACATTGACGGTAGGGTAGAGAGTATACCCAGCTAGCAATGATCATAGAATTTAGTGGGCACCTGCTACCGAATCTTAATTCATATTCCCTTGAATGAACACGCGCAAAGTGAGTCGTCTATTAGTGATTCAGTCGCCAGTTCGTGTCGCCTCACGGCTAAGCTCTCCTACTCGGCGATCAGCGACCACTCATAGCATTAAATTAAACTATTTGTAATCACACAAACCTATCGCCTATTTTCATGCACACTGCCTCCGCACACACACACACACACACACACTCACATACCAGTCACGTAGATTGCGATCGCTAACCGCGTCAATCACTCGCTAACCCTACGTCGGCGGAGCGTACATACGTCATAAGCGCGGCTGAGCCCCCCCTGCCCTCGCAAGGCCGCACACGCCGCGCCCCGCCCGCGCCCCCGGCCTCGCCCAGTGAAAGGCACGGCGAGCTGATAAAAGTTGCACGCGGCCGAGCGCGGCGCCGCCTGCCGCACACAGCCGCACGCCGCACACACGCGCGCCGGTGCGTGTGTGTGCACACGTCGCTGCGCAGTGGGCGCTGAGCCTCGCACGGCGATGCTTTAGTAAGTGATTGAGTCTAACTGTATTTGTTTGGCCTGCGCCGGAAGGTCAAGGGCGAGCAAGGGATTTGTGTGCATACGGTATTATGTGGAATAAGATGTCGACGAAATTCATTAAACCGGTCTAGGGATCTCGTACATACGTTTATGGACCCTTAAGTGGTTAAATATAATGTTTGTGTGTCGCCGTACAAAATCTAATATTTTTCTTGCGGGTTACTGTGTAGCTTACCGCTACGAGCGTCATAGATTTCGTAGAGGGTAGCGTAGCAGCTGTCATACGAATCGCACATGTATGAATATCGTTCATATTCTATAGAAATTTCGGAGAGGTTTCTTCAGATAGTGGTTTTTTGTTTTATCAAGGTCACTTTCAAATTTTTTCACTGTTATAATATAGATCTGTTGTAATCGTATTTTATTCACTCCTCTTTAGATTCCTATCTTGAGCTTTCTTCTGATAGGAAAATGAAGGTTTTATGCCCATCACGTCAGGTACTTTATGTTTCCCGACGCCGGGAGGCAGATCGCTTATGTATGCAGGTTGGAATGGTACTGGGTTCTGTTCCATTATCTTTCTACAAATTTTATAAGCGCATAACCACTCCTCTGAAGCAGTCACATGTCACGACCCTGCAGGGAGGGGCCTGTGGGAGCTGTGGCAACTGGCAACCCACCTCATCACCAGCAACACCAAGAAATTTTAAACATGAAATCCTATAAAGTAGTATCCCCTCTACTGGTGTTCAGCGTTTAAGACAAACTGTATTGCATATAATAATTGCAATAATATTTATTACTTTGAAATAATGATGTAAACGATTCATTTAATAGCCTTAAGAGTAACAAATCATAAGGGATGCTTGAATTGCAAGTAAAGCGTGGTGACTTGATTCCCCGCGGCCCATCGCCGTTAATCGGAATTATAACTGAAAATTTTATCTTACAAAATGAAAGATAAATAAACTTATTTTTTAAGAAAACCAAGCCGATGACCCGCGGTGCTGCGAGCGGCCCAGCGGGATAATGTATGCGGCCGCCGCGGGCCGTCCGCCGACTTACATACACTTATTGAATTGCGAGCGATACCCGCGCGCCTGCTGCCCGCCTGGTGCTTGGCCGGTGGGGCATGATTCTATCTGCGGCGAGGCATCCGCTTTTATATAATAACATCTCGTAAGAATCGTGTATTAACACACGATACGCTAACTATTCTCTCTAGCTATAACTCGCTATATATATATAAATATATATAACTCGCTAGCTATAGTCCCACGTTTCAGGAGGTGAGCCTATTGCTGTCAATCGGAACTGTTTTGTAGAAAATGAATCTCCTAATAAACAAATATATATATATATATATATATATATATATAAGTAAGTAATATATATATATATATATTACTTACCATTTACCATTTTTACCGCTAGAGAGCAAGTTATTGTCGTGATAAATGTTATTATTAATAAATAAAACAGACTGTATTATTTGTAATGTATCGGTACATTACTCTGCTACCTTCCGACAAACTTTTCCGATGCTTTTGTATTTATTTAACATCGGTTTACTTAGCGGCCATACTTTGGGGTAACTTTATCCCCATTCGCAATCCCGGCGCCCACGTAATGAGGCATCGGAGCTGTTATCCGCACGCAACATATTGTTCTTTAATGTAGATGTGGGCCCTCACAGCCTCGCCGCCTCGCGTCGGGGAGGCGCACGCTTCATGGCCTAATCACTTAGAGTCGGTGGTGCTGCAACGATATTAACAAGCTGATTCTAAAACTATAAGCTGGCCGACAATAAAAGCTAATGTAGGAATGATTATTACTTTGTTTATTTTTTCGTTGACATTCTGACGTTAGTTTGCCAAAGTAACTGTTTAACACATTTTGTGCAAGCAGGTAATACTGCATAAAATAAAAAGATTACATCACTCATCATCACCAAGATACACATCACTCGAATCCTCATAAATTGCTGATTCAAATTTGGCTTTTGGTTGTTAAAATATAGAAATTATTTATTAGTGAATTTAACACGCATTCACAAATAGGGTTTCGCTAAAACTAAAGTTGTCCCTGCTACAGCGGTCGATACGATCACGTTTCACCATGGGATCCCACGTCAGTGATTTTCATTATCTAGCGAGATATATATTAACCTCGGTGCGCGGCAGAGTAAAACACTGGGCCCCGAACCTTTTGTACTTAATTTGCTAACGTGTACTTAACCTTATTTTTTTTGATAACAATATAGTATTATTGAAATGTCAACTGTCTAGTTTTCTTTTAAGCCACGTAAATTTGCCCCATGTTTCCATATTACACAAGAGGTCCTTGAACTAACGATTCAATGCACCTACTGAAAGCTTAATCGAATTTTTATTAAAATATTTTGTCGCTACCATTAACTTACCTATACCTTCATACATTTAAACTCACCCAACAATTACTCTTTTTTTTTATACGCGACAATATGTATACTTATATTTCTCGGAAAGACCTGCTATCGGGCGATTACGTAGTCGTTTTTATCGTAAATCCGTATAATCTCACCTGAAACAGTCGCAATATTTGATATCGGAATTGCACGATGGAAACGGATAATATTTTGATTGCGGGGCTTTAAACCGCGCCCCTGAATAAAACATAACGTAACTCGATCCATCTCGCGTAATGACGTCACTCGGCGTCGGGGACACGCGGCGGTGAGCCCGCGGCCGCCACGCGCCACGCGCCACGCGCCACGCGCCACCCGCCATTGCTATATACGCGGCGCGTGGCGCGTGGCGCGTGGCGCGTGGCGCGGCTGACCCTCGTCAAAGCCGATATGTTGTGCTCCCGTCGGTGCCTACAACTGATCAATTATTCATCTCGTAGACCCAGTACGTGCTATTATCTCTGGATTCATTTACTTGTAATCTACATTTTTTGGATTATCTTAATCGATCAATAAAATAAACCCATCGATTAGCGACCCTCCGTGCGAGCACACAATACCTTATTACTATCAAACCGCTTTCATCGTTGATGGGCCCAATGTGTGTCGAGGACGAAATTGCTCGGCTGGTCTGGATGTCTGTCTGGTGCCAAGAGCTAATTATAGTCTTTATCATTTTAGACAAACCACTTTATCGTGTCCGTCACGACAACGATTCAGGAGGATTTGCATAAAAAAATATCGTTAACATGCATTTGAATGCAGTTTCAGTTTCATGCATACAAAATATGTCTAAACATGGGAGCCTTCTTACAGTTTGCCAATAATATATTCTACATTCTGCACATGCACCAAATCCAATAACCCCGTTGCATTTAACTTGAAACTAGGGAACGAGATTTGTACAAGACACGCAGTTTTCAAATAAAAATCCCTCTGTCGCACCCGTGAGGGAGATGCCTTAGAAAAGAAGACCACTTTTGGACTGAAAGTAACTTTATTGGATGTGATTTTGAGAACGAAAGCAATTCCACTCAAATGGTCCCCAACTAAAGTTCGCGACACAATCTAGTCCCATTAGCGACTATTCAAGGCAGGCAGTACTCAGTGTTACTCACAAACGGATTAAATACCCGATGCCGGCGCATAATTTATTTAACAAGCAACGAGTGGAGCAACTTGCGACAGGGAGTACACGTACAGCGCGCTTTATTAGCACTTGTCGTCGCTGCGACGCGAAGCGATTCTTTAAGAGAATAGTCAACCTAGTCTTTCTTGACGCTGCCTTGTGTGTTTCATTCAGATAATAACATTATAACAACTAAAAAGCAATGAGTTTCCATCTGATAAAGATTTATAATATTATGTTAAAGGCAGATTGGTTTCGTTACGTGTGGCGTGTGCGACAGATGAGATACAGGCATGGCATAAAATAATACATACAGTTTATATTGTCTTGTTTTTCCCCAGGACAAATTGACTAGGATATCTGCGTCGCCACGATAGCTGAACTAAATCGTTCGTTTCTTACAATTGTTAGCAGAAACATGAATACAAACAACGTGGACAGGCAATCTGATCTGAAGCGGACTCAGGCGAATGATTTCCGCTAGTGGTCGCGCGCTGAACGTTTGATATTCTGCCTACTTCTTCTTTTCTATCTATACTATTATAAATTGTAAATTGTTGTGTCTGTATATTGGCAAAATAAAAATAAAAAAACGTGAGTTATGTAAATGAACGATTCTGGAACACAAAAATGACTTTTTTGGAATCCTTGTTTTGGAAACTGTTTGTTTGAAATGGATTCAAAAAAAGCTCTTGGTCTGACTTTAAATCTGCCGTAAGTTTGATTGCAATTGGTTCAGTAGATCTAGAGAAGTGACCAAAAAACGATAAACGACCTCCGCGCGGGCGGAGCCGCAGGCATCAGCTAGTACTATTATAAAATTGTAAATTAGTTGTGTCTGTATGTTCGAGATATTAACCAAAATACTTGGGACATGTTAAATGAACGATTCTCAAACAATGTTTTTTTTTGAATTCTTGTCTGTCTGTTTTTTCGCGATGGATTCAAAAACTGCTGAACGGATTTTGATGTGTTTTTAGAGTTCCGTTGCCAAATGGCAAAAAACGGAACCCTTATAGATTCGTCATGTCTGTCTGTCTGTCCGTCCGTATGTCACAGCCACTTTTTTCCTAAACTATAAAATATATGCTATTGAAACTTGGTAAGTAGATGTATTCTGTGAACCGCATTAAGATTTTCGTACAAAAATAGAAAAAAAAACAATAAATTTTGGGGGTCCCCATACTTAGAATTTTTTTTTTTTCATCAAACCCATACATGTGTGGTATCTATGGATAGGTATTCAAAAATGACATTGAGGTTTCTAACATCATTTTTTTCTAAACTGAATAGTTTGCAAGAGAGACACTTCCAAAGTGGTAAAATGTAACCCCCCTGTAACTTCTAAAATAAGAGAATGATAAAACTAAAAAAATATATGATGTACATTACCACGTAAACTTCCAACTATAATTGGTTTGAACGAGATCTAGTAAGTAGTTTTTTTTTAATACGTCATAAATCGTAAATTGCGATTTACCTTTCATTCAATCAACTCAAATATAAAATTTAAAATAAAAAAATTATTATGTTACTTGCTGCTACGTAACCTTTATTGGGCGAGTCCGACTCGCACTTGGCCGCTTGATACAAATGATATTAGAAACCTCAATATCATTTTTGAAGACCTATCCATAGATACAACACACGTTTAGGTTTGATGACAAAAAAAAATTGAGATTCAGTTCTAAGTATGGGGAGCCCCTAAAATTTAATGTTTTTTTTCTGTTTTTCTGTGGAAATCTTAATGCGGTTCACAGAATACATCTACTTACCAAGTTTTAACAGCATCGTTCTTATAGTTTCGGAAAAAAGTGGATGTGACATACGGACGGACAGACAGACAGACATGACGAATCTATAAGGGTTTCGTTTTTTGCCATTTGGCAACGGAACCCTAAAAACGATACCCGACATCCGCGCGGGAGGAGCCGTGGGCATCTGCTAATCTTGAATACGAATGAATATTGTATTGCCTGCCAAAGTGACAGCGATATCCAAACAAATGCATTATTTAAAATGAGAAAGTAATTGTTATATTGGTGCAGTAATTAATAAATGTAGAGAGCTTGCGAGCCGCACGAGTCATCTAACGGTGTTATACAAATCATTATGTAGCATAACGTATATCTCCAAAGATGCCTGGGCACAGTGCAACAGTCAGAGCGCTAGAACCCTACTAAAGTATAAATTAATGTCTAAATCATCCAGTTAAGTTCAAAATGAATTTTCCAACGCGCTGATGCCTTCGAATCTGCCCCCGCGGAGGTCGGTTATCGGTTTTTGGTCACACCTCCGGTTCTAATTAACCAATTACAATCAAACATACGGCAGAATTAAAACTGACCAAGAGCTCTCTAATGGAAAATCTGCTTCAAAATCTGTTCAGTACTTTTGGCGTCCATCGCGTACTAACAGATAAACATATTGAAACAAATGTATTACTTGTACTTTTCCACTATAATATTTAATAATTACACCTGACCGGTTTCCTGAACTTACAATACAATAATGTTTAAATTAAACATTATTGTGTTTTAAGTTCTTACATCTGAGGATCACTATACTTGGTGACCGTAACATGTAAATAAATATAAAAAATGTTCGAGAATGCCTTGACACGAAACCGGTCAGGTGTAATTATTGAATATAATAGTGGAAAAGTGCAAGTGATACATTTGTTTCAATATGTGTGGCAAGTTCCACCAAGTGCCATCAATCAACAGTGTAAACAGACAAACGGATAAGAAAAAAAAAAATTGTATTCAGAATCGTTCATTTAAGTTAACCCAAGTTTTATTTTTTGAATATATCCAATGTACAGACACAACTAATTTACAGTTTTATAATAGTATAGATAGGTGCGCATTCAGTTATTCTCGAAAGACCAATTTTAATGTACGGCTCAGAACACGTTTAGGTGTAGCTATAGTTTAGTTTGAGTTGACGAATCACTGATTTTAAGATATTTGATTTATTCGTTACACAGAGTTAGGTTGGATGCTAATCCGTGGTTTAATAGCTATGACTGCTAATGTTCAACTGACTTTGTAATAAAATTAATATAAAATGAAGAGCGAAACTAGGTTGCGACTTCAGCAAAATAATATTGCTTGTACGTAAACCGTACACATTCTGATGCCGTGTCGGCTGTGGAGCGTTGTTGGTGGTAGCTGTTATGGGACGGGTACAACTCGTAAGTAATGTTATCAGTTTGAGCCTATCTGGGTACTCGGGTAGAAAACATAGAGCACTGCCTTTATAAACTTATTCGGGTACAGGTTTACAAGTTATTAGTGCGCTTTTTAGGGTTCCGTAGCCAAATGGCAATAAACGAAACTTTTATAGATTCGTCCTCAATATCATTTTTGTCAATATCATGTATGGGTTTATTGAAAAAAAATTTTTTTTTGAGTTTCAGTTCTAAGTATAGGAAACCCCCAATTTTTTTTTTCTATTTTTGTGTGAAAATCTTAATGCGGTTCACCGAATACATCTACTTACCAACTTTCAACAGCATAGTTCTTATAGTTTCGAAAAAAAGTGGCTGCGACATACGGACGGACAGACAGATAGACATGACGAATCTATAAGGGTTCCATTTTTTGCCATTTGGCTACGGAACCCTAACTAAAAAAAACATCTTTATGTTACTTGTTGCTACGGAACCTTCACGGGCGAGTTCGACTCGCACTTCGCTGCTTTTTATAATATTATATAAATGTAAACACAGCTCTATCTCAGTATGCAGATGTTGGGGAGTACCAGCGCAGGGTCGCTTACTGTTGTGCAGTGCCTGGCGGACTGTGACGCTCCACATAATTTGTAATAATATTTAAATTTGTCTTGAGCAAGATGGACGGACAACGTAGCTGGAATAGACAGGATGCGCAAGGCGGAGGATCGGGTGCTATGGCGTAGATATAGGAGAGGCCTCTGTCCAGCAGTGGACTGCCCTAGGCTAGGTTCTTGATATAGATTTAGATTGGACAAAGACAACATCCATGACGGGACTGGAACCCGCGACCAGTCGCTTACAGTGGGAATAATCTGGCCAACTGACCTGAACATGTCCTAGATATGTGAGATTCTCTGATATATTATCCGTCTTGGGTATAAGTAGAATATATAAGTGTTAGTCTAATAAATATTATATTGTGATTTATATTAAACTAGCTGCGCGCCCTGGGTTCGCCCCGTAGCTCCTTATCCGTGGACTTTCCTAAATTATTCTGTCCTGACAATAACGAACACAAAAAAAAGAATTATTCAATTTGATGCAGCCATTCGGAATTTATGCGCGTACATACAGTACGCGATTAGTTTTTATTTATATAGATTTAAAAAAAAAAAATTGCTAACATGGTTAAGATTTGGAATCATCAGAGTAAGTTAATGGACTAGACTTCTTGACCAAACGCAACACATGTACAAATGACATTATTACAAAGTGTTGGCGTGGACAAGTACAAATGTGATAATGCATTTCTACATGTAGAGCTCCATAACTAACTTGGATTGCACATGTGAGGGCCCACGTGTGAGGAGCTCCGCTCAACGCTCGCCGTGGCAGGAGCCGCTCAGCTCGTGTTCTTATGTAGTATACACTGGTTCAGTGTTGCCTTCGAAACCAATCAATCAAAGTCAATACAGAACTGCGTGGGCAGATTTCTACGTAATGGAAGAAGAAAGTATATTCTAAAAGTCCGGCTAAAAATTCAATAAAAATATCCGCGGGGCCGTGTTTTCTCTTGAACTTAATTACTTTTGAATTCGTGCTATGACAAGCCTTTATTCGGTGCAGGAGTCCTTGGCCCCGGCCTTGACATTTTCACAGGAAGCAAGAACTGGCCTTTTCCGCGCCCTCCAACCACTTGCTGGGCATTATATTAGTCATGCTTTCTTATGCGCCGACATGACATAAACAACTGAAAATGAAATCCGTAATCCTCGCACGTCCTATTCAAATTAATTTATTGAAGGCAACTAGGCCCAATTTGTTAGTAACAATTAGACTGACGTACACGCAAGTCGTCTACGAAGTCGGGTACGCACTAAGTGACGGTACCCGTGACAACTGTTAGTAACAATATTATGTGAAGTGAATTACTAAATTATAAACTGATCAGCCTCACCCTTCAGCTATCCACGGCGCTAATACAAATGTCATCAAACTCATTATTGAAATAGAGATGTTAGGAGCAGCATTACATAACAACTGATTACCAATGTACAATTTATTATATTACTTAAGTTAGTTCTATTTAGTCAGTTCAAATCCGTTTCATATAAGTGACTATGAAAGGTATTAACAAAATGCACCACTTTCAATATTGCCACAGGTCGACGGCCGAGGGCAGGCCATTATAAGTAAATAAACGTATTTTCACAGAGGTTTTCTTCGTCGCAACCCATATCATATATACATAAGTAACTCCTCATATTGACATACAGCTACACGATACAATGTAATGTTTTGGCAAGTGCAAATCACCACCTAATTAACAAAAGCACTTGTGGGTCCTGTACCAAACTAACTCAGGAACAGTTGGAAAAATCGGCCTATAGCAACGCGACTACAAGCTTACACATGGGACATCAAATTTGGGCAGCTGTGAAATAGAGGCGCTCGCTCGGCCCGGTCGGTCGGTGAATGAAAAGTAAACATTGGCACGCACGTTTTATGTATTATTTTGTGATAAAGTGCAATTTCAACAATTGGATTGATTTTAATCCGGCAATTCCATTTGGACGCGAAAGCAAAATAATTTAATATTCTCCGGCGAGTTAATCCAGTTTATTTGTTATTTTTCCCTCGCTGAGCTCTGTAGCGGCGCGCGCCCTGCAGCAGGGTGGGCAGTTATGTCGCTGCACGAACTGCGCAATTTATTTGTACGTTTGCTAAATGTGTTCAACATTTTATGAACTGTTGTGCGGTTACTTTTACACGACGATGAGCACGAATTGGCCAACAATGGACAGTTATTTGCAGCGCTCCAAGCCGCATTGTCAAGTAAATCATAACTCGATATTGTCCAAATGTGTTCCTATTGACTGGAAGAACTAAGTACCTACTATGTCGTTTACGAGATGCGTCCCAGGTCAAGCAATTTGACCTTTTTTGTGGGTTCAATTTTTCATAAAGGTAGGTACTAAAACATTTCATTTCACTTTTAAATTTCACAGTTCACGTTATGGTAAGTGGTTTATACGCGCTAACAACGCTATACGTGGAGTTGCTTGCAACACGTTGTTATGCCTACAAATATTACTTACGTGCGTAGTTCTATCATACGATATAGTTTATTACAGGCCCTTCGTAGACTGAATTTGTCTTCACATTATACTATTTGTCACGAAATTATTATCTATGGATAAAATTACGTGATTTTTTTTTCTACAAAATAGGTGAAGAATAGACCCAAGCATAAGCGTGCAGCTCCCTCACTGATTACCAAAATTCGTTAGCTGTATCTTACATATTGCACGCAAGAGGAAGTTTGTGAGAGTGTCTCTCTTCTTGGGCTTTCTTACATAACTAGATGACAACTTCGCACAACATTCACTTTACAATATTCCTATATTCCTATACACCTTCAATGTGATACTGATATATGCATCGAGGGACCACGACAAACCTGTTCTATAAACGGTAACCGCTGTTCTGTTGTGCTAACTAACCGTTACGATGCGGCGATCAAATACTGCACTGCTGCGGTTAATAAGCGAGCCGTTAGCGGCGCGGGCGAGGCGAGCGGCGCCAATTACCGTTAAATGCTAACGAGCGCGCCACTAATTAGTCTTTACGATGTCAACACCGCCTCCTATTTGCGGGGCTCATTGGCTCCGCGCTGAACAAACTGCACCGCGGCGCGGCGCCGATACCACTTGCATTACCGACTCCCTCGCATGGTGAATATTGGCATCCTCCCGAGAGAAATATATATACACATATATATGGCAAAGTTTTCTTGGTGCTGTTAACTTTTTGTAAAAGCAATCGTCTTAGCAGGTCACCTAACCTTTCCCAAGCCAATGTGCGTGTAGAATTCACGAGACGAATACCGGCAAGCACGAATAAGATCAACAAACTCAACCGACAACGACGCGCACAATGAGGTATGAAATAAACTTCATTCCGCGCGCGCTCAATATGGGAATAATCTCTTTGCTGTGATTTTCACAAGCGAGAAAGAGAAGACCAACTAAAAAGTTATAAATAATGTAATTGTTAAGGCGTGGGGTGTTGGCGACAATCATCATCGAGCACGTCACGATTTTTATGAACAATAAAATATATTTAAGTTTTTAGTTGGTCTTCTTTTCTTAAAGCATGTATTTTAGTTTTTCTAATATGTAGTAATTATAATATATATAATTCTATTATGAAGTAAATCAGTATTTTACTAAAGATTTAGATCGGAAAAAGAGAACATCTAGGACGGGACTTGAACCCGCGACCAGTCCCTTACAGGGGGAATGCTCTGACCAACTGAGCCACCTAGACATGTCCCAGATATTCGAAATTTTCCGATACATTATTACGTCTTAAGGCGGTATTTTAAGTTTATAAAAGCACAAAATATATAGAAATATTAAAAACAGTTTTTTCTTTAATTTTGTTCGCGCTAATGACCGAACATTTCGCATGATCCGCTAATTACCCTTTACGCGGTGGCTTTTATATAAATCACATTTAGTTCACGTTCAGCAATCCTACTGTACTCACCTAGAATAACAATCAATCAGTTTATATAATTAAATAATTAACTGAAACATTAGTTTATTATTTATTCAGCAAACAGTGTACGGAGCCCGTACATTAATGGTCCTTGGAGCCGGAAATGTTGTACTTCTTCAGCATAATGTTTGTGGCAATAGTTTGGATACAAGCGTTGATAGTTATGAGCACTTGTACAATAGGTCTAGACAGCAATGTTAGCCCAATTCTTTTAACTTGGTATTACTGTCCGATAGATATCTGATGAGGGGGCGGTGTCTGGTAGCCATATATTCGATCGTGCCCTCCCTTTGTGCGGCAGAAACGGTTGGTACCGACAGTTTCGCAAGGCTGGCGACTACGAGGGGCCGCCTTGGAAACATTCCAAGGAGCGCAGTAAGCAATACATATATTTGCCAAGTGAAGGAGGTCGGAGGTGACTCTGTCGATTGTACGGAACCTTTGTAGAGCAAGAAATATGTCGTTAAATAAATTATCGATTTTACTGCCGATTTATGAATTTACATTTTCTCTTCGGGGGCTAGCAAACTCATGTTAATTAGTATTACCGAAGACATTAAGTCAATTCTTAATAACTTATAACTGTTTTTTTACCATATACCTAGTTCGATGAATTGAATTTAGTTACTCTAAAAAGCTCAATCTCACCTATTTCTAATATTGGCAGTTACTTCGGTGATGTACTGGATAATAAGTACTTTAACGCAAACCATTTTCAACCTTTGGTTTTGATTGCAACAATGAGTGAGGAATTTGTATTTCCAACAAATTCCTAAATGTGTGTCACTGTGAGTAAATGCGAATTTCTAGCGGCGTCTCATCCTTCGGGAGCAGAGAATAGGTTGGTGTACCATGCCGTTGCGCCTCGTCAACGAATCTCAATTATGTATGCATTATTTAGAGACACAACATTTTACATCTCCTTTTGGTCATAAGCGTCGACATAAAATACGCCTTTAAGTGGGTAAGTCTTGCACGCACGGTCCGGTGTGAGCGGCGCAGTAACACATTTAGACTAACTTCAAGTAGATGGTGACGGAGTCTTTTCCCTCTCTGTTCGCGTCAAGATACGACGTACGCTCAACGTAGTGTCATGTGCTTATTGTACACTATAATCTACATTAAAAAAATTACACTCGAATTCATATTAATTGTAATTAATTTTTAAGCAATAAAGTGAACTTCATACAGTTCAGAAGTTACAAATCTCGCTTATTATTTATTAATGTAAGGGACTTGTTCAGGCAAAACCAATACACGCGTTTCAGTGTTCATATCCCGTATGAGATCGATGCTTACTTACGAAGTTGGACATTAATAGGACAATTAAGTACAAGTTTGTTAAATTCGTTAGCCAAGATATGCCAAAATACATATTAGTATGTTAATCAGATCGAGGTGGTTTTAGGGAATGGCCAGACCCGCAACCGGCGTACATGTATGAATACAACTACGAAAGAAGAAGAGGCGAAAGGTGTGGGAGGTATGCCAAAATTGTAGCTAGTGTAAAAATATTGTCTCTGAGTACCTCAATGGAATATGTGATAGTTAGTAGGGTGAAGTTATTAAAAGCGTGTTAAAATCAAGTGCACATTGGGGACAGTCGCAGTGCCAATCCTCTAATTAAAAGTGCGAATACAGTTCATCAGTAAAATATCAACGCTCAAGTCAACGACCCCGTAAATGCACACTACAGAATACATCATACTCGAGTATGTAACTTTCGGAGAACATGGCGCGCCAAATAGCTTCCGCTCCCATAATACTTTTACACGGTGGTAAGTGCGCGTTGTATATTCATAGCATTCGAGATGCAAACGCACAATGCAACAGACTTGCACCGACTTCAACCGACTTGCCCAGTCGCACCCTTTCAGCCGCTTAGCAAACATTTCAGTGGCAACCGCACAGGAGTGTACTGCACAGCTCCATTTAGAATACTGATTCTGAGCGATTCACTCGTAAGTACGTTTTCATACCAGTTGAACGCCCACAAACTACAGGCTTTGAAGCTGACTGGAACTTTTTAAATTTCCATTAAAACGTTTTGTTGTTTCTAATGTATGAAACTAGTAATGGCTTTTATACGGAGAACTAGAGAGAGAAAGTAATAATGGAGATTTCTTTTATGATAGAGGCTTGACTCGAATACGCGGAATATAATCACTATTTGCTAACAAACAGACCTAGAGCTCTTCTATCACATTTACACACATGAGTGCGACAGTGACACACACTAAACACCTCACACACACATCTACATTTACATTCGCACACACATATTCACACACACATACTCACTCATTCTCGCATTGTATTATAAGCAAAATTATAAAAACTGAAAGTAATATAGCGAAAAAGCAATGTAGTAAAATCCTGAAATTAAATAATACTAAATAATATTTAGCAATAGAATTATATGTACGGGTATAAAGGAAACAAATATTCTATAACGCCACCGCCTCATTTGCCTACAGTTGTATTAAATTCATAAGTTTTTGAAGACAAACATATTAATCAGCTATAAAAGGAGACATTATTAGTTTTATAATAGTATAGACAATCCTTGGCTCTGTTAATTATAGTGTAAAGTAACTTCTGTACGGTTCGACCACTCGAGACGAAATTACAGGCACGTTGGAGTCCTGCAACGTCGCTCTGTTGGCCTAAGTGGGACTGTGGAACTGTGGGACTAAGTTACACTAACAACTTACTAATGGAAGCTATCAAACTTTTCTGATCGCTTAAACGTATTGGTTGGTCAAATTTATTCTATTTTTTGGACTATTTCTTAAAACGTCTTTTTCGATATTCAATTGAGTCATTTTAAAACTAAATATATTTGGATAAAATAATATTTTGAACATTATAAGATGAACAGGAATGTACCCATCACTTCATCTGATTAGGCGGGCAGTGTTCTCTTCAAGAAGGACAGACACTAACCATCAGTTTAAGATCGTTAATAAGACGTTCCGTTATAAACTATGTACTTGTATGTATAAACTAAGTACGTGTCCAGTTTTGTGTATCTCATAAAAATAAAAAATACATTCTCGAATGACTTCACCCACCTCTCATAACGAAAAGTGTCTTGCGCTATATGCTTCACTGCATCGTAGAAGAACAATTCACTAAGTACTACGTTCCTACTAGTTAACTAACGTATCTCCACATTTGATCACTTTAAGTGCTCTGTAGCTTTGTTCTATATGATTTCAACGAGATAGCCAGGTGAATTTGACTCGAGGCGCGGCGGGAAGAGGGCGCTGGGGAGTGGGGCGGTTGGTTACATGCATTTAGATTGCAGCATTTAAATGAACACGATTCTTCCGAGCGTCCCCAGGCTCTGTATGCACTGCCCATCCATGTAGTACTACGGCGTGTATAACCGGCATACGGGAATAGTGTAGCGAGCCTTTTTGCTAGGATTTACATAACCAAAGTTCTGATACGAGGAGCTTCCGGCTAATGTTACAAACATTTCCTGTTGAATGTAGCGCGTTGTACCAGTACGGTACATGGCTCATCCTTGCTTGTTGTGTTTGAGAAGGCGGCGGCGGATGGAGACCGGGGTTAGCCGGGGTGCGAGGCAAATGCCTTATGGGCCACCTTACACCCCATCGTCTGAACACCCGAGACGGCGTGCGGTTTTAGTCAGTTCAAATTCGATATAACCACCGCTGGCCGGCTGGGGGCTACCTAGACGATTTGCGCACGGAAAAAAAGGCACTATAACTACTAACTATAAAAAGGGAAGCGGGTAAAAATGCGCATAAAAATATTGATTTTGAAGAAGCAATAGTGGATTTTATTCGAATGACATGAATGATACAAACGCCTAGACCTATGTATATGCACCCTATATGTTACGATATCCGCACAGCATAGCACTCCAGGGACAGTGATAATCTGTCAATAGCTATTACATACAGCCACAATATTACTCACATATGTGTGCGCGCGTGAAACGCTCGGCGACCAGCCAGTTGCTAATTCAATTGTCAGTGTTCAGCCAGTTGTTGTACAAATGCATCCAAAATGTACTGTATCCGTTGTAATGTTTTCAATCTGATTTAGAAAAATTTAACACTGGGTTGTAACTTGTTAGCTTACGAATTAATAATTTTGTAACGAAACGTTCAGTACTTGCTTCGAAACCAATTTATCTTCTCCTTTATATATAGGTATTTTTTATATCCTGTACTTGACACGCTTGACTCTAAAGAAGCCCAATGTATCAAAAGTAATTAAATATAAATAAATAAATATTCTAAGACAAATCACACAACGCCATCTAGACCCAAACTAAGCAGAGCTTGTCATATGGGTTCTAGAATGCGGATAAACAACTTAAATACTTTTTTTTTGTACATAAATTCATATTATACATAGAATTTATTTTAATTTAATTTATATTTTAATTTATATATATATAATATATAATTTATATTTTAATTTATACACCACTGGAGTAATTCCCGTGCGGAAAAGAGGGTGAATTTTTTCATATATTCTTTTCTGTCTTCCAAACCCATTCGAATGAATATACAATGAGCCGTGAAACCAAACAGTCGCGGCGTCTCGCCAACCTCGCTCCACACTTGATCTGGACATTCCGTTCCGGCTAGTTGCTCCGTCGGTTTTGTGATTCCTAGAAACAGCAAGCAAATACTGACGTCGTCACCGAGCCGTTCGAGACCCATTTATTTCGAAACTTACGAAAATACTAAATCTCGTTAAATATCCAGCTCTCGGCTTGGACCACGTTACATGGCGGGTAATGCGATTTCAAGCCTCCATATATCTAATGGTGGTCGTTCTAAGAAATATTTCACAGATATCTTCAGGAGAGTATAATTGAAATAATGTAATATCGCTTCAAAAATGACATAAAGTGATATTAATTTTATACAATAAACCCTAACTCATAACGGAGCTTTCGTCTACAATGTCTCGGATAGAGTGTCATATTTATGGTATATAACATTCAACGCCCCGATAGGATTCATATCGACTTTTAGTAACTACGGTAAGCTGCCATTCATGGGGTCTGTGAGGAAAACTTCTCATTTTTCACCTTCTCTCCTGTTAGCTTCCAGTCACTCTCGGCAGGTGGCAACGAGCGAATTACATATTATCTTGGAACCATTCCTAGGCTACAGTGTGCTCTCCCAGTAGTAAACGATATTATACCATAAGGGGTGCGGAATAGATAAGTTATGTCTGGTGCAGGTTAATTTCCCTATCATTTACAATAGCGATAAAGTATGGCATTTAGCAAGTATTAAACACTAACACATCGCGAAAGTTTAATGTTCCACGATCGGTCAGTGGGTGAAAAGCTTCATCAGCTTCGTCAAGTATTAGTAAAAGCCATTTGTAGAGAGGTTCGCGAGCCTCTGGCTATAACAGTTAATTAGCACAAATAATTCCACGGCTTAAACATCATCCCTTACAGTAAGGCTTACTAAGCCTCGACTCAAAATATAAGCGAGGTCCCACCAAGCAAAAACTTTATAGCCGATTTCTTTTGTAAGCTCCTTTCTTCCATTCTAGGGCACGTAACACTGCCATGTAGTGCCTGCTATGTTCCTCTGTGCAAGACTCCTTGCGGTCTTCATTGACATCATGAGCCTTGAATCTCTATTTATCTAGAAATACGAAAACCTATGAAATATAGTCTAAAATTAGGCTTAAATCTCCTGTGAGCACGCCATGGGAAGCAACTGATGTTCGAGCAAATGTTTCTTATGAATTGACTATCTAATCGTAGGCCTGTAAAACCCATCGAAGGAGGTGAACATAGAATACCGAATCTAGTGATGTAGGACTAATGATTGCTAACGCATATAACTAATATATAACTATATATATAACTCATAAAAATAACAAAATAATTGTCGGTCAAGTAAGGAGTTCTATAAGTCAGCAGACGATATTATACGTAAACGAGTTTATTGAAAAACTTGGAACTATTTGTTATATTGTTCAAGATGTTTCTTAATACAGTTGCCACATCACGTGAAACAATATGTTTTGTTTGGGTGTATTGATTGAATCAGATGAAAACGAATCTGTTAACAATAATAGCAATTTTATGACGAGCTCGTAAAATGTCTGAGCTATTTACAGTGTTCCTTGAAGCGTCGTTAGTGCTTCGTTCGCGATCACGTGTTTGAGTACATTGTCATTGTGGTGGGTACAGTTAGCCACAGAAGTACCACTGTTACATCTATGTGGTGCGCACACTAAAAAGGTAAATCCCCTGATCACACATTTTTTCATTTTTTAACTGACTTCCAAAAAGGAGGAAGGTACTCAACTCGTTGGGGTGTGTGTTGGGTAACCTCCTCGAGTGTCGCTCCGATTCCGATCCCGCTGCAGTCCGGGGGGAGCGGAATCGGAGCGGCCGGTACACCCTGGGCGGCGGTCAATGGCTTCCCCTTCACCCCTTCATAGGGTTGGCATTGATCGTCGGCCAATACCCAACGTGGCGGGAACACATCGCTCTCCGTACTCCTCTGCTTTCAGAGGAGACAGGATGAGCGATGCTGTTAGTGGCGAGATGGCCCAGGGTCAGCCGGGGGTGCGAGGGATATGCTCTATGGGTAACCTTACACCCCGGCGTCTGAAGACCCGAGACGGCGTGCGGTTTTAGTCGGTGCAAGCCCGACATAACCGCCCCCGCTGGCCGGCGGGGGGGTATCCGAAGGGATTTCCGTACGATAAAAAAAAAAAAAAAAAAGGTACTCAACTCGTTATTGCGACAATGATGCGGAGTACGAGCGCGTGGGCCGCCGCCGCCTCCTTCTGCGAGCATGTAATGCTCGCAAAGGAGATGGCGGAGCGCGCCCGGGAGAGATTTAGAACTCACCCGGCCCGCCGAGCCCACAACATGCTCGTCACGCGTCGCAGGCGACTCAGGCGTCCTCCATAGGTGCAGGCCTGGGGGTGGGTGGAGAGGCCGCCTGCTACCCCAGCAGAAGCAGGCCGGGACGGCGGCGCGACTAGGGCCCCTCCCCCAAACTGGGGCAAGACGGGGAAACCGTGGTTCCCAAACCCGAGGGGGCTATCTCGAAACCGGAGATGGCCCAGGGTCAGTCGGGGTGCGAGGGATATGTCTGAAGACCCGAGACGGCGTGCGGTTTTAGTCAGTTCAAGCCCGACATAACCGACCCCGCTGGCCGGCGGGGGGTTCGAGGGGATCTCTGCAAGAAAAAAAAAACAGGTACTCTTCTCGTTGGAATCTTTTATTAAATTCTTTATTTATGTTCTCCGATTACTCGAAGAAGTCAGAACCGATTCAGAAAATTATTTTTTTGTTTCAAAACAATACTTTAGTGTGACACTTCCCAGGTGGTCCTATTTATATTTCATGAAGATATGATGATAAGTTTCGGAGACAGACAACAGAACTCTTAACTGCTATCGCATATCTAGGCATTGTTTATGCTGTTACATAACATAACATCACACCTATATTTCCTAAATAGGTTTGCAGTTCAGTATACATGTTGCGTATGAACCGATTTTACAAATTCTCTCAACATCGGGTCTGGTTTAGCTCTCGGATGCGGGTGGTGCCATATGAGTTAAGTTACGTTCACTAAAAAGGGAGAAATAAGTAAGTATTTAATAAAAAAATGAAACTGACTTCATAAAGCATTAAAACAGGCACAAAAAAATCTAATAAAATAAATAAATTTAATTCAAAAGACAAAAAAACGCGTAAGACTTTTCTGTTGAAGTCGGTGCCAAGCCAAATAGGTACCAACCTATTAGGAAGCATGTCTCCCGGCGCAAGCGATGATATTCTAAACGTAAGTGGAGTCTCCACGTTTTCAGCAACACAACCCAAATGGGCATCAGACGGTCGAATGACATTGAATTTTTACGGGATTTCGGGCTTGGCACCAACTTCAACAGAAAAGTCTTACGCGTATTTTTGTCTCTGGGATTTGTACGTTGATGTACATACAGATGTGTAAGACTGGCAAGACTGAAGTTCAACATTAGTCGCGTGTCCAAACAACACTTATATCCAGGTTAAGTTCAGCAGTCGATCGACTGAGCGCTGTCTTTCACCAGGTTATTGTTTTACGTATTTATGCGATAAATAACCGTCAGAGCGTAGATGTTATCACACGTACACACTTTTTTTCTTCGTTGAACAAATAAGTTCCTCTCAACCGGATAAGTTGGTTAGTTTATTATATACTGCTTGGAACTATGCTTTCAAAGTCATTCTTAAATTGTCACGATATATACAAGCCGCTAATGAACTGCTTTGTGGTGCCTATTGAAAAATACTGCCATGAAGTTACCATGACCACACCACAGTTTCGAGTCAGTGGTGAGTAAGCCTTGTGTTATGAATCTTATCTTAAACATCTACCACTCGATAAGCTTTGCATTTATTCATGTAAGTTAGTTTTTATAGCCCGCAGCCGCCGCGGTTTTATTAATACTTGGCGCCAGTTGTTCTACGCATCGATCGTGCCACATTCGATTTCCGCTGTGTCTACTTGGTGAGTTCATTTGTCTGTGATGAAGAGTGTGCTACGACTTAGTGTGACCCAAAGAGATTACATTTAAAGTGTTTACTTAAGATACCAAATATAGCTCACTTTATTATTTCTCCATTAAAGTAACTTACTATTATTTTCGCTCTGGGTGATGATTTTATTTTGCTCAGAGTTTGCGATGGAAGTCATGAAATACAATAACATTATTATAAGTACTCATCCTTCTAATTTAGGCGCGTGGAAGCCCCTCTCTGGTATCATCTGACCAGGGCCTCCAGCAAGATGCCTGGGTCGAACTGAATTAAAATCCTACCTATCACATAGCAGGTGGATTGGAGTTCATTCGGTTCCGTCCTAGATGCCCACTTGTTTAAATTAAAAAGAGCCAGAAAATATTACGTACATTATAAATGCTTAAAAAATCATTTAATTGTAGGAGAGAATTTACCAAATTTCAATTGATATCTGAACACAACAATGTGCCGCTAAGATTTGGATCGGCGGGTTCGACATTAAATAAGAGGTTTCAAGGGACCAAATAAATAGTGCGCCATTCATGAAGTCGACATACATATGCATGTACATGGACTGGGCTGTTATATTGCGAGGTTTATCTGTATACCTATGATGTTGTCGTACCATCGGTTCATATTTAGTACACACAGGTCGTGGCCGGAACGTAGCGGGTGAACCAGAGGGGGGAGGGGTGACGCGGTGGTCGGGGGGGGGGGCTTGTTAGGTGCCCGTACGTTATATATTCATTATTCGCGCAGCGCACTATGAATTATTCCAACACATTATGAAGCTGAGCGACGTGTTTGCGAACACCCAAAAAGTGCGGAGCTGCCCCGAGCTCTGGCGATCGCGCCCGAACCTCCCCGAGTCCCTTGTGGCTCTTTGGGTTATGTAAATAACGAAATGATGTTAGTTCGCCATACCTTTAGTACAACATCTCCCTGTCCCTACACGTAAGCCTCCTTAACGTTATGATACCCTTATAAGATCCAAACATTTGTGAATCACAATTATTATTCCTGCGCGATGAAAACGTTTGCCTTGTCTACACTGGCACCGGATGTTAGATCAGGCAGTGTAAAGAAATGTACCAACCATACGACCCTGTGTTAACTATTCCGTTGGCTTTGAATGCATGTACAAGCAAGCTGTACGTAGAATATGTTTTGCAGACGTCTCATCCCACGTTCTAGTACTTATCTAAAATAATTAAACTTGTTCACTCTCTGAATATCTTCCAAATAACGTCCTGCCAAGTAAACTATTACAGACACATTAGCTTAAACAGTATAATCCACGGCACAAAGCGTAAGTTAAGCTTCTATTCCGTTGTTACTTGTCTTTATTCAGCTGAAGTCCGCTCACAGCGCAGTGCGCTCGCTCGACCGGACGGTCGGACGAGATCATCCCGGAGCGGTGCAAGCTTTACAGATTACAGGTACGAGTACCAACGTACCACTGACTTATTAATTAGCTACGTAATACCGAACGTAAAGACAAGCGATTTTGACATAACACTGAATAAATGATAACTAACTTAATGTGTTGTGATGTGTTTGTTTTGTGTTTTTTTACAAGTCATAATATCCACGAATATTTTACACTTTATTTTTGTTTATCACAATTAGTTACGTAATCATAAACAGATTGATTTAAAAGTGTCTCGACTTGGCCTAATGTTTCTTTTCCTAAAACCTATAAACAGGTTGTAACTCGTAAGTAAAATATGCTAAATAAACTGGAAGACATTATGTTCATTGGATGTGTGAACTTTCGATCGATAGTAATGTTATTTAGGTATGATATAAACTACATGAACTCATCTAGGACGGGACTTGACTGAAGGCGTAAAAAAAAAAAAACAATGTTTGTAATTGTACAATGACTGTAAAGTTATTCATTGTTTCCGTAGTTCGTAAGAATTACGGTAGATGGCTCCAACGTCGCCTTAAAAGACGTATTAATGTATCGGAGAATTTCGAATATCTGGGACGTGTCTAGGTGGCTCAGTTGGTCAGAGCATTCCCCTTGTAAGGGACTGGTCGCGGGTTCAAGTCCCGTCCTAGATGTTCTCTTTTTCCGATCTAAATCTTTAGAAAAAAGTAAGCATACAAAATGCTTCAAAATTTAATTGAAATACATGAACTCAGTTATCATATTGGCGAAAAAGAATTAGTCGAGCTAGTGGTAAGTCACCACACCGTGGTTAGTGTTGTAACGAATTTTCCCCTATTAACTCTCAAGTGAAATATTTCCTATATTTGTTACAAAGAGAACAAGTAAGCTTAGCTATGTAATAATAATTTGATTGAACGAACATTTACTGCATGGCTTTCTTGGCTTAACAGGGGATACAACGTCTAGACAGATTGTATCAGTGTATTCGTATCTACATATATTAATATGTAGATATGATATTGAAGATGTTTGTGTACCCCAGCGCTTTCATTACATATTGATTTGCAAGTTAAATCTGCCTGCGTGTGCGTGCGTATTCTGCATAGCATTGTCTAGAAAGATCACTTCAAACTTCTATTAATTATCACTTTAAGGCTTCATTCTTTCGTACAATTGCAATTCTATAAATACAAACATTGTAACATACCGTTCAAAAAAGCAACGGTGCCTTCCCATAGCGCACGCGTACGGTTCCGTAAGATGTCAAACGAACATCAATATCTTTCCACGGTCGAGGTGAATCAGTTTCGTGATCATCATCTGTTTTATATTCGTGCTACATCGCTCATTATATAATGAAAAGCCACTCGTAACGTGTATAGCAATAGTTGGCTCGTGTTAGGAGTGAAGCTCCACTACTATTAGAACTAAAGTCTACATTTTGATAGTCATTTTCAGATTACTACATATAGTTCTGTAAATTATACAGATGTTCCTCTCACCCTCTTATCTAGGTAACTTACTCGTTGTTATACCGAATTGTGATGTAAGGTGATTATTTTACAGAGTTGCGTTATGTGCTGCAAAGATGGCGCTTCTATGGTCTGTGCAGAGAGGTGCGACGTTACAACTGATTAAGATCCATCAATATGGTGCTCCGAAAAACTACACAACGATCAGTTATACAGTGTGCGATGCACGCGGACGGACAGGCTAACTTTAGAACGTTGATGTCTTTTGCAACGTTTAATTTTACACCTTATTGTAATCGTTTTAAGGTTCTTTAAAAAGACTACCTGTTGTAGAGTAGAGTTTCACTCCTAATACTAGGAAATTTCAATATGTCACTTTGCGAGGTTTTCGTTCTCATACATAATACAAGGGTACTATTCCGTGCCTACAGAGATGACTTCTCTTCCAAAATACGGCGTGAACACTGTGAGCTTTTAGCTACCATAACACCTTTTTTGTTTTGGCTGAAGCGTCGGCACCTCTTACGACTCAAAAGTAGTGTGATGAATGGACACAAACTTTTCTTATTAACAGAACACCTGTCAATAGACTATATACTATAGATATATAGACAACAACAGCACTACGGCCCCCGGCCCCGCACCTTCGCACGCCGCGCCCAGCGTCCTCTCTGTTACAAACCGGTTTATGAAATTCCATGAATTTCAGCCACTTGTTTCAATACATTATCAACATTATTCGCAAAGAAACAAAAAGCCGACCTGACTATAGTTCATCGCAGGGAAGCCCTTCGCATCCAAGACGTGTCGAACTAATTACAATTCGAACTATTTGTCATCGAACAAACCAAATTGGAAATCGTGACTCGGACCCCAAATTAATCACTTCTTATGTTTTCTTTGATGTAGGTAAATGCTTTCAGAATAACATTTTATATTTTTTGAAGTGTATAGCGACGAGAAGATACAGCGCAAATACAAAATATTTACACAACAAGATATTTAATGTAAACGTTTTAAATAACAGATAAAAAACTAATACTTATATCTTTTATTTAGAACATATTAAATTTATAAGACAACAGAAACGTTCGAGAGAGACAAATATACTAGACCTACTAGCGCTAAAAATCTATATCATAGCATAGCATACGTATATATAAATATACTTAATTCGCTGTTTCGGCGTAAATCACAACAGCAAAATTCTGCCCACCTTTTGACCTACTTAGAAAGCTATACTGATATTTTATTCTCGTCTGCAAGATGCAACTCGGAGGTGATTCAAAAAGGCACATCGAGGCGCAACGTGTGGCGGTGTTGTGTGACCGAGTTTCGGCGCACCTTAGAGCCTGATTTCACGGTAAAAAATTGCTACCAACCTGTCGGCATGACCTAGAAGCTAGCAGGGTTAGTTAATCCTAAGCTCGCAACACTGCAAATTGGACTGACTGATTGTATACAGAACAGTACCGTGAGTAGGGGCTTTTACCTCGAACGCCGTTCACTTTACGAGCGCACCGCCGGCATAGGAGCGCGTCGGCCCCAGGTTGTAAATATCGCCAACAGCGCTATTGGATTAGAGTGCAGTAACCTTTTGATATCGAACTCAGTAAAAGCCGTAAAAATATTTCCTCGGAATTTGTTTCGTGTTCTGTTGCTCTAGTTATTTTATACCGAGTTAAGATTCTCGGTACCTACCTTAAAATATTTACTTTAGAATCCGTTTTTAGTAAGGTTCTAAATAAAGATCAAAGATCTGTGAAAGAACGCGATGTGCGCGTTCTCTTCCCAATTTTATAAAGGTGCGGTGTGCTTTATATTTAAAAAACATTAAAAAAATAATTTACACAGCGCTTCGGGCTGGGGTGCGCCCGATATAGACAACTACTTACACGTGCTACGGCGCGGCGCGGCGTAGAGAATGCTACGAGGCATCTACGAAACTACCTTATATATAATTTATTGTATTACAATTGGTTTACTTACCCTAAAATATTTCTTCTATCTACCAGTGAAACGTACTAACATAAGTCAGTTTTGCAATCCAGGAGTCAAGTTTGAAGGATCTGTGATGTAGTCAGCTTGGCCAGCGCGCCCCTCACACGCTCGGTGCCCGGTGCGAGCGCCACAAACGCCATGTGCGTGAGTCCGCTGCGCAGACGCCCGCCGCTTGATCTCTTTGCGACGTGAGCAGGCTTCGCGCGCGGGGCGGGACTTACATCACTGATTTAAATCAACACTATACTGTGAAAATTATAACCGTGGTCCCCTTATTCTCACAGTTAAAATCACAGTAATTTGAGAAAAAAATTCAATGAACATCCATTCACCGGTTTGAGTGACCTTGAAAGTACACCCAAACCATAGGATAAACTGAAGAGAGGAAGAGCTCACCTTGTGACAAGCGATGCAGTGGTAGAAATAGCCTGGACATCCGCTCGACCTTCACTCCTCAGAACACGAGCCATTCTATACACACGAGAAATTAACTTGAATAAGTTGGCACCATTTCGAATAGCAATGCAAACGTATTGACAGCTTGTGTAATCCGTTCCAAAAAGACAACGAAGCAAATGTAATGTTCCTTCGACGCGAAGGCGAAGGCGACTAATTTCAGTAATTACTAAACTTGTAACTACTACGCTCATTCGGTCACGTGCTCTGCTGGCTAAGTTACCTAGACTCATCTCGATTTGCTATAAGTTCCATATACGTCAAGGTCATGTGAGAAACCGCTATCTGGACGATTACTGGCTTCGGAATAATAAAATGCTATACATAGCATAGAGAGGAGGAAGCTCGTGAAGCGTGTTAGGATCGAAGCTGATAGCGGGCTGACGTCTATACCTACCCCGGAGGGAGAAAGGCGGGTCTATATTATGTATTATTTCAAGAATAGTTGAAGTATTTGTAAATGCTAAAGAAATATGAAGGTGCACCCATATGGTTTAACTTTATTTGAATTTAGATAAAAATATAAACTAAATTTTTCCTTATTTTCTCACAATATTATTATATGTTTTATTTAATGAAATTTTACTGTACTAGCTGTTACCCGTGGTTTCATTCGCGTGGAATTTTTGTTCCCGCTACCCATGGGAACCTATTCCCTGGACCAAAAGTAGTATGTATTATTATTCCATTTACCAAATTTCAGCCGGATCCGTTCAGCCGTTAGAGATTGATTGAGTAACAAACATTCAAACATCTTCACACACTTTCACATTTATAATATTACTGGGATGACTAAATAAATGAACGAATTCTAATCTAATTTGGAATCATAAAGTTACGTCAGTGTGCGTGTGTCAGGGTCAGGTCGTAAGGTGACGTCGCCCGTTAAACATCGAGAGGCTTCGAGCAGCAGTTCGTGATCAAGAGCACATCGCGTTCATTCGTTCGGGTATTTGTGACATAATGAATTAAGCAACGTATGGCCTAGAGCCAATACAAATCATGGTCCATATTTGTGCACATTGATAACATACTAACTTTGTTTCACTGTCCCCCAGCGGTGACCAAACAAGTGGTGGACATCGGGCATAATCACTTATTTACTTCAGCCAAAGACACCACACCACACACACACACGTATCAAGTTGAATGACCTTAGTTTTTCACTTTAGGCTAAATAAACCTACAAAATACCGATAAACCACCAGCGATATTGATATTCTGCGATAAGTTCGTGACGTTCTGGGTTTGATGCCCGGACCGCCCAGTATTATTGGCATTTTCTGTTGAAAATTGTCAAGCAGCACGGACCTAAAATTATAATTGTCCTATCGAGGATATGCCTATACAATGACCAAAAAAGAAAAAAAAAACAAATATGACCTGAATACCTTATAAATAACCTGGACATTCCATTTCTATATCCCGAGGCTTACACAAATTATATCCCTTTGTAGTCTATTTACACAAAACACAAAATTAAGCTCAGCACTGCCATTCTGAGTAGCAATGGTCTTCTGGTACAATATCACGCGATCATGATGCGGAGAAATGTTATGACACTAATTCTTGTAAATCGCTACCTACTTTTCTGCAGAAGTGGGTCGATTCGGTTCAGCTTAATCACTGAGTTAATTTGATCGATTTAAATTACATTACAAATAAAGTTTAACGAGCTACTACAGATAAGGACGTCCGATTCAATTTAATTAAGTTGCACTAAGCTCGTCGGGCCGCCACCGCCGTCCCCTCGCCCCCTGTGATGGAGTTATTTCCCTAATCACCATCGTTATGAAGTCTGTTAGTTGTGACAAACTTCGTAACGATTAACGCAGTCATGTGCACTGACATGACTGCGTCACATCCCGTAGATGTTCGCTTTACGTGGGGAGGTTTCTCTGAATCCATTAGTGAGTAAAATTAGAAATAAGTGCGTAAAATAACACAAACGTATCAGTTTTTGTATGTTAATAATGAATCATTGTAATTAAATGTTAAATAATTATCAATAATGATATTTTTTTTTATTTTTTTTTTATGAAAAGAATATTAGTAACCGAAATTACTAATATTCCCCCTAACCCCTCCAGCTAAGCTAAATTGCTTGTGTTAGGAGTCGGTTCACGTCGGTAGTGTAATGGCCAGGATTCGAACCCGGGACCTCTCGATCGTAAGGTCGACTCCTTAACCACTAAGCTACCGACGCTAGTAGTTGTGAATTCGAAGCCTGCTTAGTACTAATTTCTACACATGTGTGTGTGTTTTACTGGTGGTAGAAATTTGATGACACAAATTTGTCACAAAATTCGGCCGGGTTGGTACCACCGTGCACGATTGTGAAAAACCCTCCATAGTAATCAAATTTCGGTTTAATTGCGTTCAGGGGTCAGCAAGTGCATAGCCGGGCAGGGGCATTGTGGTCGCAGCACTAGTGGGACCGGTGGGTGTCACGCGGTGCTGCGACGACAATCCTCTTCTGATGAGGCCGTCAAGCTGAGTGCCACCATTGTTAACATGGTATGTGTATGTAATGGTGACCTTCTTGGACTTTACCTTCAGCTTACCATCAGGCGAGGTGAAGTCAAATTGACGTGTCCTAAATATAAAAAAAAAAAAATTGTTGAAACAATCAGATCATGATTGCTTCTACGTATAATATTGATGTATTTAATTAATATATGTAAGTATATTTATCCAAATTCTAGAACCTATAATACCAGGTCTGTTTGGCTTGGGTGTAGACAGCGACCTAAACTTAATATTTATTTACTTAAATGTATTACTATTCAGTATACTTCGCGCATATCATATTCCATTGAAGGATTATAATAAGCTCAAATCTGATCGTAAGTTTTATTATATACTACTAAGGTAGAAAAAAATACTGTACCCGTTGGTACAGTATTTTTTCCCGCCTGTCTTTCCTGTATTACTTGGAAATAAATGACACGACTCGTAAGAAATATTTCTCGTCTCTACATCGTTGGCGTCCGAGCATCTTACCACACGGTCAAAGTTTGCGTCGTGCGGGGGAACTCACCGTCATAAGAGATTAACGCGAACCAAGCGAAAGGACCCAACAACTCATAGTTTTATTGTTGGCGATGCAATCTTATTTTGCACATTTTTATATGGAAGTTTTTTATTTTAGAGCGGTTACCATAGCATATGAACACATGCAGTACTAGAGACAAATAATGATGAGACTGAAAATAAATGGTTTGAAAGTTTTTCACCACTGTTCAGATGATTAATTATGTATAATACTTACTAGATGCTCTCGACAAGTTGAATCGACGTGAGGTCCGCATTATTGGGAGTCCTGAGGTTACAAGCACCGGGGCCCTTGCAGTTGCGTAGAGATATTGCCGCCTTGGCTGTATTTAACCGCCTCTACCATGGCGAGTATTCCGATGAGCTCGGTCAATTAGTTCCACTCTCTCTATTCCTATACAGGGCAGCACCTGCCAGGCTGAGGTATCAGCCTCACACGGTGCAAACAATTCCATCAAGAACCAAGTGGTTTGGCACCTCTTTTCTTTGCTGCACCAGAAGTTTTGTTGATGCTTGACCAGCACACGTGTTTCCTTCTTCCTAAAGTCCCTGGTGCTTAAAGCGGGGCGTGAAATAGCATCTGATGAGGCCGTCAAGCTGACAGCCACCATTGTAACATTATCTGTGTCTGTAATGGTGACTCTCATTCCGGTGATTTTACCTTACTTACCATATTGACGTGACCATTATAAAAACCAGGAGAGTGTGACACTACTACGGCTCAGTTAAAGTGCCATTCAATTTAAATTTACAAGCAAAAGTTTTAATATTTTTTGTTTATAAGCTTTCTCATTTAATTTATAATACCCCTACGAAAGGATTTTTTCAAACTCTCCCGCAAGAGGTGGAAGCAGATTGAACCTCTTTATACAGTAGTTGGCGTAACTTTAACCCTAGTCCCAACTAGACTATAATTTTGAAGTTTGAGACATAATGAAGCGCGGGAGTAAGACCGACAATAGAAATGTTAATAAATTGACGAGTTATTTTTCAAAGTCGTTATAATCGATGTAAAATCTGATATTTAAAATCTCGAATGTGACTTTTACAATACAGCTGTTTTATGTTTTTAATAGATTGGATGGCTCTTGGAATAAAAAGTGAATGAGTTGAATCTTAACTAGACGTCTAAATTTGAATGAACCTGTGCCGAGCGGCGCGCCACCTGCGCGCACTTGACGCGTGCTGTCGACTCTCGTTACCATGTGTCAGCTTGAATGTGTATTTCATACAATTTAATGAGAGGTTTTGGAATAGATTATTTTCGAATTCATTCCAAATGATTCAGCTATGGTTTCAACTGTTAGTCATTATTTTTTGATCAGTGGAAAACAATGTTTACTTGAAGATAAAAATTACGTCAGAATAACAAATTATCAGATTTCGATTACTTTACTCAATTATTCATGTGATGTATTTTGCAATAGGTAACACCAGATGGAGTTATGAGTTAGAGTATTACGGCTGGCGAGGACATCTTGTGATTGGGAAGTCAGCTCTATGTAACAGCCGACACACGGCGTATGCTTGCAACAAAACCATCGATGCTAAATCCATTTCATACTAAACTAGGACGGTTGCCAGCTTGGCAATCAACCCAAACTTAAGCGTAGGGAGATTTGCCTATCCAACAATAGATCACGTGACCGGTCGACTTTTTCCATTGATTTGGTTTTTCGGTGATTATTTCTCGATGTTAAGACCGATCTGGACACTCAGTAATGTCTACTTGATCACCGTGGCAAATTTGGTTGAGATCGGTCAAACGGTCTCGGAGGAGTATCATTTGTTTGAAATGCAACTTTGAAACCAAACCAACTTAATAAATGAAATCTAAATTACATATAATAAAATCGTAACGAGGTGAAAATAGTGGGGTCCTGTTGTTTGACCAAAACTCATTTGGCAAAATTACACTTGACAAACAACGTTTGGTAATTCAATGGTTTCGCCGACTGATGTTTTTACTACTTATCATTTTACAAATGACTCACTTTTCCAAATGATCAACGCATAAATATTCATTTAATAAATAATTATTTTACACAATGAACATTTAGCAACTGAGTTATCTGATAAAACTACTATTGGTCTAAAAACGTTTGATATAATGTATTAAGTGACAAGTGTTTCGTTTATTATTAAATCTAATAATGATATGGTATGGATCAAATGAAACACATTGTTTGGAGAATAATTACTTATTTATTATTTATTAAGATATTAACACACTAGTGTAATCAATGTTTATGTGAAATAAGTATTCACATCATTATCATCACACATCATTAGGTCTAACGTTTAATATATATAAAAAAGCGGCCAAGTGCGAGTCGGACTCGCCCATGAAGGGTTCCGTAGCAGCAAGTAACATAATAATGTTTTTTTTTTAAATTTTTATATTTGAGTTGATTGAATGAAAGGTAAATTGCAGTTTACGCTTTATGATGTATTAAAAAAAAACTACTTACTAGATCTCGTTCAAACCAATTATCGGTGGAAGTTTACATGGTAATGTACATCAAATATTTTTTTTAGTCTTATCATTCACTTATTTTAGAAGTTACAGGGGAGGGGGGGGATACACATTTTACCACTTCGGAAGTGTCTCTCTTGCAAACTATTCAGTTTAGAAAAAAATGATATTAGAAACCTCAATATAATTTTTTGAAGACCTATCCATAGTTACCATACACGTATGAGTTCGATGAAATTTTTTTTTTTGAATGTCAGTTCTAAGTATGGTGAGCCCCCAAAATTTAATGTATTTTTCTATTTTTTTGTAAAAATCTTAATGCGGTTCACAGAATACATTTACTTACCAAGTTTCAAGAGCATAGTTCTTATAGTTTCGGAAAAAAGTGGCTGTGACATACGGACGGACAGACAGACAGACATGACGAATCTATAAGGGTTCCGTTTTTGCCATTTGGCAACGGAACCCTAAAAAGGTCATTATGGTTAACACCCCGACTCAGAGTACCCCGACTCGAATAGGTTAGGTTAGAAGATAAATAAATAAATAATTATGTAGAAAAGTAGTATTTTATTGAACTTTTTTTTAATAGATCCAGTTTACCCCAAGCGATTCCCTGTCACCCATGAAAAGATCCAAAGTGATCCTTCCACGGGTCACAGTGGATCATTTCCGATTTTTTTGAAAACTTGTTATATCTTGTAAGTTAATGCCGTTTTTGCCAATAATTGCACTTGTTTTTGTAGATTAGGGACGTATCTTGGGGTTAATTATCATAGATTTATTATTTAGGCATAAACTTGGGACATGTGGAGCTTAAAAAAAAAATGAACACTGTTACCCACTCTCCCCTACTTAAATTTTCTATCCTGACATTTATCGCTTTAAATTATTATATTATTATTATCTTAGATATATTTATAGGCCTTAGCGTTTTGTTTGAAAAAAGGAGTACTTTTATGAAATAACATTTTGTTAAATGATATTTGGATAAATGCTCAGTTTGCGAAACATATTATTTGGTTAAATGAAGAAAGGTCAATTGACATTTTAATATTCAATACATTTGGCAAGAATAGTGTTTGTTAATGGATCATTTGCTAAGTGAGTTTTTGTAAGATGATACTTTTGCCAAATTTCTCATTTGCCAAATGAACATTTGGTGAAACGTTGTTTGTCGAAATCCGAAAATAGTACATTCAAAATTTTTCCAAAAAAATAATTGATGTGTTTTCGATTTTTGTCTGTTTGTGGGTTTGTCTGTTTTTCTGCTTCTTATTTTCGATGTTCGAGCATTAATTTTAAGACCGCTGAACAGATTCAGCTGAAATGTTGCAAGTACATTATGAAGCGTCGGTAGCTTAGTGGTTAAGGAGTCGACCTTACGATCGAGAGGTTCCGGGTTCGAATCCTGGCCATTACACTACCGACGTGAACCCACTCCTAACACAAGCAATTTAGCTTAGCTGGAGGGGTTAGGGGGAATATTAGTAATTTCGGTTACTAACATTCTTTAAAAAAAAAAAAAAAAAACATTTTTCTAAGGCATGGTCATAAACTGCGCTATATATCATCACGCTATTATAGGTATGATAGGAGCAGTAGAGCAAAATCGGTCTAAACTATCATTGATGACAACTTTATTGTTACAGGTATCTTTACGAAATTTTTTAGTTCAGCAGAACTCAGACATGGTCAAAATCCCTACTATATCTCATCACCCTATACCTGAAAGGTGATGAGCAATAAAATATAAAATCTGGAAACTCCAAAAAGTTATCCACGTTTAAAAGATAAAGATAGTTGATTAGGGACGCATAAAAATTTCGGTATCATTATCCTCACGCTTTTGTATTAACTAATCGGGCCGAAGAGATTTCGATGTTACATAATAAACCTCTATTTGGAACGAATGGTCAATGTTACACGAGCGCACCACGCCCCCTCACCCGCGCGTTAATAAAGTGATGGAAGGAATCAATTATCCCAATTAGTTCGTAGTTCTAGCGCTGCGGGTCAGCTCTACGGTGGTGAGTGGGTCACCTGATAAAGGTTGTATTCTTCATCTTCTAAACATATAATAAAGTCGTAACGAGGTGAAAACTGTACTTTGAATATTTTGATATTGTCGGAAGTTTACGCGAATGCCACACATTGAAATAAAACTATTTTTAACTTTTTAACCATTTTTTATTTTATGTTATTTTATATTTTACATTGAACCTACTTACTATTAAGATATGGCAGAGCGCGCCCGGGAGATATTTAGAACTCTCCCGGTACACCGAGCCCGCAACATTCTTACCGCGAGTCGCAGGCGACCCAGGCGCTCCATGGGCGCAGGCCTGAGGGTGCCAGTGAGGCGGCCTGTCAGCCAAGCATAAGCAGGGCGGGACGGCGGGGTGACTAGCGCCCCCACCCCCCCAAACCGGGGCAAGACGTGGACGCTGTGGTTCCCAAAAGAAACCGGAGATGGCCCAACGTCAGTCCAGGCAGAGGGAAATGCTTTATGGGCAACCGAAGACCCGAGATGGCTTGCGGTTTTAGTCGGTTCAACCCCGACATAACTGCCCCCGCTGGCCGGCCTGGGGGGGGGGGGGAGGGGGAATCGGATTTACGCACGAATAAATAAAAAAGCGGCCAAGTGCGAGTCGGACTCGCCCATTAAGGGTTCCGTAGCAGCAAGTAACATAATAATGTTTTTTTTTTTAGTTTTTATATTTAAGTTGAGTGAATGAAAGGTAAATTTCGGTTTACGATTTATGACGTATTAAAAAAAACTACTTACTAGATCTCGTTCAAACCTATTATCGTTGGCAGTTTACATATATTTTTTTTGGTTTTATTATTCTCTTATTTTAGAAGTTACAGGGGGGAGGGACACACATTTTACCACATTGGGAGTGTCTCCCGCGCAAAGCTATCCATAGATACCTCATACATATGAAAAAAAAATTTTTGAGCTTCAGTTCTAAGTATAAGGACCCCCAAAATTTATTGTTTTTTTTTCTATTTCTGTGTGAAAATCTTAATGCGGTTCACAGAATACATCTAATTACCAAGTTTCAATAGCATAGTTCTTATAGTTTCGGAAAAAAGTGGCTGTGACATACGGACGGACAGACAGACAGACATGACGAATCTATAAGGGTTCCGTTTTTTGCCATTTGGCAACGGAACCCTAAAAAGGAACTATTTGAAAAGTATCGGAATAGTCTGCTTATGTTATACTGAATAAAACCACATCTTGCTATTAAGACATAGGCAGTGAGGTATTTCCAACTTCAGAGCTTGCGTGCGCAATGGCAAGTCACTCGTATTTGGGATAGAACTATGAATCCTACTAATATTATAAACGCGAAAGTTTGTGTAAAAGAAATGTATGTATGTATCTTTGTTGCTCTTTCACGCAACAACGGCTAAACGGATCTGGCTAAAATTTGGCACAGGGATGATTGTAGTCCGGAATAACACATAGGCTACTTATCCCGGAAATAGGTTCCCATGGGTTGCGGTAACGGGATCAGAATTCCACGCGGGCGGAGCCGCGGGCAACAGCTAGTCCTTAATGAAGCTGTTTATAATGGATTAAAAAAATTGTTTACAAATATCATCCCCCTGAAAGTGAGAAACAGTAATGAAAAATATATGCGAGAGAAGTGCCTTAGAGACATAACCTAAATAGTTTACAGTGCTAATATATTTTTCAGTTAACAGCAGCAAGCAGAACATACCACATAATGGTGCGCACGCGCAGCGGCGCAATGCTATTGCGCATAAGGATGTCGCAACTTCTTTCCTTGTCACGTCAACTCGAGTGGCAACAAGTTAGCGAATGTGACTCGGCTTTAAGACACGGCCAGAATAACGTGCACCAAAAATTTTTACTTTTTTTTACGTGGGGTATGCTGTTACGCACGGCACCTCCGGCTACGGGGCAATAGCCGGAGATCGTGTGTGGGACTCTCTAATCCAGCAGCTGGATGGACATACCCACTAAACCCCACGGTGCGCCATACCATAAACTTTTGAGTTTCAGTTCTAAGTATGGGGAACCCCCCAATTTTTTTTAAATGTTTTTATGTGAAAAGCTTAATGCGGTTCACAGAATACATCTACTTACTAAGTTTCAACAGCATAGTTCTTATAGTTTCGAAAAAAGTGGCTGTGACATACGGACGGACAGACAGACAGACATGACGAATCTATAAGTTTACCGTTTTTTGCCAATTGGCTACGGAACCCTAAAAACTGACCCTATAACTGCACTACTGACTTCACCTATCAGGTACAAAGCACATTTAGGTTTCCTCGCACACCCACAGTGCTATAAGTAGTAATATTAAGTAATCTATACAAATAAATTAAATTGAAGTGTCTGTTTGTAATATTAAAATAACAGGATTGCACATGAATGTATACACGATACTTATAACATAAATACAATTTTTAAAAATGTTGTCTGCCTGTATGTTTGAAAGAGGTAATCTCTGGAACGGCAGGGTCGATTTGGACGGGACTTTCACTAGCAGTCAAGTAATATTATAATACGTAACATGGGCTACTTTAACTAAATCCCTATAAATCAAAATTCACGCGTACGAAGTCACGGGAACAGCTAGTATTACATAAAATTGTAACTGCAAAGACTTATTTTGAAAGATAACACTACTTTATTTGCTCTTGATTAGTGTGTCACGTAATACAGTTTCATGCGCTTAAATGATATTGCCGTAAGATTGCAGAGCGCCTCTTTGCCACTGGATTTCCTTTATGATTATGCAGGTAATATGACATGGCGCTAGCGCAGGCCTTTGTACAGAATGTAATCTTCATTAATTAGTTTCCCTCTGCGCTTATCATAAAACGTTTCCTACATTTCCTTCACAGCGACACTCACACATCTCTATAACTTCTACAAAGTGCCCCCCCCCCCCACCTACCTATGTTTGAGCTTGCTTCGGAACTTTGATTAAACTATTGTGGCTTGTTGGCTTTTTAATATCGGCGCGTTGTAAACTTGTCGAGTGTGTGCCAGGCAGGATGTGCCACATACTCGCGTGCGTGTGTGTGTGAGTGTGTGTGTGTGTGTGTTTGTGTGTGTGTGTGTTCGTGTGTGGCTAATTGTTTGTTGAGAACATTATGAGAATATGTTCAAATTATGAACTCTTTTATGAAGTACACATACAGGGTGGAAACGTAAGGTGTGTCAAGCCGATTATATAGCCGCTTTTTAAGATATTGCAATACTTTAAACTGGTATGACATCTGCATCATTTCTATACTATTATAAAATTGTAAATTAGTTGTCTATACATTGGAGATATTCAAAAGAAAACTTGGGATATGTTAAATGAACGATTATGAAAACAAAAAAAAAATTGGATTTCTTATCTGTTTTATCTATTTGTTTGCGATGGACGCAAAAATTATTGAACGGATTTCAATGCGGTTTTTTTTCTGTTAGAAAGGTCTTGGTCAAACTAAAAATCTGCCGTATGTTTGATTGCAATTGGTTAAGGAGAACCGGAGATGTGATCGAAAAAACGATAACCGACCTCCGCGCGGGAGGGGCCGCGGGCATCAGTTAGTACAATATATTATGTTTATCCATATTCTAGAATACATATCACTAGTTATGTTAAGTTTGGGTCTAGATTAATTGGGAAATATTTTCTAGAACTTTTTATTAACAGCCAGTGGTGCCCAGTAACCCGTGACTTTTCTAAAATATTCTTTCATATTCACTTTATCCTATTTCGAAAATAACATGAAATAAATCATTCATGGCATTCTGTAATTTCCAATTCAACAAAATGAGCGATTAACATTTTAATTTATAATGTCGTCTTGTTTTGTAACAAAACAAAACATTGCCACAGGCACACTTAGTTGAATCATTCGCACTGACGCATGACTTGACTCAACTGGTACAACAGACCACCCGGATACCAGACATATCAAGTCATGAGCCCTCTCTGCTAGACCTTCTACTGACGACCCACCCAGCCCAGTACAGAGTTTCGGTACGAGCTCCACTGGGTTCCTCCGACCACTGTCTGGTCTGCGCCAACGTGCCAGTTACTGCACCTCCACAACCTATGGTGATAAAGCGACGGCTATGGCATTACTCGTCAGCGGATTAGGACGGCATGCGAGACTATTTCGCATCCGTCCCGTGGTCTAAGCGCTGCTTTGATGGAAAGGACCCATCGGATTGTGCTTCTGCCGTCGCTGGTGAAATCAGCTTGGGTATGGAATATTATATTCCACACACTGAGGTCACCAGCGCCTGCAGAACTCGGCCTTGGTTTTGGCGCGAGTGCGCTGATGCTGTTCAACGGAAACGGTCGGCGTACCGCGCGTGGACTAGGGCACGAGTCGAGTGCGATCTGAATGCAGGGCACCTCAAGGCGGCGTATAACAGGGCCACTAAGGACTGCAAGAGGGCATACGTCAGAGCGGATGCCCAGCGCATAGCACGGCTTGGTCAGCAACTCATGTCACATCCCGCGGGTAGCCGTGGGTACTGGCGACTGGCCAAAGCCGTGCAATCCAACTTCTGCCAGCCTTCGCTGCCCCCGTTGCGTTACCCTGACGGTTCACTGGCTCACGAGCCGCAAGAGCAAGCAGATATGCTGGTTAACCTCTTTGCGGCTAACTCCCGAATCGACGACTTTGGCTTACAGCCGCCAACACCTGTCACTTGTGACCACTCAATGCCTGATATTCGTATCAGGCAATGCGACGTCCGCGCTAAACTACAGTCACTCGACGTCCGGAAAGCCAGTGGCCCTGATGGTATACCAGCGGTAGTTCTTAAAAAATGCGCAGCGGAGTTAGCTCCAACGCTGACGCGACTGTATCGCCTGTCTTATTCCTCGGGATTGGTCCCGGGGGCTTGGAAAGAGGCAAATGTACAACCGGTCCCCAAAAAAGGAGATCGGTCCGATCCGGGCAACTATCGACCCATAGCTGTCACCTCAGTTCTCAGCAAGGTGTTTGAACACATTATTAACGCACAGCTCATGCGTTACCTAGAAGATCACTCCATAATTAACGACCGGCAATATGGTTTTAGGCCAAAACGGTCAACGGGTGATCTTCTGGCGTACGTCACACATCTCTGGGGTGAGGCTATGGACAAGCATGGCGAGTCACTGGCTATCAGCCTTGACATCGCCAAAGCTTTCGATAGGGTCTGGCACAGTTCGCTTCTTGCCAAGCTCCCGACCTACGGTCTGCCATCTCGACTGTGCAGCTGGGTTGCCAGTTTTCTGCATGAGCGCAGCATCCGAGTCCTTTGTGACGGCCGGGCTTCTAAGTTCATGCAGGTTAATGCTGGTGTGCCTCAGGGGTCCGTCTTATCGCCCACTCTCTTTCTTCTGCATAAAAGTCAAAAGTCAAAAAGTCAAAAACCATTTATTCTGCATAGACCATTAATACGGCACTTACAAAACGTCATAAAAAAATAAATAATCTAATGTTTGGCAAATGGACCACCGGTTCGAAACGCGGCCCTGTCCTGAGAAGACTCCGGCAAGAAACTCAGCGGGCTGTTTTTTTTGGTCTATTTACAAACATATTTACTTAAACTAAGTACAATATTCCATTTGAGTAGCATAGAGAGAGAGCAAACAGTTCATATCCAAGCTTGTTTATCGTCTAAATAGTCTTGAATTTTATAGTAGCCTTTTTGGCAGAGTTTACTTTTAATTTGGCTTTTAAATTTATGAAGAGGTAGATTCTTCATTTCACTAGGAAGCTTGTTGTAGAAGCGTATACAGTTACCCTGAAAGGAATTACTAATCTTGTGGAGTCGACTATTACAAACCACAAGATTGTTTTTATGTCTAGTATTTACGTTATGTATATCACAAAGCCTTAAAAAATTGGAAATGTTTCTTCTAACATACAAAAGATTTTCAAAAATATATTGGGAAGCTACATCAATGATATGCTGTCCGTGGGCAGCATACATTGCTATGCAGATGACAGTACTTTGCATGAGCGTTATCTCGGACATTCAGCGGCCAAGCAGACTGACATCGAGGAGAGAAGACGGCAACTTGTCATTGAGCTCGATCAGGACCTAGACCACATTTCCCAATGGGGATCTGAGAACCTGGTCGAGTTCAATGCCAAGAAAACACAGGCGTTTACAGCAAAGGTATCTCCTTTCCTTCCCCTCCCAACTCTTCGGAACACACCACTACCACTGCAGGACAGTATCAACATGCTCGGTATGGATGTTCGCTGCAAACTTAATAATAAAAATTACATTGAGAGCGTTATTAAAACAGCTTCTCGTAAACTCGGAGTGCTGAACAGGGTGAGGCGGTTTTTCACGCCGGGGCAGCGGTGTCTTTTATATAAGACTCAAATCCGTCCCTGCGTGGAATACTGTTCTCACCTGTGGGATGGCTCCGCTCAGTACTTACTAGACGCTCTCGATAGATTGCAGCGACGGGCAGTCCGGATCATTGATAGTCCTGAGGTCACCAGTTCTCTAGAATCTCTGCAGCTGCGTAGAGATATAGCCTCCTTGGCAGTATTCTATCGCATTTACCATGGTGAATGTTCCGATGAGTTATTCCAATTGATTCCTCCTTCTCCCTTCTTGTCCCGAACAACACGTGCAGGACTTAGGTGTCATCCTCATACAGTGCAATCGATACCATCGCGAACCAAGCGGTTTGGTGACTCCTTTTTTTGTCGGACCATAAAGCACTGGAACGCTTTACCCACTCACGTGTTCCCTTCTACCTACAATCCTGGGCTCTTTAAGCGGGGCGTGAAGAAACATCTGTTGAGGCCGTCTAGGTAGGGGCCACCATTCTAGGGGCAATCTCTAGAAATGGTGGCCACTACTTTTTGGACTTTACCTCAGCTTACCATCAGGCGGGGTACAGTCAATTGGACGGACTAAATATAAAAAAAAAAAAAATAAAAAAAAAAATCTGCTCCCGTGTGCTCACGAAACACGAATGTACGCAAATGACCATGTACCGTCGCGTCGTACAAGAGCTTAAACAGCTTGCATATTTCTTTACAATGTTGACTTGAAAATTGTACGGGCCGAGGCTAGACGCTTTATCCGGCGAGCTAACAGCTAACGAGGTCCGACGACTGGCTGTAGCTTAGCGATAGTTCCTCCTATACCTAGTCGGTGTGTCAGAGTGACGGGAGCAAAGCTGCATGTGCACTCTCGTTCCACTCCTTCAAAATACCTTCATGTATCTTTTTCACACGTAGCTTTTAAGACGCCGGATTGCCTCTTTCATTTTTAAGCGTGCAGGGCACATGCCGAGTGGTCGAGTCCCAATCGCAACGATAACGCCCTTGTGCCGAAGGTCTTATAAAGAGGTTAAGTTGCGATGAGATTAGTTAGCGGCCGGTGGGACATTATCTAGATCAGTCAAGAGCCTCGCACAGCCCGTGCGCTCGTGAACGTGACCTTGTGAGGTAGGTGGTCAGGTAACTCGTGATTATTGCACGATGCAGAGGTTTTACATGCGTGCTATTTATATTCGGATTGGGAATTTCGACACCTTAAAACACATATGAAAGTAAAAGCGTCCCTTAGCTCGCGAGCGTAACGATACAATGTATTTGTAATATTTTCTAGTTTATACCTGACTGCGATGAAGCCAAAAGGCGAGTACATAACTCCAGCCTGTGATGATCAGCTTGATGAGGTACCGTTAGGATAGTATTAATTGTCCGCTGGTTATAGACTCTGTGATGTTACGCAAGTCAACCTGTAACGTAGAAAGTCCTTTCCCACGCCTCCCGGTCATAACACGCAGTACACAACAACAATATAGTCACCCGCGGATTGTTCTCTTAGGCCCTTAGTCACCTGTTGTCACTCGCTAAAGTTCTGCCACTAATCACACAAACATAATAAACTTCCTTATATACATAATCTACGGACATATTGACGAATAAGCATAACACTAGTCAGTAGGCTTATTGCTACAGAAAGTACATCGGCGGCATTCACCGCGTCAGACATGATACATCACTCATTGATCGCCGTGATCGATCACATTTGTGATATAGTTGATTCAGACACGCCGTAACATAGCCAAAAATAGGCCAGTTGGTTTTGCCGAAAATATATATATTTTCCTTGAATACTGCTCCAAAACAACGCGTCAATGTACAAGTTGATCAAATAGCGGCCTTGTTATTGTAATAAGTATTTCCTTTTTATTATATTAAGGTAAGTACTACGGCCTATGAATTGAACAATATTAGAGAAGTGACTCCCGTCTTCATCTGCAGATGAGTAAGAGAGAGAAAACAGAAAGATAAGAAAGGGAACGGTGGGGAGGTGAGGCGTCTGGACGGTTCTGTGCGGTTCTCTTTTGTGGTGTACCGCGGTGAATACTGTGAAGACTGACGACCGGACTCAGATTGCTAGGTCTTACCCCGGTGTGAAACCCTCTCGTGGATATGCGGCAAAGAAAATAATTATGGCTGGTTGCTAATAAAGACGCAGTAATATAGGTGAAGATATCTCAGTAGGAGTATATGGAACAGCCCGTCTGAACTATTTAACTACTGTGTGGATAAAAAACACTTGTCAACCAAATTGGTTAAGGACACAACGTTAAAGATGAATCATGGTGGCGTTGACGTTGAGGGGCATACTAGCGGGACCAAAATATTTCTGGAATTAAAAATACTTAGTTCAGTATAAATTAGGCTGGTATACTTTAGTTACTTCCATAGTCTGATGTCCTATGGAATACTACTTTGGGGGAATGCAGCAGATTTACAAACTATCTTTATATTACAAAAAAGGGCAATTCGTGCCATTTATTGTTTAGGTAAGAGAGATTCTCTTAGGGAACGATTCAAAAATATTAATATTTTAACTGTAGCTTCCCAATATATATTCGAGAACATACTGTATGTCAGGAAAAATATTTCCAATTTTACAAAAGTAAGTGACATTACAGACAGAAATCTGCGCAATAAAAATAAACTGATCCTTCCATGTTATCGGCTAAGCAAAGTTAGTGATTCTTTTAGGGGGGAAGGTATACGCTTTTATAATAAATTACCTGAATCGGTCCTTGGTATGCCTGACAATAAATTTAAAACCTTTGTTAAGACCACCTTATGTAAAAAAGCATACTATAGGACAGATGATTACCTTAAAGACAAAAATGTCTGGCTTGAGCATGGTGCAGGCCCCTCTTAATGCTACAACTATAGCATAATATTGTAGTAGGCAACCTTTTTTTTTTTTTTACCATATTTTAACTTTTTTAAATTATTTTAACGTTTAACTTAGGTTAAATTTTTATTTTAACTTTTGTTTTTTTTATATACCTTTATTTATCTTGACACGAGACAAAAATGTACATTCGTCCATATTTAGTCTTAAGAAATCACTATTTATAATATGACGTCTCGAAAATGCCGCAGTGGAGTTTGTTGCGCCGTTTCTTCTCCACTAGGGCCTAGGAAGCGGTGGTAAACTTAGTTTTAAGCAGATTTTGACGTCAAAAAGATGTAATTACGTTACACTATTTTGAAAAATAAAGACTTTGACTTTGACTTTGACTTTGAATTATTTGCAGAGTGGAATGTTATATTCAGATAAATATAATAAACATAAAGAAATTCCTCTGCAAACCCCAATATTTTACAGTAGGTATATCCAAATATTAAACTAAACCCTTCCCTGACGTCACTTGATATTTATCACGACAAGGAAGGCTCCCACTAGGTCGAGGATAAAATACCACTCAAGACTTCTCTTACTGAATAGTGGACAGATCTGCAAATTAACATAACAAAGCAAAAGGCCTCGCAGTACGAGTCGGTAACAATACGCGTCCTCCGTCCCCCGAACATTTGTAAGTAGTACACGCTCCCCTCGCATCCCAGCTCTGCGTGAATTACGATTTCATTTCGTCGTTTTCCACCCTACTCTAGGGGCTGCCTTCCAACTCTGTGCTGTGCGTCACGAAGATGGTGGACAGATTCGATATTTGTTTCTATTCTTACCGTCTCAGAAGCTTCATCATCCATTATTAAATCACGCAGGCTTGCGGATTTCAGTATAATTATTTACTTTCTGTTTTACAAAAACAAATGTACAAAGATCGGTAGTTATAAAATTGAGAGCATAACAATATCAAATAGTTAACGTATCGAGTTGGTAACTCTTAATTTAATTATGAATATGGTCTTTGTATATAAATTCAGTGACTTCTATGGTATGCGGCGATAGCCCAGTGGCGTATGTAACGGACTTCTGAGACGAGGTCTCGAGTTCGATCCCTAGTCGCCCCGGGCACACACCTCTGACTTTTCGTAGTTATATGTGCATTAATAAATGATAATTATCGCTCGCGTAATAATGTGCCCGGTAGATGGCAATAGGCTCGCCCCCTATTACATTGGGACCTTAACATAACTGGCGAATCCTGGGTGTGTAATACACCTCTGCCTACCCCTTCGGGGATACAGGCGTGAAGTTATGTTATGTTTTGTGTCTATGGTATGAATAATTGTTGCTCATATATACTCTTACAGTGATACGGAAGAACTACTAACGGTATTATCTTAATGGAATATTGTTAGGTAGTCAATCAGGCATACCTATGAGTACTTATATTCTTACTTGCATACAGAACACCTAAATACACAATACATTGGCACACATAGACACACACACCCTGACATCCTCCCACACAGACATATACACACACGCACCCTCACACACGTCTCTACTTTCACGACACACACACACAACGCTACACATTCACTTGTTTTGTATTATGCTAACTGTCGTATCTTATAATGTCCTAATTCTCCTTTATGTTATCCATAGTTATTATATACTATATCCCACAATATTCAAAATGCTTTATTCTTGTTAATGGTATTGTTACATAAATACGGAGGGAAATGCGCTGCTTAACCCGTAACACAAAGCCATAAGGCTCTATTTTATGACTAACCCCTTAATATCTGTGGGTTTTACTACCATTATGTTTTTATAAAATTGTCATAATAATTTTTATCTACACTCAAATCGAAATATTCGAATTACGAATTCAAAGACGATTCTATACATACGCACTTTATAAACGCATATACATAAAATTAAAAATAAAACTTATTATAGCACCACCAACTGTATCATAATAGTAGTTTATGCAACTGTCAAGTAGACTATCGTTATGTCGAGGTGCTGAGATGCCTTTACGAAGCCGCCACTATGAGTGTCCAAGTACAGGGTCAGCAGTCTAAACCCATCCAATTGCGCAGAGGAGTGAGACAGGGGGATGTCATATCCCCGAAACTGTTCACGAGCGCATTGGAAGATATGTTTAAGACGCTGGACTGGAAAGGTAAGGGCATAAATATAAACGGCGACTACATCTCACACCTGCGATTCGCTGATGACATAGTCTTAATGGCGGAGTCGCTAGAGGAGCTAACCCAGATGCTGGACGGCCTAGCTTCAGCCTCGCGACGCATCGGTCTTGGCATGAATTTGGATAAAACCAAAGTCTTGATCAATGGCCACATTGATCCAGGACCGGTCATCGTGGATGGCCACCTTCTTGAAATTGTTTCTGAGTACACTTACCTGGGGCAGATTGTGCAGTTGGGTAAAAACAATTTTGAGAAGGAGGCCAAGAGGAGGATCCAGCTAGGCTGGGCAGCGTTTAGGAAACTACGTCGGGTCTTCTCGTCATCCATACCGCAGTGTTTGAAAACGAAAGTTTTCAATCAGTGCGTCCTACCCGTAATGACCTACGGAGCTGAGACGTGGACACTCACGGTAGGGCTGGTCCACCAGTTCAAAGTCGCTCAGCGAGCTATGGAAAGAGCTATGCTCGGAGTTTCTCTGAAGGATAGGATTCGTAACGAATACATCCGACAGAGAACCAAGGTTATCGACATAGCTCAAAGAATAAGCAAGCTGAAGTGGCAGTGGGCCGGCCATATCTCGCGAAGAACCGACAACCGCTGGGGTAAACGTGTTCTTGAGTGGAGACCGCGACTCGGCAAACGTAGTGTAGGACGCCCTCCGGCCAGGTGGGATGACGATCTGCGAAAGACTGCGGGCAGATGCTGGATGCGGCAAGCTGAAGACAGGGCGCTATGGCGCTCATTAGGGGAGATCTATGTCCAGCAGTGGACTAGAATAGGTTGATGATGATGATGCAACTGTCATATAAGAAGGGGTATTAAAACACGAGAGTCTGTTTATGAGAGTCTGATAACAGGTTGACTCGAGTGATTTAATACCTAGGTTATATGCAGTTTCATACACTACTTTATCTTCACTCATAGGAAAAATTGAAATTAAACAAAAGTAGGTAGGTTACATTTTTTTCACAGTTCGATAAACAGACTCTCGTGTTTTAATACCCCTTCTTATATGACAGTTGCATAAACTACTATTGAGTGTGTGAAATAAAATAAATAAATGAATGCTAAAACAATAAAAAAAAAATTAAGGCGTGATAAAAATGTGAATTGGAAAAATTGGATTCTTATTAGTTTCATGATTTGACACTTGCATGGTATATCGTATAGCGTCACGTGAAGTGCGCTCGTGTGAACGTTCTTAGGTCTGAACTAGATCCGCAACCCGACGCCGAGTTACCGTTAACTGTAGCTAACTTGTGCCTCACGGCTCGGAGCGGCCTGCAGCAAGTGCTTGTTGCTCTGTGGCCCGCGCCGCTGACACAAGTCGCCGGCAACGAATTGTAATCTACTAGAGGAGCTCGACCCGGCGGACTGCTCTACTCCTCTTAACTATTCTTATATTTTATAACATAACTTCATAACATAACTTTATGCCTGTATCACGGAAAGGGTAGGCAGAGATGTATTACACACCCACGATTCGCCAGTTATGTTAAGGTCCCAATGTTAAAGGGGCGAGCCTATTGCCATCTACCGGGCACATTATTAAGCGAGCGATAATTAACATTTATTAATGCACACATAACTACAAAAAGTCAGAGGTGTGTGCCCGGGACGACTGGGGATCGAACTCATGACTTCGTCTCAGCAGTCCGTTACGTACGCCACTGGGCTATCGCCGCTTATTTATAACGTTGCGCTGTTTTATAACTTAATTATATTATGCTAATCATTTGTTTTTTATAAGTTTAAGTTTACAGTAGTCTGAATTACTAGCTGTGCCCGGCGGCTTCACCCGCCTTTTAATACCACCCGCGTTACTATTTGTATAAAATTGTATAGATATGTATTATATATATTATTGTATACGTTGTTGTTTTTATTGTCAATACAAATATTATAAATGAGAAATTAACTTTATCTGTCTGTTACGCTTTCACGTCAGAGATAGACTAGAGGTTGCCAAAGGACATGTGTTATATTTGGTCGCGACAAACGACATCCACGTGGGCGCAGCCGCGTTCAACAGTTAGTTTTTTTTATAAAATAAGGATAGTAACTATAATTACTAGTATTCCCGTTAACCCCTCAAGGTAAGTTAAATTACTTTTGTTAGGAGTGGGTTCACATCAGCAGTGTAGTGACCAGGATTCGAACCCGGGACCTCTCGCTCGTAAGGCCGACTCCTTAACCACTCAGCTACCGACGTGTTGTTATATGTTGTTATTTCTGAATCATCTAAAAGTGACAGAAAAAGGAAATATGTTTCATTAGTTCAAATTTTAGACAGCACGCGCGGGAGTCGCGCCCTCGGCAGCCATTTTTTGTTTTGTTTTAAAAAGAAATATAAAATGTAATCTCCGGTTTTCTGAATTTTCCAATTTAAGGTTGTAGTAAATTCATTGTACAATATTGTATTCGTTCCACAATATTCCTGTCACGTTTTACAGTTTCCAGGTCACACCAGCTAAAGGCTTTTTATAAGTCTTCGGCTTATAAATTAATTTACAACGGACTGGCGTCATGAACCGCCTGATTCAGTTTGTTATCATTTCTTTCTCATTCTTGACTACAATATCGAATAAAGAAGAGGTATTTTCTGATTTAATTAAACTGATTAGAAAACAGGTATATCTCACGATCGTAATAATTTATTTCTCGACCGAGAACAACTGGGGGTCGGAGAGTACAGCCCCGAGTCACTTTCCACATTTAAAATGTTGCCCTCTCCATGTCTCTATTAGTTCGTATGCACCATTTCACATGTAGGCCAGCGCAGGCTAGGGCCAATGCTGGAACGACTTGCACAATTGTGTACATGCCGTCTTCTTGACTTGTCATTCGTTCAGCACTCATTCATTCCACATGCTCAAGTGACCTTGACATATTTTCTTTGTCAAAATTTGTATTACGCGGCATAGCCGTTTGTTGGTGGCTGAACTCCTCCGTAACCACTCTCGCGATCTTGAACAAATTTACCAAGGTGATAGTGTGGACACTGAGGAGTGTTTTGAAGCGAGATTGTTCATGTCCGTTGTACCTTTTTTTTTTTTTTTTCGTGCGGAAATCCCTTCGGTACCCCCCCGCCGGCCAGCGGGGGCGGTTATGTCGGGCTTGCGCCGACTAAAACCGCACGCCGTCTCGGGTCTTCAGACACCGGGGTGTAAGGTTACCCATAGAGCATATCCCTCGCACCCCGACTGACCCTGGGCCATCTCACCACTAATAGCATCGCTCATCCTGTCTCCTCTGAAAGCAGAGGAGTACGGAGAGCGATGTGTTCCCGCCACGTTGGGTATTGGCCGACGATCAATGCCAACCCTATGAAGGGGAAGCCATTGACCGCCGCCCAGGGTGTACCGGCCGCTCCGATTCCATTCCCCCCGGACTGCAGCGGGATCGGAATCGGAGCGACACTCGAGGAGGTTACCCAACACACCCCGTGTCCGTTGTACCATTGAGGAATAATCAGAAAAACAGTTTCACGAGCGCGTGGCCTTAGCTAAGCGCGTGGCCGTAGTAAGATATCTTATTTTCAAGTGCGAGTCCTGCTCGCTCAGCTCAATTTATTTCAGTCGCACCCTGCACTGAACTCCTAGTTTATTACACTATACACAAATTTATTATTACACACATACACCATATCGTTCGCAGAGTCGTGTCCTTCTGAATGATACGGTATTACACCGCTGTCCAGAGCTAGAGCTCGCTTGGCATTTAACGTTCACATTAGATACGTACAATGTAGTGCGTGACACACTTTACTGTGAGACCCACACAAATATGGCTGTACAAACTTACCCCACTCTTAGTCAATTTAATGACGGTTTACAATTAATTATTATATTCTTCTTCTTCTTCTTCTTCTTATATATAAAAATGAATTGCTGTTCGTTAGTCTCGCTAAAACTCAAGAACGGCTGGACCGATTTGGCTAATTTTGGTCTTCAATTATTTGTTTAGGTCCAGAGAAGGTTTAAAAGGTGCTATCGATCGAGGCAGTACGAAGTCTGCCGGGTCAGCTAGTTAGAAATAAATTTAAGCGATTGCTATTTCATTGAATCCACGTAAAAGTAAACGTGTTCGTGTGACTTTCGTTATATATGAAGTGTGGTGTGTGGTTTGTATTAATTAAGCCACACTCACGGTAGCTGAAACCTGATTCTAAGTAAATAAAACTATTAATGTAAAACTAATGTGAATGGCGGACCGTTATTGGTCCTTATGCGTGTGGTCGGGACTATATTATGGTGAGCTATGTGTTGCTTGTGCGCTCACCTGACTTTCCAGTTGCTTTACAGCAGCCATGATTATGGGAAGACTAATAGTGGATTTCTGCAAAGATAGTAACACAACTGCGATATCATTGTTACTAGCTGAATTTCATTACGTAAATCGCGAGAACCCAGTTTAGTTGAACGGATGTGAAACCCAACCTAAGAAGGTGGTTTTAAGTGTGAAGTTATCCATAAGACTTGGCGCGATGCCACCATTTATTTGCTGAATCAAGAATGTAGTTGTTCTAACATTTATTTGTTTATATAGGCCGCCAGGTAGTAACGTGTCCTCAAAACTTACACAACACCATCGCTCGCACTCTAAGTGACAAACTCTAGCACAGATGTAATTCGTAAATAACGCCTATAAACAACAATAAGCACAAAGTATACAACAGCAGTGCAAAAAGGGGTAACAGGAAAACAATTGAGCGCACGACGCGACCTAAATAATAATAAACATATTTAATAATCATAGACGCATTTCCCGTATATTAGAACGTTCGACTGCTGTGTCGGATGTCGCGGGTTCGATTCCCAGCCAATTCAAATATTTGTATGCTTGAATATATTTATTTGCATTGGTCTGAGTGTTTCCATGTACTATGTATGAATTAAAAAAAATCAAAGTATGTTTATCCGCATTTTAGAACCCATAATGCTTACTTTAGGTCTAGATAGCGTTGTGTAGAATGTCCTAGCATGTTATTATTATATTATACTACTAAGGTAGCACACAAACACACAGCCCCCGTGATGTGGCAAGCGTATCAACAAGTGCATTGTACAACAAGTATCTATGCATGTGGTAGCAGCGCCGACGCAGATGCCGAGTAGTTATATTTAGTTACAAAAATCTTGAACTAACTCGCGCATGTACACTAACTGACATCGACCAATGACGCGAGCCCTTTGAACGATTTTGACGTTTAAATAATCTATGATTGGTTGCTAGGCGCACCTCCGCCCGTCGCGCCCCGCGCTCTCCACCAGAGAGGCCTAGAAATATGGACTACGCAATTTTCAAGATTTTTGAAATACCCTTATAGCGTCACATCATAGTGCCTTGTTAAAAACAGTCGCAGAATCTCTTTGTGTGAAGTCGTTATAGTAATCTATGTCAACAGTTGTCAATTACGGCTAACAAAATTATATTCAGTCCAGGACGAAATTATATTCAGTTAATTCTCTTAAAGACATTTTATTCGTTTCCTGTACACGATCACATTGAAGATGAAGTTACTTCTGATAGAGAACTTTTAGTGATGTGTAATGTCATCGTTGTGAATTAACATGTCAAGACATGATACGGTCGCTCTCAAAGTTATATTAACACATTCCAAGTTACGGATCACCTTAGCTACAAAATATAAAATTCTGATACGTCAATCATTTATTGCTTTATTCCAATGCAAAGATTGTTTGTAAATATGTAAGTTTTCATTATCTTTTGAAGGCGACCCTGGTTGTACTCGCTGCTCAGTGCAGTTATCGCGAGCACCGTGAATTGAAACAATTATATTAAAGCTTTCAAAACTAAATAAGTGTCTCTTTCATTTCAATCTGGAAGCGCTCACTTACTGCCCGAAATATGGTTATAATTTGATATTATGCAGCGGCAATAGCGTGTCGTAAATCTAATTAATTATAATAAAACCAAACGATATGAAATGAACAGCCGTAGAACGATACAGAATAAAAAGCTACAAAATGAGACATAATTAGAAATAAGTTGACAAACATTGCTCGCAAGTAGCAAGTAGCTGAATCAATTTTTTTTTTAAATATATTTAGGATGTAACAATCTATTTTCTGAAATAGATATTAAAATAAGGAGATCCGGTAGCGACATCTATGCAGGGAGTTCTCCCGGAGTGTAGCAGCATTCGATCGGAATCCCATAGTGGTGTTGTGGTTCACAGTAATACCACAAGATGGCGTTGCTGTACTGGATGCAATATTATTTCATTTTCAATTAATGTGTCCCTGTATTCTGTCCTTTGGGAAGAATAATTATGATTAGTAGTCAAACGTTAAGTTCCAGGCTTTTCCATAATTTATTAACTCAGTCCCTCTATGGTTTTCATCTTCGTAAGCTATGGTTTGTATAGTAAAATACGTATAAATTAAGTAGATACTTAATCTGCCTTGTGTTCACAGCGACAAGTTGACACCTGATTGTGCCGCATTGTCGGAGTGACTTTGTGTTTTCAGTGAGACTGCTCGTGAAAAAAACGCTGGAATTTGGTCTTTTCGAGAAAGTTCTTAGCTAGAAGGTATATAAGGCCAGGTCAGCTAGCGGGCCATCACTTGGGAATTCTTCGTTGAGAACCTATAACGGTTATTTTGTGTATAGACTATTTTGTCAATTTCTATAAGTTCATAACCTATACTAATTAGATTCAGTGATATTCCCACATCGTTGGTAAGTTTCTGCACTATATTTGCTTCTAAGTTTCTTCTGCATTAGAGTCAATACTTTATACTCATTTTGGTCTCAGGGTCCCAGATTCGGGTCTTGGAATCACAACTTGCGAATGTGATTGAGCGGAAATGCAATCCCGAGTGTCAGTATCGCTATACCGAGGGCTCTTCTCGTCTACATCTCGGTAGACAATGGAGGACTCGCGGGACGATGCTTGGCCCCGTGCTGGCAGAAAACCAAGGCTCTGGTTACGTATAAAATTTATCTGTAATATTTTGTGTGTACCCTAAATTTCACTAATCTTGTACTTACTTGGGCGTAGAGGAGTTCCCCAACCACCTTGGGTTGGCTAGGAAGGCCCTACGCATAAGTGGAGAGACCGGCAAGACCTTTATGTAATTCTCAGTCAACGTATAACCTTATTATGTATTTCTGAACTTTTTGTGACTTGTGTATTGTGTATCTGGAGTAAATATATGTATGTATAACTGTGTGTAAGAGAGTTTTCTTTGAAGTGACACCCGAAAGTTCCTCGCACACCCACGGCACTATTCTATTCTCTGACCTCTGATGAAAAGGCGCCCTGGGATTTATGAGCTCATGCACCCTACTACTGAGGTAGCTGGTGAGTAGATCGTCTGCCAGGTTCAGCGGTTATAGATTTGTAGACCGTCTGACAGGTTCAGCGGTTATAAGTTTGTAGACCGTCTGACACGTTCAGCGGTTATAAGGACACGTCAATTTGACTTCAGGTCGCCTGATGGTAAGCTGAAGGTAAAGTCTCAGGAAAGAGGGTCACCATTACATACACGTACCATGTTAACAATGGTGGCACTCAGCTTGACGGCCTCATCAGAAGAAGATTGTCGTCGCAGCACCGCGTGACACCCACCGGTCCCACTAGTGCTGCGACCACAATCCCCCTGCCCGGCTATGCACTTGCTGACCCCTGAACGCAATCAAACCGAAATTGGATTACTATGGAGGGTTTTTCACAATCGTGCACGACGGTACCTTTTTTTTTTTTTTTTCGTGCGGAAATCCCCTCGGATACCCCCCCGCCGGCCAGCGGGGGCGGTTACGTCGGGCTTGAACCGACTAAAACCGCACGCCGTCTCGGGTCTGCAGACGCCGGGGTGTAAGGTTGCCCATAGAGCATATCCCTCGCACCCCGACTGACCCTGGGCCATCTCCGGTTTCGAGATGGCCCCCTCGGGTTTGGGAACCATGGTGGTACTGTAGCGTCCGGGGGTTGGACGCCACAATACCTCGTGTTGATAATAAGATAAACACAGAGGAAGAAATTTATATGAGCATTTATTATTTTAACAAAGCTTCCTATATCGAGTTTAGGGAGGTTTTTACGCGTATATTTTAATATTATTGCGAACTAGGGAATCGCGAACTCCGCTCAAGGACTGAGCCTAATTTAATTACAATTATATCTTCTCTTCGGCCGGCGGACCCGGGCGGCGCGTCTAGTCGCCCGCTGTCAGCCGCACAGCCGAATGCAGCTCCACACAGCAATTGTTTTTTCTTCCCTACGCTCTATTTAATTCAAATAAGTACTTATTTTTAAACTCTGACACATGATGGCCAGGTAACGAACCGTAGTGTGTGGGACGAGGTCCGAACACTACAGTACCTACCCGGCCCAATTTTGTGACAAATTTGTGTCATCAAATTCCTACCACCAGTAGATTAGACTAGTAGATTTTAATTTGACATACTACGTGGAACATTAATTAACGAAGGTAACTTGTTATCTATCAATGATTCGTGTCTTACAATACATGCGCTTGAGCGTCGATGTAGTTTCGCTTGGCACACTATGGTAATTTGTTTCTTTGTCACGTAAATACACACACAAAACACTGAATACTGAGACATTGGCGGTGTGACTGTACCGCACACAGCTCTCGGTGGTGGAACTAACACAACATGCCCTGAATGTATGGAACGCATTTATCTCTGCGACTCACCACCAAGTGGCGGCAATCTTTTAGAACTGGCGCATTTATTGTTGCGCTCTTTTCAGTTCTAAGTTGTATTAGTGGTACAAAGTGAAGATTCAGGCAGTATTCTATCGCATTTACCATGGTGAATGTTCCGATGAGTTATTCCAATTGATTCCTCCTTCTCCTTTCTTGTCCCGAACAACACGTGCAGGACTTAGGTGTCATCCTCATACAGTGCAATCGATACCATCGCGAACCAAGCGGTTTGGTGACTCCTTTTTTTGTCGGACCATAAAGCACTGGAACGCTTTACCCACTCACGTGTTCCCTTCTACCTACAATCCTGGGCTCTTTAAGCGGGGCGTGAAAAAACATCTGTTGAGGCCGTCTAGGTAGGGGCCACCATTCTAGGGGCAATCTCTAGAAATGGTGGCCACTACTTTTTGGACTTTACCTCAGCTTACCATCAGGCGGGGTACAGTCAATTGGACGGACTAAATATAAAAAAAAAAAAAAAAAAAAAAAAAAAAAAGACAAATCATATTTGTCTTAGATAAATAGATTGCACGGATATTATCTAAAATCATATACTGTGATGGTTTTCAATGTGAAATAAAATATGTCCATAGCTAGGGTAGCATGCAAGTGTACTTAACTGTGTTGTTGTTATTTCTTATTTTATACGCATTATAATAAATAATTCCCAACTCAGCAACGCGATGGACCCGGCACCCGCACGTAGAATCCATGGATTGCTAAGAATATCGGTCTCTGTCTATAAAAATCTTATAGGGTTAAAAACTGTTCCGTGATATCTAAAGAAAATCTATTCAAAATAAACACCAACTTATGTTACAGCATTATAGACTGCACTTTGCCTGAGTGAACATCAGAAACTTGTCTACAATATACTACCAAAGTTTTAAAAAGTTTTAAAAAGTACAATATACTACCACTGCCTAGTCTGTATATTTTCGAGATTTGTGTCTTCGTACGCAGTCATTTGCATCTTTTTTGTAAGCACAATGACGCCGTACATTCATAAGCTTTTAATTCCTAAGCAAAGAGTGAATGTTTTTAGTAAAAATGCATATTTATATAAGTTACCAAATAACCTCAAAGAAATTAATATGATCAATGTATTTAAAAGAAAACGGTTTACACTACTAATGGATAAATGTTCTTATACTATTGACGAATTATTAAATAATGGTAAATTGTGATAATTGTCTTTTTTTGCATGATAATGTATATGATAATTTTAACTATCGAATAATTTAATTTTAATTGTAAGACATATTTTTGCACGCCACACAGTGGTAGAGTATGGCTTGCACCTAAAATGCGAACATCTAAAATTTCTGTACCCACTCACCGATATGACAAATAAACTTTCATTTCATTTAATTTCATTTTAGTGAGATGCAAGGCCCATAGGTCTGAGCTAAACTGATCGTCGCTGGATATAAAAAGTGAATTCGTTTCTGACGGTTAACGTCGGGATATCATGTATAATATAGTTGATGTGATATGAGGTACACTTTCTCCAATAAACAATACAAGAAGATCCTTGAACTTTTCACGTCATATCTAATTCAAGATACAAATGAATGCTATTTGAGTCAAACAAAGGTTTCGCATTCCACCTCTTCAGCTCCGGTGTCCAGTGCCGTTTGTAACTTTACTTCATTTTTGATGTCAGATAATTTTTGTACCCAATTAGATTGGGCTGATTTAGTCGTGATATTATTAAAATTAAGTATTAGTCGTCATCATCCTCCTTGAAACAGCTAACGTGTTCCTGTGCCATGGTAACTGCTTACAATAAGTCTTAGTGTACTGTGCCGGTGAGCAGTGCACTTGGAGGTCTACCATAAAACTCACCTCCAAAGTTTTGAATCGAAGACGATAGGTGACAACTCGTTCGTCCTAATTCCAACCAAAAGAAATCCGAAGTGGCACCTACATGCAACGTCTTTCTTGTGGACCAGAAGTTTCGAATGGACGTTTCACAGCAGCCCCTAGTTAGCAACTTAGTAGTATAAAAACGTTTAGGTTGGGAGGTTCCAGGTATGTTCCGAAACAAAGAGCTGGTATATCACGATAAGCGAACGAGCGACGTCAAAGTTATTGCAGCCGCGCGGTGCGAGCCACTTAGCACGGCGTGGCGGCGCGTGACAAACGCGCCACTCGAACTCGCAAGATGGATGGTAAGTGGAGTTATCCGACTGCTGCTCCGCTCCGAAGGAACTCCTCGCGGAAATTTACTACCTACCGACCAACTTATATTGTCTTAAGGTGCGCCAGAAATGCTCGTACTGTAGAGATACTTTCATAACTTTACCGAACATCGTTTCGCTTACAGAAAGTCCTGCTGTAATGCAGTGTGGTATTGGTATAGGAAATTACGTTATTATTTATCCACAGCTTTGCAGCTTGGAAACCTCTTTGGCTTATGTTGACTTTTACGCAAACAACTGCCGCCTTATCTTCCAACCCCGAGAGGGAAACCTGCGCCGGAGCCTCGTTCGTTATTCAGCAAGTGTGCTTGGCTTGAACTCTTAAGAACTTGATGGGGCCATACACCCGGCAATGTAAAATTACTTATTTAATTATTTATTTAGGTTTTTTATTAAGATAGCCATGTTTTTACAGTGAAAGAAAACAATAAAAAAACGAATAGTAAAACTTTTTAATCGGAAAATATCTGGAGCTGCTGCGGCGGTGGCTAGGGCTACAGCTACGGCTACGGCTACGGCTACGGCTTCGGTACTGTATATGCTACGGCGATGGCTACGGACACAGCTACGGCAACGGCTACGGCAATTGCTACAGCTACGGTTACTGTCCGCTATCCAGGCTGAGGAATCCTCCCGTTCAGTGTATCAAAATACGTAGTAATAGAGTTATATAATAGAGTTTGATACTCTATTTATCAACAAAAACATACAAAGGCTTGTTTATACTATGTTACCGCTAATTCTCGGTACTAAGAACAAAGTCGCTGAGGCAAGAAAAAATATTTACCAGAGTGGTTTTCATCGATATTATGTCAGTAGAGGAGAAAACAGCATCTCCACGCACATGGGTCGTCATGATATTACCTTTCCCGTGAGTGTCGGTGTGCAGAGATCGATTGGCTATATCCATTTCCTGTACATTGTATAGCTATGTACATATTGTATTGTGTATTGTATGCTCATGGCTTCAATCGTGTTATAAAAATATTGCGCGTTGCTTTCATAATCAATTACAGTTTTCTAATTGTTAGGTGGGTAAATTTGCTAAATATTAACACCACTCAAATCATTCCTTTGCCCTCTTTTTGTTCTGTGCTAGATATCAAAATATGAGAGATTTGAAAAAAAAAAATAGTAACTGAAATTACTAGTATTCCCCCTAACCCCTCCAGCTAAGCTAAATTGCTTGTGTTAGGAGTGGGTTCACGTCGGTAGTAGCAAGGATTCGAGCCCAGGACCTCTCGATCATAACAACGACTCGATCGTGACAACCTCTATGGCGTAGCGGAAGTGCGATCGACTGCAAATTCAGAGGCCACGGATTCGATTCACGCTCAGTGTCAATACTACTACTATATTTGCATTGGTCCGGGTGTTTCTGTGTGTAAAATGTATTTATTTACAAAAAAAGTATTTAAGTATGTTTAGCCGCATTCTAGAACCTATATGACATGCTCTGCTTAGTTTGGGTCTTGATGGCGTTGTGTACATTTATATATTTATAAGGCCGACTTCTCAACCACCAAGCTAAGCCCCCTTGTATTGACTGACCAGTATTGAGATGTGGTTAACATATACTCGAACGCAGACGGGTGCCTACTGAGTATTAAGAAAGAGATAGTGTTTAGAATAGGTTAGTTTTAAAACGCTCAAGTATTTAAAGGTGGTAGAGTCAAGTAACAGTCATTTTGGCTGTTGCATGAATGGGCCGACTCGACCGGGAAAGCACCACCCTCTCACAGAATATCGACACCAAGTAACAGTATTTGAACTGTTGCGTTCCGTTTGGTGAGTGAGAGTGCCGGAGCCCAAACTCCTTTCCCATCCTCTCCCAAACTCCTTTCCCATCCCCTCCCAAACTCCTTTCCCATCCCCTTTCCTTTACAGGGTCGGCAGCGCGAGTGTGACGCCACTGGTGTTGCACACGTCCATAGGCCGCGGTAACCGCATCCCATCAGGTGGGCCGTGTGCTTGTCTACCACCTTAGTGGTATAAAAAAAAAAATTATAACAGAAGATGTTCGTCTGGATACTTGACTTCACCAGCTAACAAGTATAACGTTTAGAAAACTATAACCAGACTACGGTACGAGCATAAATATAGATGTGAAAGAGTAAATTTTTTGAGGGTCCTCATTGTTGAATCCAACATCCGTTATGTTGATGTTACTCGTATAAGATGTAGCCTATTGCATCCAGAGCACGACACTGAATCGATTGATACCTTATTCATTACTATTAGGTCAGGATCTTAGGACCTATAGTGAAACATACTCAACTTTACTGGTGGTAGAAGTTTGATGACACAAATTTGTCACAAAATTCGGCTGGGTGGGTATTGTGAAAAATTCTCCATAGTAATCCAATTTCAGTTTGATTGCGTTCAGGGGTTAGCAAGTGCATAGCCGGGCAGGGGGAATGTGGTCGCAGTACTAGTGCGGCCGGCGGGTATCACGCGGTGCTGCGACGACAATCCTCTTCTGATGAGGCCGTCAAGCTGAGTGCCACCCTTGTTAATTTGGTAACCCTCTGTCCTGAGACTTTACCTTCAGCTTACCATCAGGCGAGGTGAAGTAAAATTGACGTGTCCTAAATATAAAAAAAAAATACTTTATACAACACATAACCATACTACGGACGCGCGCACCGTAGTCTGGTTAAAATAGAAGCTTATTTCTTAATATAAAAGGTTTATGAAATACCTTATACCGTATTAGAGGTTCACGAAATACCTGTATATCAGGCACATGTCGCTATTCACTGAGCGGCGGCGCCGGGGCGCGTCACGCAGCGTACGTGTTGTGCCGCACGTACTCGTAGGACGTTCGTAGTTCGAGGTAGCGCCGGATTCAATTAGCGCGCTAATTACTTATGTTATTCATGTTGCCCGTGGGAACTTGCCTGTGTTTGGAAATATTAGTGATGTTATTAAGGGCGAAAAAAAAAATGCTGTGTAATTGAAAAATAAATTAATGAGTATCCACTATTGAAATTGGTGAAGTCATATTGGCGTTACCTTTATATATCAAAATCTCTTTAATGCAGTTATAGTGCTCTCAAAACGTATTGATTTTATTGGTTTCCAATAATATTCCATACAGTTCACATTCAAATCATGATATAGCAATAGCATCCTATCATGGCTGTAGACTCAATCGGTAGTGGAAGGTGTTAGGTATCTCTGCCTGCTCTACTACTAAAAAGGTGTGACTGTGTCACGTCATCAACCTATGCTAGTCCACTGCTGGACATGGGTCTCCCCTAATGTGCGACATAGCGCCCTGTCTTCAGCTTGCCGCATCCAGCATCTACCCGTAGTCTTTCGCAGATCGTCATCCCACCTGGCTCCGCCCGCGTGGAATTCTGATCCCGTTCCCGCTTCCCATGGGAACCTATTCCCGGGATAGAAAGTAGCCTATGTGTTATTCCAGACTATAATATATCCCTGTACCGAATTTCAGCCAGATCCGTTCAGCCGTTTTTGCGTGAAAGAGCAATAAAGATAATTAATAACTGAGACAGCTCCGTATGTTCAGTGCTTCATGGCCTACAAGTTGTGTTGAATATTAAATAATAATTAATATATTTAATAAATACGTTGGACAGCAGCTATTATAGGTACACCACTATAACTACCCTATTCTATCAATCTAGTCCATCTAAAGGTTGTCTGGAAGAGATCGCAAATTGCGATAAGACCGTCCATTGTACAAGTCTTTTTTTAAAGCATTTTAGATATTTGTATCCTTTGATTGGTGAACAATAAAGAGTATCTATCTATCTATCTGGGTTAAGAGCATGGTGCAAAAGGCAGTCCTCCTTGACACGCGTTGTGGAAGGTTTCTATCCTTGGAGCCCTAACCACCGGTTAAAAAAATAATGGTCCCCGTACCCGCTACCGGTGGACCACTGTTTATATATATATATATATAAGACAATAGTTTGTATTTCAATTGCAAGAGGCTAAATAAAACTTCTATTTGTTTCTCTGTAAGTAAAGAATGCAATTTTATTTATCGAGTAGGTTACACACTGATACAATCCTTACAAGACTAACACAATCTCACCTGTAAGTAAAGAAACGACAATAAAAGTTTATTGTTATCACCTCTCGATGCATATAGCTTAACTAAGTATGAAATTAATTAACAAATAAGATTAAAATACAATTCAACGATCTCAGCATATTTGTCCTTTACATCTTTGACAGTGACAGCTCGCTTGACGTGACACGACGCGGCTCACTCACGAACTAGCAGTGCGCGCGAATATTCAAATTAAAGAGATCATTCTCTTTACATCTCCCTCCTCCGGGATGAGAATTGCTCCAGTAATTCTCATGGTAGCCGTACATATTATTCAGCGTTATCCATCATTTATTCCAAAGTCCATTCGAATAAGTTTTGTTATATGGTATAAGCTTGTATTCGTTTTTGTTCTGCCTGTGTTTATTTTGTATATTGTATTCGATATTTTGTCTGTTATTTCAAATGGGCCGATTCTTAAATTGTCCATTTTTTTCCTATTTAATTTGTTTCCGTTTTCAACATATACCAGTTCTCCTATGTTGAATTCACATTGTCTTCTGCCTTTATCAAATAATTTCTTATTATATGCATGTGATCTAATTGATCTTTAAAGTGCTTGTTGTCTATTCTGAACCCATGTTCCTGTATCTAATGGTTGTCGTAGTTCTTGTGGCAAAATGCTGGTGACTTTTCCTTCTAATAGATATACTGGTGCAAAGCCTGTCACTGTGTGCTCGGTTTCGTTATACTTATCTATACATTCTCTTGCAATTGACGTCCAGGATTTCTTTTCATTCTTCTGATTTATTTTGCACCTCATTTTGTTAACCAGTGTTTGGTTCAATCTTTCGTTGAGTCCGTTTGAAAATGGTGTATCTACCGCAGTAAATATTAGTTTTACATCATTAACTGTCAAAAATTCCTTGAATTCTTTTGAATTTAATCCTGGATACTGATCTGCTAGTAATATCTCAATGTTTTCCGTCTCCAGAACTTTTTTTACCAACTTGATGAAATCTGCAGCATTTTGCGTTTTTGATGTCAGAATGAACGCAAATCTTGTAAAATGATCAACTAACAAGTGTAGGTATTTCTTTGTTGATCTTTGTCCTCCAAAGCCACCAATGGTATCTATCGACATTATCTGAAATGGTTTTTCGGCTGGTCCCAGATGTGACATTAATCCGTATTTATCCTGGCCTCTCGATTTATTTTTTATACAGGTTTCACAATTGTTGCATATTCTTTTAATGTTTCTCGTTAAATTCTTTGCTGTATAATAAGGACTGATTTTATTTATCATTTGGTTGATCCCTAAATGACACCATTCGGTGTGTGTTTCCTTTATTAATTTCACACTCGCTTCTTCAGATAATATAACTCTCTGTTTCGATCTTTTTTGTATAGTATCCCATTTCTTTCGATTATTTTGGTTTTCTTTTCCTTTATTTTCTCGTTTTTCTGCTGATCTGCCTTAATATCATCTATTGTTATCAGATTCACCGTTTTTAAAATTTCTTCATCATCATCATTATCTTCCAATACTGGGTTTCTACTGAGACTGTCTGCTTCCGTATTATTCTTCCCCGGAATATATTTGATGTTGAAGTCATATTGTGACAAATAAAAAGTTAATTCACCAAGTTCATCATCTGTTCTAGCCTTTATGTTGAGGTTTTCTAGTGGTTTGTGATCCGAAAAAACGGTGAACTTTCTTCCAATCAACCAATATTGCCAGTATTTGATAGCTTCTTTTATTGCTAAGCATTCAAGGTATATTGCCTTCTTTCTTTTTTGTGAATCATTGAGTTTTTTTGAAAAATAGCCAACTGGTTTTTCTTTACCATTTTTTTGAATCTGTTTTAATAATGCACCTATACCATTTAACGAGGCATCCGTGTAAATTGTAATAGGCAGGTCTTTATCAAATATTTCGAGTACCGGTTGTGAGCATAATAAATTTTTTTTTAGAAAAAGTTTCTTCACATTCTTCTGACCATATAAACTGGGCATCTTTCCTCAATAATTTATGTAGTGGATCCAATAATATCGAACTATTTGGTATGTATTCGTGGTAAAAGTTAATCTTTCCCAGAAACTGTCTAATATTCTTTCGGGTTTTGGGTGTTGGAAAATTCCTTATTGAAATAATGTTATCTTTGAGCGGTTTTACCGTATTATTTCCTATTATATGTCCTAGGTATTTCACTGATGTTGCTGCAAATGTGCATTTTTTAAATTTTAATCTGAATCCTTCTTTTATTATTGCTTTGAGTACTTTTTCTATGTGATCTATATGTTTTTCAAACGATTGTGAAAATATTAAGATATCATCAATGTAATTTTCTGTGAAGTCTTTCAAGTTATTATTTCTTAATATATTTGATAAAATTCTCTGGAAAATGGCAGGTGATGTTTTCAATCCAAATGGTAGGCAAGTCCATTGATAATGTCCATCCTGTGTGACAAATCCTGTCTTTTGTCTGTCCTCAATACGTAGTGGTATGGACCAAAACGCGGAATTTATGTCCAGTGTGGTAAAATATTTACAATTTCTTGCTTTAACAATCAAGTCGCTTATCAATGGAAATGGTTGTGCTTGTGGTATGACTATCTTGTTTAGTTCACGAAAATCAATACAGAGTCTCGATTTTGTATTTTCGTCTCTTTTAAATGCCAAGGTAATTGGTGCTGCGAATGGGCTGTATGATTCCTCAATTAAGTTATTTTTTAGTAAATTACCCACCTGTTTTTCTATTTCTATTTTGTCTTCTAATGTGCAACGATATGGTCTTTTGCTACAGTACTTGTCCACCATTAAGTCTATCCGGGCTTCATAATCTGTTACTGTACCTACATCATATTTGTCTTTGGCAAATATAGTATTATAATTCTCTATTAAATTGTGTATTCGGGACTTTTTGATATTGTCCAAGTGATGTAGATTTGTTATGAAGTCATTTTTATTCACATGCTCATTAAAATTGACTTTAATTTCCTCTATCTCTTCAAATGCACTCATAGTATTTATCTCCCTCTTTGTCTTTTGTAAAAAATTTAAATCTTCATTTTGAGCTAATTTAATTTTTTTTATCATATCCAGTCCTATAATGAAATCTTCAAAATCCAGTTTGTCTACAATAAAAACATCAACATATTCTTCTATATCAAAAATCTTTACTTTTATTCTTATTAAACCTTTTGTGTATGTCACACCATTGACAGTTCTTAATAATATTCTATTTGTATCCGCAGAATCATTCTATGTTCTAACTAACTTTTTGTTTATCAGAGACACTTGTGAGCCTGAATCATATGTTCCATTTATTTGTATTTTGTCTTCTAATAACATATTTATTTTTATCAATGGTGTGATTACTCGTTTTTTGTCTCTTCGCTTAGATTTACTTCTATAACCGAATTACTTCCAATCCTTTTGTTATCTGACCCTTCTTTTTTAAACCAACGAGACTGTTCTGGGTGGTATCGATTACCCTTATTTAAATTCTGACAGGTTTTGCATGGTTTTTTCCCTAAACTGTATTTCTTATTGTCATCTTTTTCTTCCTTTTTTATTTTGAAGTTTTTATTATTTACCAAACTTTCACATTTACTTATTTCATGAAGCAATCTTGTTGAGGTTTCACACTTTTCAGGATCAATTCTGTTTCTAATAAATTCAGGTAAGCCGGCTGCTATAAGTGCGACCAGACTTTTCCCGCCAATATTTTCATCCATATCTAATAATAACTTTTCTTTTCTAATGGCGTATTCCATCAGTGATCCTTCTTTATATTTGTAAAATATGGCATACATTCCCGAACTCCATCCTTTATCGGCAAATGTGTCCAAAAAAATTATTTTTCCACTCGGACCATCCAGCCTCGATTTTCAAAGTCTTCAATGTTGCCGAGTGCCAATCTGCACATGTTTTGTCCAAAAATAATCTTAATATTTCTATCTTTGTTGTATCTTCCTCAATCTCAAATCGTTTACATTCATTCTCGAATATTTCTATCCATTGTTTCGCATTTGAGAATTTACATACAAATTTCTCAATCATGAATCTTTCTGATATATTTTTCAAATTTAGTAGACCCTTTTTCTTCTGTGTGGATTCTACAATATCTGTTTGTTTTTTTTCTTCTTTTAAATATAGGTCGTTAAACATTAAATTATTATCTTCATCAAAATAGGCTTGAATCATTTCTTCTGTACATGTCATCCATATTGTTCTTTCTTGACCTCTTTGATTTAAACTTTTTCTCACTCTTTTGTAGGTTTCTGTTTTTGTTAGTGCTATGTGACGACTCGCGTATTTATCAGTCTCAGACAGTGTATACTTTTTGTCATCTTCTGTTGTAATTGAGGTTATGGCAATCACACTCGTCTTATTGTCAGTTTGTGATGCTTCCAGCTTAAATGCAAACTGCAATTTTTGTGCCATAATAAACAAGTATTGTCGTTTTATAAGACAATAGTTTGTATTTCAATTGCAAGAGGCTAAATAAAACTTCTATTTGTTTCTCTGTAAGTAAAGAATGCAATTTTATTTATCGAGTAGGTTACACACTGATACAATCCTTACAAGACTAACACAATCTCACCTGTAAGTAAAGAAACGACAATAAAAGTTTATTGTTATCACCTCTCGATGCATATAGCTTAACTAAGTATGAAATTAATTAACAAATAAGATTAAAATACAATTCAACGATCTCAGCATATTTGTCCTTTACATCTTTGACAGTGATAGCTCGCTTGACGTGACACGACGCGGCTCACTCACGAACTAGCAGTGCGCGCGAATATTCAAATTAAAGAGATCATTCTCTTTACATATATATATTTATATAATTTATTTTTAATTTTTTTATTAAGTGTAAATAAAAATGTAATTATAAGTTATAAATGAATAAAGAGAATAATAATAATGACCGCGGTAGCCTAGTGGTATGGGTAAAGGACTGCTGAGACGAGGTCTCGGGTTCGATCCCAGGTATTACCATGGCACACACCAATGACTTTTCGATGCTTTTCGAAGTTATGTGTGTATTTATCGCAGGTTTATAAGTGCCCGGTTAATGGCAATAGGCTCGCCACCTATTACATTGGGATCTAAAACATAAACTGGCGAGATGTGGGTGCTAGCACCTCTGCCTACCCCTTCGGGGATATAGTCGTGAGTTTATGTTTATGTTTAATTAATGTATCGAATTTTTATTTTATATAATTAAAAGACAATTGAAAAGTACATATGTATTGGTTATTACCATCAATACACTTTTATGATTTCAAATATAAGTCCACTGATCCTTCTGATATAAAAGTCCTGAGCATACGGGACGATAAACTCTTCAACCCTACATTATTAAACTTTTAACCCTACGTCATTAAAATTTATTTTGCAACTTTTGAGAAGTTTTTACATTGAAAACACTTAACTTTTGTAATAATTTTCAACTATAATTCATTTAAGAGAGTAAAATAATTAATTACGTTTACATGAAGAAACATTTCGTATTTCGAATACTTTTATGAATAAGATTTTTCATTTAAAGGTCAAATTTTAACTCCTTTTTCAAAACAACATTTGTCAAAAAGTTTTGTTTCAAACTTGAAATATTAAACAGAAATAGTAATAGACAATTCTCTACCAGCTAATCGTTTGGAAGCCAGCAAAATCAAGGAATCATGCCCAGGTAATGGAACACTCTTGCCTTCTCGCTACAAATGTGTAGATCCTACTGGCTGCACCCCGGGGAGGGCGAGCCCGCCCTAACTGGCAGCTTAGCTTCCCTTCACACGAGGCGCGGTAGACGACCAATCGTTGCCGTGATGAATATGAAACCATTTGTCGCGCTCTTGACACGCACTACATTATAGTTGGCACGTTGAGCCGCCTACCGCCTGCCGCCTCGACCGTGGTTGACGACGTACTTAAGTTGCCTGAGACTGACGGCTTGATACTGTAATGTGAAATGGCTCGCTTAAATGGCAGTCTGAACAAACTAAACATAGTACCTACCGGTACTATGGTAAGTTGTCGAAAGAACAATCTTCCATTTACGATATGATTATTTGATAGCGTGTTGTGTTGTAGCACTTTTTAATATACTCATCTGATATTTGTGTGTGTAATTTGTGTCAATCAATCAATCAATTGCAGTCCACTGCTGGACATAGGCCTCTCCCATTTTACGCCATAGCACCCGATCCTCCGCCTTTCCACATTTTCCCCTTTTTCTCATTTCCCCTTTTTACCCTTTCTACATTTCGTTTTTTTACCCTTGCCCCTTTTCCCCTTTTTACCCTTTCTACATTTCACGTTTTTACCCTTTCCACAGTTCCCATTTTTACCCTTTCCACATTTCCCCTTTTTACCCTTTCTACATTTAGTTTTTTACCCTTGCCTCTTTTACCCTTTTTGCCACATTTACCCTTTTTATTTTTTCCACCTTCCCCCCTTTTTCACATTTCCCGTTTTTAATCCTTCATTTCTCATTCTCCCTTTTACCCTTGTCACATTTTCCTTTTTTACCCTTGCCACTTTTCCCCTTTTTACCCTTTCTATATTTCCCGTTTTTACACTTTCCACATTTGCCCTTTTTACCCTTTTTCACATTTCCCGTTTTAACCCTTGCCACACTTCCCCTTTTTACCCTTTACACAATTCCCCTTTTTACACTTTTATAGTGTGTGTGTGTGCAAGTCACACACGGTAGAAGTGAAACTTCTGAAAAGTCCCTGATAAAAAAACTTATTGAAAGCTATGTCGAGTTTGAAATCACAACGATTCTTTGTAATTTTATTGGGTGATGTAGAATAAATTTTAAAAAAGTATCTGAACTGTCAATATAATATTCTCTGAGAAAAACTATCATCTATTTATCTACGAAGTTTAGTGTTAGGATCTAAATTTACACTCTAGTGGCCGAACCTGTCTTCTATATCCTTAGACTGGATATGGATGACAGAGGTTATCTTTTTCAGGTTTTTCAACTTAACAATTTTCTAACAAACAACAAAAGTAACGTCAAATTTGTCCCTCAATCCAGTTGTACGGCATCCTCAGTGCGCGACCCCGAATCGCATTGAACCGGTTTTTAGGGTTCCGTTGCCAAATGGCAAAAAACGGAACCCTTATAGATTCGTCATGTCTGTCTGTCTGTCTGTCCGTCCGTATGTCACAGCCACTTTTTTCCGAAACTATAAGAACTATGCTGTTGATACTTGGTAAGTAGATGTATTATGTGAACCGCATTAAGATTTTCACATAAAAATAGAAAAAATAATAATTGGGGGTGCCGATACTTAGAACCGAATCTCAAAAAAATTATAAAGTGAAAACTTCTTAAGCGCCGTTGTGTACTTTTTTGTAAAGGGTAAAAAAGGTTAAAGTCGCGTCAGTAAACACGTGACCGGGTCGTAAGACAACAAATATAGAAGCGCTAATTTCACACTCACGGGGGCGGGCAGCAGCACCCCCGCAGAACAACCCCTCCAACAAACTGCGATCCCCAACCCGCCTGCCCAGCGTGGGGATTATGGGCACTACCCCCAAATGAAGGAAACAGCCAAAAGATGGCCCCCAGTTCCCGGCCGCCTCGCTATCCCTGGTCATGGTAGCGGCCATGGTAACGGCGGGGCAGGGGGTGCTAAGAATCCCCGGGCTACAATAGGCTACCAAACCCTTCACAAACTGACCCTGGCTACGTATAACGGACGCACTCTGAGGCTTGACCATCATCTAGCGCAGTTGGAAGTGGAGTTAGAGAACATTAAATGGCATGTTCTCGGGTTATGCGAAGTCCGTAGAGAGGGAGATGACACCGTAACCCTTGACTCGGGCCATCTTCTCTACTTTCGCGAGGGTGATAAAACATCCCAGGGTGGCGTAGGTTTCCTCGTCAATAGGGCCCTCTCTGGCAACGTTCAAGAAATCTCCAGCGTGTCGAACAGGGTAGCGTACCTGATCCTTCGGCTATCCAAGCGGTATAGCATGAAGGTTATTCAGGTCTACGCACCGACCTCGGCACACTCGGATGATGAAGTGGAGGATATGTATGAAGACATATCCAAAGCCTTGCACAACACCACTAAGGCTCACTTCAACGTTGTTATGGGGGACTTTAACGGCAAGGTGGGTACCCAGTCTGGGTACGAATCCCGTATAGGCCCGCATGGTTATGGAGTTAGGAATCACAGGGGACAAATGCTTGTCAACTTCCTTGAGAAAGAGGGACTATTCTTAATGAATTCCTTCTTTAAGAAACAGCCTCAAAGGAAGTGGACATGGCAAAGCCCCGACGCTGTGACAAAAAATGAGATCGACTTCATCATGACGGATAGCAAGCACATATTCAGAGATGTCTCAGTGATCAACAGGTTTAATACCGGATCTGATCACCGACTGCTCCGAGGCTCTCTGAATATCAACCTAAAGCTTGAAAGAAACCGTTTGATGATGTCCACGCTCCGACCTAACCCAACCCAAATCATGGCGGGCACCGAGAAGTTCCAGCAGCTTCTCGGGGAAAGATTTGTTGCCTTGGAACCCACTGATGACGCTGACGAGACCCTACACAATCTGGTCGAAACGCTGAGAGACGAGGGCATCAAGTTCTGCAAAAAACAGCGCACTGGCAGGAAGTCCAAACTCTCGGATGAGACTCTGGGGCTGATGGCAAGAAGACGGGAAACCACCCAAGCGACTTCGTCAGACAGGTCACACCTAAACAAGGAAATTGCGAAGATGGTACGGCGCGACCTTCGGAGCTCCAACACACGCCTCATTGAAGAGGCGATAGAGCGAAACCGAGGGTCCAAAGTATTCACTCAGCAGCTTGGAAGGAGCCATCTGACGAAGCTCATAACGCATGATGGGAGGACCGTCTTGTCGAAGCCGGAGATCTCCGCCGAGATAGAGGATTTCTATGGCCGTCTGTATACTGCACATGCTCCCCGTCCTCGACGAGACGACCATGATTCCAGAGCCACCCTGACACGCCACTATACCGACGAACTGCCTGATATCAGTCAAGACGAGATCGTGTTAGCTCTGAAGCAGCTTAAAAATGGAAAAGCCCCCGGTGAGGATGGAATTACTTCAGAGCTTCTGAAGGCAGGAGGAGCTCCTGTCATACAGGAGTTACAGAAGCTCTTTAACGCCGTCCTTCACAGTGGGAGAACTCCTAAGGCGTGGAGCGGGAGTTTGGTTGTTCTCTTTTTTAAGAAGAGTGATAAGACCCTCCTTAAAAACTACAGACCCATCACACTCCTGAGTCACGTCTATAAGCTATTTTCACGAGTGGTCACGAATCGTCTCGCCAGGAGACTCGACGAGTTCCAGCCACCGGAACAGGCTGGGTTCCGCGGAGGATATGGCACCATAGACCACATTCACACAGTGAGGCAGATTATACAGAAGTCAGAAGAGTATAATCAGCCCCTGTGTCTCGCTTTTGTGGACTATGAAAAGGCATTTGACTCCGTTGAAACTTGGGCTGTTCTGGAATCCTTACAGCGATGTCAAGTAGACTATCGTTATGTCGAGGTGCTGAGATGCCTTTACGAAGCCGCCACAATGAGTGTCCAAGTACAGGGTCAGCAGTCTAAACCCATCCAATTGCGCAGAGGAGTGAGACAGGGGGATGTCATATCCCCGAAACTGTTCACGAGCGCATTGGAAGATATGTTTAAGACGCTGGACTGGAAAGGTAAGGGCATAAATATAAACGGCGACTACATCTCACACCTGCGATTCGCTGATGACATAGTCTTAATGGCGGAGTCGCTAGAGGAGCTAACCCAGATGCTGGACGGCCTAGCTTCAGCCTCGCGACGCATCGGTCTTGGCATGAATTTGGATAAAACCAAAGTCTTGATCAATGGCCACATTGATCCAGGACCGGTCGTCGTGGATGGCCACCTTCTTGAAATTGTTTCTGAGTACACTTACCTCGGGCAGATTGTGCAGTTGGGTAAAAACAATTTTGAGAAGGAGGCCAAGAGGAGGATCCAGCTAGGCTGGGCAGCGTTTGGGAAACTACGTCGGGTTTTCTCGTCATCCATACCGCAGTGTTTGAAAACGAAAGTTTTCAATCAGTGCGTCCTACCCGTAATGACCTACGGAGCTGAGACGTGGACACTCACGGTAGGGCTGGTCCACCAGTTCAAAGTCGCTCAGCGAGCTATGGAAAGAGCTATGCTCGGAGTTTCTCTGAAGGATAGGATTCGTAACGAATACATCCGACAGAGAACCAAGGTTATCGACATAGCTCAAAGAATAAGCAAGCTGAAGTGGCAGTGGGCCGGCCATATCTCGCGAAGAACCGACAACCGCTGGGGTAAACGTGTTCTTGAGTGGAGACCGCGACTCGGCAAACGTAGTGTAGGACGCCCTCCGGCCAGGTGGGATGACGATCTGCGAAAGACTGCGGGCAGATGCTGGATGCGGCAAGCTGAAGACAGGGCGCTATGGCGCTCATTAGGGGAGATCTATGTCCAGCAGTGGACTAGAATAGGTTGATGATGAATTTCACACTGTACTTAATAACCTTGGTGGTGCGTTCGTCTAATGAGTGGTCGTTGACTTCGTCAAGACTGAAATCGATTCCGACTGAGGCGCAAGAAACACTTTTTGTCATCATATAACTTTTTGTGATATGTATTCTATTTTGTGCCATAAATCTATTGATATAAAATGGAAATTAAACACAGTGTATCTATTTATGAAAAAAGTGACGACGAAAGAGCGAAAGAAAATATATGATGTACATTACCATGTAAACTTCCACCGAAAATTGGTTTAAACGTGATCTAGTAAATAGTTTTTTTAATACGTCATAAATCGTAAACCGCAATTTACCTTTCATTCAATCAACTCAAATATGAAATTTTTTCTTGCTGCTACGGAACCCTTCATGGGCGAGTCCGACTCGCACTTGACCTTTACTTTTAGGTCACTTAACGACCTCCGTCCTCCATGAGCGCAGGCCTGGGGGTGGCAGGTAAGGCCGTCTGTCACCCCAACAGAAGCAGGCCGGGACGGTGGGGCGACTAGCGCCCCTCCCCCAAACCGGGGCAAGACGGGGACACCGTGGTTCCCAAACCCGAGGGGGCCATCTAAAAACCGGAGATGGCCTAGGGTCACTCGGGGTGCGAGGGATATGCTCTTTGTTCAACCTTACACCCCGGCCTTAACCTTAGACCCGAGACGGCGTGCGGTTTTAGTCGGTTCAAGCCCGACATAACCGCCCCCGCGGGGGGTTACCCCGCGGGGGTATTCCGGAGGGATTTCCACACGAAAAAAAAAAAAAGTACGGAATCCTAAACAATTATTGATACCAAACTAAGCTAGGTTAGTACTGGTCAGACTGGCAAACCAGCACCTTCCTGATTGGTCACGAATTTGAGTATGAGTTCATTTCTTAATCAAGATTTAGCTCTTTCACAAATAGACAAATATTGTATACTTAACACTACTTTGTTAAGAGAAGTAGTGGCACTAACGTTAGTCTAGCTCAAATACTAGAGTATTAATTCAAGGTCCTGTTAACAGTTTATACGTCAAAATGTTGTACTCACTAGAAGTTAGTATTTGAATATATTCGTCATACTCATCAAACAAGTCATCGTGAGTTATTAGCCGTAACACGGCCGATAACGAAATGATACTAAAGTGTCTTTAGTATCATTTCGTTATCGGCCACTCAAAGGGTGTAACGACCGCCCCACCGCACGTCAACAACACTTTTATTCAATGTAATCGTTCACAACTTAATTTGAGCTGATAGACTCATAAACTTTTTATGTTATGTTATGTGTTTAATAACCGAGGGTATGGCAACTTTAGGGCATATTTTATTACATTCGACATAGATGCTTACCGTGGAGAAAAGTGGCGTAAACCTATTACTAGTATACACACAGTATGACATCTTCATTGAACAAAATGTTGTTGGCTATACACAGGCGTTAGGGTATATATAAATGCATTATATGTGGCAATTGTCTCTTAATTTTTTTATCTGGGCCTTTTTATTATTACGAATGAAATTGTTTGATGATTGTGATTATTTTTAAAGCGCAACCGTCTCTCGTGGCCTCGTGAATCAATCTTATTATTAATATCGTTTACATTAAGATCCACCCAAATTTTAAAAGTATAATTTGCCCAGATAATTTTCTATTTAATAGAAGAACTAACGTAGAGTAGTACTCCACTCGTTTAACTTGTAACATTTTGTAACGAACATTCGCACCACAAATGATATGAAATCAATTGCAATATATTATAAACATAATACAATATTCTTGAACTAAACATGATGTATTAACATACAAAAGTTGTACTGCAATGACATGCGTGTGTATTGTCGCAGATGGGACCTTTTAAAGTTAGCCTTTTCGCTTGCTTATCGACGAATGATAGACAAACAAACGGAGAGACAAGTAAATTTCAATTTCAGTCCATTCTAATTTTAGAGCGCTTGGACTTACAATAGAAGAGCTTTATATTAAGTGAAGCCTTTATGTCGATTATGTAATAAAATTGTGAATGAACAATTTATTAAACTGAAAGTTTCTGAAAATTAAATTTGAAAATTATTTTATTCATAGCTTAACAAAACGAAAGTCTAAAAAGACTTAGAATAAAAATTCTCCATACTAAACGCCCATATGTATATGCGTTCATCTATATACCTACGACGGAGAGAGAATACACAAAGTAAGACGATTGAAGGTTCGAAGACTTGCATATTTAATTTAACAATGCAATAAGCACAGTTTACGAGCGAACAACACAGTAATAAACGTTCAATTTGTGCCGTAATACGGCGCTCGCGCATCGCACATAATGACATTACACTGTCATAAACACGCCTTGTTTTGCATGATCTGACGACTGACGTCTTGGCAATACATAGTAACATCGACGCCATGCGCTTTTATTGTGACTTCTGATGCAGTTAATTTAAGAATTATTGTGATGAAAAGCAAATGAGAATAATAAAATTTATTAATAATAATGTGTTTATTTTACGAAACAGGTTCACAAGTTTGAAAGGAGAATAATACCATTTTTGAAACTAACGAGAATAGAGTTTACTACTTATTGAATTGTAATAAAAAAATATACATATCACGTTAATAGTCAATACGAGGAATGGAACAGTCTTTATAATGAATGTACAAATCGCACTGGCTTTCTCACTTCATTCTTTTTACTTTACCTTGTCCCCAACTTTTTCACAATGCATAAGATGCAAAATTAATTTATTTCTCTCTTATTTTACAATACGATCCCTAGTTTTGTATGATATGCAAGAGGGGCGTTGGTAATGGACCTTCTTGTGTTGACTACAGGTGGCTATGGGGCTTAGAAAAGGTCCATAAGATTGTGTTACACCTGGTATTGTGAAAACCAATAGGCTGAGGCGACGTTAGTGCACTTCCCCAGTTGGTTGGCTCCAAGTGGCAGTGTAAATTGTCGTAATACCGTAATAATATCTTTGCTATCTTAGTGCTACATATACATTACTCTAAAAGATTTAATATTAAATCCCAACATAAGTTTAAATTCCACAACCGTGTTAAAATAACTAGCTGACTTCCGATAGTTGTTCTTGTACGAAATAGAATAATACATTAGACACAGTGCTTTGAGCTTAATGCAAATCCCAAATTTCGTCAGTTTAACTAAGAGAAACTTCTGCTTTCACGTCAATAACCAAGACTAAATATTTAGACCTGCTGACAGTTGTCAGAGATCAGATTTGTTTTAGGAGATGAAAAGGAAGAAATCAATTAAGTGGAGAAACTGAACAGTAATCTGATAAAGTGAGAATCCTCGAGTTCTCGGAGTCTCAAACCAATTATACATAGCTTACCTACTTGTATACTTGTAATATTATACGTTATACATTAAAAGCAACCGAGCGAGCCGGTGGTCAATATAATCAATATAAGTAATCTCTAAAGATATTGATAATCACCCGACATCAAATTAACATATGTTCGACCTAGAACTTTCAAGAAAACAAGATGAGTTACCGATAAATCGGTTGGTAGATATTCTGACAACATTGAAACAGACATTGAATTCACAGTGAGTGTTAACTTTTTTCAGTTTCATAATACGGTAATAAATATTAAAATTAGAATGATAAACGGGATATTTACCAGTCAGTACATCCGTGATCATGGTACTTGTAACAGTGCCGAAATATCGGATTCTCGAAAAAGATACTAAACATGGTAAATATCCCATTTATCATTCTAATTTTAATGTAAATGACCATGTCAATCTAAAATCGGTAATAAATAGTTTGAGATGAAAAAGTTAACTTGTAGCCTTGATAAGAAATGATTAATATAGTCGGGTCCCGTCAACAATGTGCTTCGAAGGCTATTCGACAGCTTACACGCCAAAGAAACGGTCCTTCACAATAGATTACAGGCGACCCAAGGCAGATTTTAAGGAATTGATAAGAAATAGAGTTTGCTACATCGTTGGAACTACGCACCACTCACATTCACTGAACCGAAATGATTTACTTTACATTTTTTCGAATACAGAATAACACTATTCATGTTATTTACACATTAATAATAAACTTTTCAGGGCTAGTTACCTTGACATGTGGCTAACGCAACTCCCTTGGAGGTAAATATTCTATTTTTAAATTAATAACAATTCAGCTCGTGATAACTACAATATAATACCACAAGACTCACTGAAAGGCTCATAATCTACTCGGCAATTCATTAGAGCTGAATATGAGTTCTGTTCTGACACAGCACCATTTAGATCCTTCAGAGCTCGTAAGTTTCAATATTACAATGAAAGTATTACACAAGCAGCCTAATTAAACAAACCAAATTACTTATAACTGCTATAGTAATAGGCTTGTGTAATAATTTGGAAAACAGACCACATACAAATATTTACTAACAAGTTTCATGTCCACCAAACGAAACTTGTTACATACAATTGTCGCCATTTATTTGGTCGGTTGGTTTGCATCCTCGTGTTGAAATTGTACTTGATAGCATTTTCCTCCGCTTGCCATGACTGAAGGGAAATGAAAACATAACCATTTTCGTAACATTCATTTTGGAAAATTATTCAAATTATTTTTTTTTGTTTACATTTCCTCTTCCAATGACAAAATGTGGTGGAATCTTTATTAAAACATTATTTAATGTTCTGACCTCATTATTGAAATATCTATTTATACTATTATAAAATTGTAAATTGGTTGTATCTTGTACATTGGTACTATTAAAAAAAAAACTTGGGCTATGTTGATTGAACGCTTCTAAATACAAAAATATGTTTTTTGGAATTTTTGTCTGGTTTTCTGCTTGTTCGCGATGGACGCAAGAACTACTGAACGGATTTTGATTATAGTTTTTTTATTAGAAACGTTTTGGTCAGACTTAAAATCTGCCGTAAGTTTGATTGCAATTGGTCAAGTAGAACTGAAGATATGACCAAAAAAGCGGCCAAGTGCGAGTCGGAGTCGCCCATGAAGGGTTCCGTAGCAGGAAGTAACATAGTAATGTTTTTTTTTTAATTTTATATTTGAATTGATTGAATGAAAAGTAAATTGCGGTTTACGATTTACGACGTATTAAAAAAAACTACTTACTAAATCTCATTTAAACTAATTTTCGGTGGAAGTTTACATACATCATATATTTTTTTTAGTTTTATCATTGAAATAAAACTATTTTTAACGGATTCTATCGCGGTTTATTTGATGTTATTTTATATTTTACATTGATCCCGACGTTTCGGTTGCTTTTCAGCAGCCATGGTCACGGGGAGACTTATCCTTAGTACTTAGTTTTATCATTTTAGAAGTTACAGGGGGGGACACATTTTACCACTTTGGAAGTGTCTTTCGCGCAAACTATTCAGTTTAGAGAAAATGATATTAGAAACCTCAATATCATTTTTGAAGACCTATCCACAAATACCACACACGTATGGGTTTGGTGAAAAAAAAATTGTGAGTTTCAGTTTTAAGTATGGGGAGCCCCCAAAATTTACTGTTTTTTTTTCTATTTTTGTGTGAAAATCTTAATGCGGTTCACATAATACATCTACTTACCAAGTTTCAACAGCATAGTTCTTATAGTTTCGGAAAAAAGTGGCTGTGACATACGGACGGAGAGACAGACATGACGAATCTATAATCTGGGTTCCGATTTTTGACATTTGGGAACGGAACCCTAAAAACAGAATAAATTTTATGAATTAAATTATTGTCGATTCCACGCCTTTTATTTCCTTTGCGTTTAGAAACCCCTACGGTGCCGACGATGGGGTGGGCGTGTCAGAATCGGACCGACTAAAACCACACGGTGTCCTTCCCAAAAAATATAGGAATCCATTTTAGTACTTATTATTAATGTCATCGCTGAAAATATTGATTTGACGTTTCTATTTAAGGGAGCTGCTAGATTACCAAGTACAGTTAATAATCATCACACAAGTGAAGAATAGAGGTAGGCACTCTATCAGTAATGTTTATTAGCCGCCAAAATAAACGTGTTATTTTTACCTTACGCAACAATAACATACAAATAGAAAGTAGTTAGTTTTTGGTTACGCGCGGATTCTCCCAACCAACCAATTTCCTGTAGGCTTTCAATATGAAAGTGATTTTCCTCAACCCCAAGTTCGCGATATTCTGTAATTGCTTCGGGTAGTTTTTGAAATCCAACAATTTATCTGACCGTAATCAACGTAAACTAGTAAATATATCACTATATACAGTTTCGTGTGACCTGAGATGTTGTGGTATCTGTGGTGGGGGTTAAACTAACATAACATATTTCGAAATAGATCAAAGCGAGATTGTCTAATAAATTTGGCAGTGGCTATTGAGGGCTATTCTATACATAGTAAATGCATTTAGGATCTAGGATCACTAGCATCTGGGATGGTGCCCCATATCTTCTGGACTTCACCCTAGCTTCTCCATCCAGCGGGGTGCCGTCAATTGACGAACTGAATATAAAAATAACAAATTGCTTATGATGATTCCTATACATTTGATAAGGAACTACAATTTTTTATGTATTTGTAGCCAGAAGCAATCACCATCAAGCAGGCTGAGCGCTCTTTGTCAACTTAGTAGTAAATAAAACTTAGTAGTAAAAAAACTACTATAAATAAGTGAAATATTCTACGACATTCTACACAACGCTTTCTAGACCCAAATTAAGCATCGTTTAACTAGCTTGTGTTATGGGTTCCAGAATGCGGATAAACATACATATATACATTTTTTCGTAAATACATCCATCCATCCAGACCAATGCAAATAGACATATTCATGCATACAAATATTTGCACTGAGCGGGAATCGAACCCGCGCCCACAGTCGTAGCAGTCGAATGCACTACCGCTACGCCACAGAGGCCGTCACACAGGTCATACAGGTGAACCATGGGAAGAAATAATTGAGCGTAGTAGTAGACGGTAGTACATTCGACTGCAACCACAGGGGGCGCCCCTGTCGTTGCAGTCTAATGCACTACCGTTAAACCGTAGAGGTCGTCAAATGATTACGTTATGAATTTGGAATGGATATATAAATATCATTGAGTGGATAACACTTTGGATGGGACATAGGTACTCATCTACACTTAGTCTTAAAATTTGTATTTAAGGAACAAAATACGGCGCTCGTTGTGAATTCACTGTTGAAGTAGATATTAGGTCGGAGCACGCCGCGCCGCGTGCCGTGCGGCATCCGGCCCTTCGCTCACACTCCATTAAGTTGGGACGCATTCCGGAGCAACCCTCCACTTGACCACTTGTAGCTGAAACACGAATGGGCAGGAAGTAAACGATTTATTTGCTTTCTCTGAGCCTCTGCGACGTCGGAAGGGTCGACTAAATACTAGTTATCTGTAACTCATAATTACAGCCGTGACGAACACAGTAGATCAGGCGATGTATGTGAGAGCCGAGCCAGTTACTGCGCGCTGCTCGGCACGATAGGTTTAGGTTTTGGGTACCATTATTTTTTTTTCGTGTGGAAATTCTTTCGGATACCCACCCACCCACCGGCCAGCGGGGGCGGTAATGTCGGGCTTGAACCGACTAAAACCGCACGCCGTCTCGGGTCTTCAGACGGTTGCCCATAGACCATATCCCGAGGGATATGGTAAACCCCGACTGACCCTGGGCCATCTCCGGTTTCGAGATGGCCCCCTCGAATGTGTGGGAACCACGGTGTCCCCGTCTTACCCCGGTTTGGGGGAGGGGCGCTATTTGCCCCACCGTCCCAGCCTGCTTCTGCTGGGGTGACAGGCGGCCTCACCTGCCACCCCCAGGCCTGCGCTCATGGAGGACGAAGGTCGTTAAGCGACCTCCGGCGCCTGAGTCGCCTGCGACGTTGCGAGTTCTAAATCTCTCCCGGGCGCGCTCCGCCATCTCCTTCGCGAGCATTACATGCTCGCAGAAGGAGGTGGTGGCGGCACCATTGTCAGTGGCACCATTGCCGCCATCATACTGCCGAGCGAGAGGACTCCCACCCCGATGGCTGCCACGAATCACGCCTCGGCGCCTCCCACGCCGGGCAGTCCGCCAGCGTGTCCAGCCCTGAGTCCTCGCTCGCGTCACAGTGATGACACTCAGGCGTTGGCTCCTTCCTGATCCGATGCAGGTGGTCCCCGAAGCACCCCTTCCCGGAGACCACCTGCGTCAGTCGGTACGAGAGGCTTCCGTGTCGCCTCTCTAGCCAATCCTCCATGATGGGCCTTACCGCCGCAATTGCGGCGTGCCCTAGCTTTTGGGTATCTTCTATAATAAACGACAAGTTTATATCAATATAATTATATCAAGGCTACAAGGCACAGAATCCCTAAATGAAGTTCGCTCTTGACCGTCGCGTCCGGAATACAATATAATAGAGGGAAGTGAAAAATACTTTAGTCATTCATTTTGTATTACTTACTGCAAAGGTTAAGTTAACCAAGTTATTGAGGAATAGAAGAGCTGACCCCGGGCTCTGAAGGCTTTAGATGCAACTGGGTTTGGCGGGTGTCGGGTGATGATGATTATGATTATCTACAACAAAATTGTCAGTGGAAATCAAAAGTCAGTCCTAATGAAATGTCCCAATATTACAAAAAGGATTGTGTGGTTTTATGAAATCACGGTACAAGTGAAACTTTTTTTCACATTATAGACATTTAACTAAAAAATAACAACATTTACATTAAACACTGACAAACAACATTTACATTAAACACTGACAAAAACAAACAAAATAGCGTGGAGCACTGGCCCAAATGAGTAATAGCTGACCGTGAAGTGTAAAGACTACACTTCACGGTCAGCTGCTGCGAACTATAGGCGCCGCCATATTGGCCTTGGCTGCTATGACGAGCGCCTTTCACTTGATCCCTACTCCGCGGCCGACCGTCACGCGACATGCAACACAGAGACGAAAAAGTTTGAGACGATGTAATAAAAGTTTCACTTTAATACAAATAAGAACTATATTATTACAAACGGTCGCCACACGAACATCTATGGCAGCCGTTTACTTTGAAAGTCCGACAACTGTCTAACTTCAGAACTTCGACATCGCCAGTGGGTCGTGCAGGTCGGCTAGCAGCATTACGGTAAATATCGAAGTTACGCTTTGTAGTTAGCCTGCAGAACCGACCCCAAGTGAGTCGGGGAAGGGCTTGGAGGAGGAGGCTGACGATGATATTACGGCCAACCTACGTCCGCGCAATTGTAATAATAATAGGTCTTTACCTATGAAATTGCCGAAATTTTCTTACAAATTCATGAGTTCGTTATTGCTGTAATTTAATAGCTGTTTCCATTATTTATATTTTGTTTGAAAGTTGATTTCAAGATTTTACAACTCTGTATTAAATTTTGTTTTTTTTTGGCCGCTTGATAAATTTTATCGATTTTCAAAAACAGTACTTCCTTAATGCTATCCATTTTGATGATAAATTTCCTATTACTTAAAAGCTGTCACTTTTCAAAAATGTAATAAAAGTTGCTGTTTGTTAGCTTAATGTTGTCTCATTCATTCACAAAAAAAATCATAAAATTTGGATTTGTCATTCCTAAAAAAATGCAAAAATGTTAGTACTGAAAAATGGGCATTTTTATTTATACCACTAAGGTGGCAGACAAGCACACGGCCCACCTGATGGGAAGCGGTTACCGCGGCCTATGGACGTGTGCAACACCAGTGGCGTCACACTCGCGCTGCCGACCCTGTAAAGGAAAGGGGATGGGAAAGGAGTTTGGGAGGGGATGGGAAAGGAGTTTAGGCTCCGGCACTCTCACTCACCAAACGGAACGCAACAGTTCAAATACTGTTACTTGGCGTCGATATTCTGTGAGAGGGTGGTGCTTCCCCGGTCGAGTCGGCCCATTCATGCAACGGCCAAAATGATTGTTGCTTGACTCTACCACCTCCAATTTCTTCAAGAAAAACGGCAATTTCATATGTAATGACCTAATATAACAATAGTCGAGCTCCAAATGAAAGGGCAATAATTAACTACCTCTAACTAATTCGAACGAAGTTAGAGCTCACGTGTGAATCAATCAAATGTGAATAGATCCATCAATGGTCAGCGACAAGTGAGCGAACTAGTGCAAGTGGCGCGAAGAATGATGTATCTATATACCTGATACAGTTTGCGTAGGCAGGCACTTGTAATATTCGTCGTCGCGTCATTAGCGACGCGTGGTTCCAGTCACTACAGCTATAACGTGATTCGTTTCGAGATTAATGTCTCAAGTGATCTCAAGCATACCCCCTAATAACTATTGGTACGAAATGGTACGAGGTGTTCAATTACATATTTATGTAATAACCATAAAATTAACTTTATATTCCACTTAAACTGAGAAGCTACTCAATAAACGGATGCTTGGTTTATGTGGGAACCTAGCGGCTAGACCTGTTTATTTAGTTAAATTTTAACATGCACTTTAATATAAAAATGAATAAATAGGTCACTAATATTTAAAAAAAAACTTAGAAAATAGTAAATAATAAATAAATATTCTACGGCAGTCTACACATCGCTCTTTAGACTCAAAGTAAGCATAGTTTAACCAGCTTAAGTTATGGGTTCTAGAATGCGGATAAACATACATCATATACTTTTTTTTGTAAATAAATACATCTTATACATAGAAACACCCAGACCAATGCAAATAGACGTATTAATGCGTACAAATATTTGCACTGAGCTGGAATCGAACCCGCGCCCCCTGTCGTAGCAGTCGAATGCCACTAGGGCAAAGAGGTGGTGTGCGTACATGCACATTGTGTTAATTTCAGCGCTTTGCCACCGAAGCATTGTTTACATTGCATTTATTGTTAGCTGTGTCTCGAACAAATTTAGAAAGACGATATTTCAGATTGGTGCTTGCTGCACCAATTGCATTACTTCAGTGCAGCAGTGTACCTGCGGATGCTTATTATAAAAAAAAGTAATAAAAATGCTTCACAAAGGCATTCCAAATGTATGACGGCCTCTGTGGCGTAGCGGTAGTGCGTTCGATTCCCGCTCAGTGCAAATATTTGTATGCATGAATGTGTCTGTTTGCATTGGTCTGGGTGTTTCTATGTATAATATGTATGTATTTACCAAAAAAAAGTATATAAGTATGTTTATCCGCAGTCTGGAAGCCATAACACAAGCTAGTTAACCTATGCTTACTTCGGGTCTAGAAAGCGCAGTGTAGAATGTCGTAGAATATGTATGTATGTAATATGTATGTTTATCATCTGCACCTTTACAAGTACGTACTTCTTTTTACATAATCTCATAATCTATGAATTATTTTTTTACTAAGGAACCAGAAACCTAGGTTTTGAAATGTTAAATTACAACGTTGACCAAGATTTCAGAAATTGATTTACTTTGTGAGTCCATTTTTATTAGTTCCACTTTCTTCTTCGTTTTTCCAGTAACATAAGATCGATTAATTAGTAGCGTCTCGGCTGTGCTCACACTGCTCACGCACACTTCCGTGAAGCGTAAATTTACCAAGCCAAGCAGCGAAAACAAACCTGACCCACTTCGGTATTATCAGAAAATTTTACCTCAACCCACGAACATTCGCCCCGGGAAGCAAATATTTTTGCTAGTTGTATACTTTGTGACTGCTATCCTTGTAGGAACATTCTGTGGATATAAATTAAGGGCTGTGTGTTAATGAGAACTGACTATTCATCGTCAAGAATCCCTTATTTTGTACACCACATGCGTTTTTCAATTTATCAACACTTAACAAGCTGCTTGTGGCGGCGTAATGCTTTCCTCTTCCATTCATCTCGGTCGAGCGTCATCAATTATCCTCTTATTTTTCCTTCATACCATATTTCACACAAATATTCTTCGCGTCCCGAAGATGCCCCGTTCCTGTCTGTCACTAGTTTAGTTCTTATATGCGTTGGCCGAACTGTGCCGTACAGTGGTTTGAATGAGACAGTATCCGCTATCTTGGAAGTTATACATTGATGGTGAAACCTGCTTGCCTCACTGATACTTGACGAACTCTATGGCGTAGCTATAGAGCAATCGACTGCTAAGTCAGAGGTCGCAGGTTCGATTCCCACTTATTGCAAATATTTGTATGCATGAATATATCTATTTGCAATGGTCTGCATGTTTCTATGTATATCTACATATTTTTATCCGCATTCTAGAACCCATATAACAAGCTCTGCTTAGTTTGGATCTAGATGGTGCTGTGTAATATGTGCTAGAATATTTATTATTATTTATTTACAAGTTGAACAAAGTTGCCCATAACGTGGCCACCGCTCGCCTTGAAGAAATTAACACTACAGAAAAGTTTTCGATCATAGCATTCCGATCTTGGAGACATGAAGAACCCTCTTCATCCGAACGCACATCCCGTTTGCATCCAAAGCTTGCACTTTGAAGCTCCGGGTACCATTCTTTGGTTGAATAATGATTCAAAATATTAGTGTACGCCTAGAATAAGACTATTTTTTGGTTATGTTTTTTTTTAACTTTCTCATGTAACTATATATGAAAAAATCTAACTATTTTAATTAATTAACTGTACAATAAGTCTTAAATGCAATTAAAAAATTGTAATCCAGCCAGCATTAAATGAGGTGGACCGTCACCAATATCTATGAATTATATACTGGAAAGGAGAACCGTAGTTAAAAAAAAAAATACCACCGAACACCCAGGTAGTCTGGGAAGGTGGACAGTGGGAAAGAACCGATGCCATCGCACCCCTCATTCCCGAGATGAAAGTCTGCGCCAGAGCCTCGTCCAGCAGTTAGTAGGTGTGCCGGTCTGCAGGTGAGGTTGACTTGCTAGGACCCCATACACCCATTCGCACATAAATATCTTCGGCACTAGAAGCTCTAGTGAGTTAGTTTGAACTTTGTTAATGAGATGGACCCTTTTTAGGGTTCCGTTGACAAATGGCAAAAAAACGGTACCCTTATAGATTCGTCATGTCTGTCTGTCGTCTGTCCGTCCGTATGTGACAGCCACTTTTTTCCGAAACTACAAGAACTATGCTGTTGCAAACTTGGTAAGTAGATGTATTCTGTGAACCGCATTAAGATTTTTACACAAAAATAGAAAAAAAACAATAAATTTTGGGGGTTCCCCATACTTAGAACTGAAACTCAATAAAAAAAAACATCAAACACATACGTGTATCTATGAATAGGTCTTTAAAAATGATGTTGAGGTTTCTAATATCCTATTTTTCTAAACTGAATAGTTTGCGCGAAAGACACTTCCAAAGTGGTAAAAAGTGTGTTTGTATGTGTGTGTCCCGCCCCCCCCCCTGTAACTTCTAAAATAAGAGAAAGATAAAACTAAAAAAATATATGATGTATGTACATGTACATTACCATGTAAACTTCCACCAAAAATTGGTTTGAACGAGATCTAGTGAGTAGTTTTTATTTAATACGACATAAAATCGTAAACCGCAATTTACCTTTCATATAATCAACTCAAATATAAACATTTTACTTGCTGCTACGGAACCCTTCATGGGCGAGTCCGACTCGCATTTGGCCGGTTTTATACTCATGATGTTAACAGCATTCGTATGTGTTAATTTGTAAATCTAACAAACTTACACACATAACTGACAAAAGTAACTAATGTAAGTGTAAAAGTACATAAAACTATTCGCCACACGTATAAGGCTAACTATTGGAAAGTAAAAGAGAAACATTGGAGCAGTACGCTTCGTATTTACGTTGGCCCCCACGGTCCTATGCAAACGGGCTTGTGCGGTACCACTATTTATTCCTCACCGCAAAGCCTCTTGACGATAGCCCAACTGTTATTGCTATCCAATAGTACTTACACGTCATATAAAACATATTTATCATTCCCAGAAACGCTTTTTATTACTCACAGAAAAAGAGATATAAGACTGTCAACTTGTTTTTACAATATCGGTCGAGTTACAAGGGATAGGGAATGGAATCCCTTTCAACAGACGCAGAATAATAACGTTGAACTTATTGCAGGAAAAACAGCAGTTGCTCGTTTTTTATGTATTACGGATACAATAATATAATCAAATGTGGTATCAATTGTAGTTGAGAAAAATATGGTAGCGGCTTTTAAAGGTCAAATGCCTCTGATATAAAAGAATAGCTATTGACGCCGCTATGTTTACTTTTTCAGGTAAAATCTGAAATATTACTAAGTACGAAGTTTACAGTATAAATGTAAAGCTTAACAACATGAACACAATTTTATAAATTTTTGGATACATTGGTTTTAACCGCCCTAAATAAACATAGACTTAGTCCGAATATAAGGCTGGGCTAGAACTCCCGAATACTACTTCTTCTAACTTAATTATGTTTTGGTCCTCGGACATAGCTAACATAAATCGATTATACAGAACAACTTACGCATTTGGTGACATCTCTAACCTCGCATGTGTGGCGGCTGGGGTCAAGTAGTCGCGGTCCCCGCATATTTCACTTCGGCGAGGGATGGTGGTGGTAACAAGTAACAAACACTGCGATAAATCTTCGACACTACCTTAAGTATACATGAGCTACAGCCTGCTGGGCGAGAATATGTTTTTATTATGTTTGTGACGAGCGCAGCAAAATGGGCGCGACAGAAATATAGCGCGAAAATATCCCTCAACGACATCAACACGCGATTCTCGCTGAGCCTGATTTCTGTGGCCTATTTGTTATTCTGTTTCAATTCCAAGCAGGTGCTTGGTTTTATTAAATTTCGAAAACAAGAGATGATTTACTTCCTATAAAACGTTTTGTTAAGCAGGTATACTGAATTTATAAAGCGATTCAAAAGTGTTACAGGGGTACCATTACACAGCCAATAGGTATACACACATTTAAAAAAAATTGCGATCACTTTGAAAAATAGACATCTTTTTTGTTACGTTCCAATTCTATATCTTTTTTAAAAGAATCTAAAAAGAAATCATAATAATATGTAGATTATATTATGATTTCTTTTGCTTTTTAGATTATTTATTTAAAAATATAGAAATGGAATGTAAAACAATAAAAACAGTTCAGTTGTTTTTCCATATAAAAATGCTTTCAGTCCTAGCTTACGCTCATTCAAATTCTGATTTAATCAATTTCAACGGATTTAAAATACTTTTTTCGCGGAAAGCTGTGATTGAAATATGCCAAGAGGATTATCAGAAGTTTAACGAGCAAGATAGTAACTTTGAAGAAAGAAGGATACACCACCAGATAAATAATATGCGGAGTTGCTATATCCCAATGTGTCGTGACCATGTTGCAGAGGTTCCCTGATGGGTAACTTAACTGACCGACCCCGCAGTGGCCCCCAACTGTTTTAAATGCTGCCCAAAAGCGCTATATAAGATTGCTGGTAGCCCGTGACCCTACAATCCACGCTACTAAAATAAGCGCAGAAGTTCAGGCCACCTCTAGGCTTGAAGTTAGCACTCAGACCATTCGGAATTGCTTGCACCAGGAGCATGGAGCACGGAGGTCTTGTCAAGCTCCTCTGAATTCTTGGTAATGTCAAAGTCGGAGATTGCAGTGGGCTAGGCTTCGGCAAAATGAAGAAGATGAAGAAGGAAACATTTGGCACTTCGTTGACGAATGGCGAATCAGTACTCATCCAGATAACCGACGTGTCCGTGTCTAGAGAAGACCAGTAGACCGTGAAAGGCAAAGAACTGCCACTGGAACAGTTCAGCAAAGCGGCAAACGGTGTCCTTTTGGGGTGGTATTGTGTGACAGTAGACATGTAAAAAGCAGTTGCTATTGATGGAATTGTTAGACCATTCTGAGTAAACATGGGCACCAATTTGTACTGGTCGATGATGATGCGCCCGCCCATCGAGCTCAACGAGTCAATGCTGCTCTCCGAGAATACGACGTCATAAGGTGAGACTGGCCTGCCGGCTCGCCTAACTTAAACCCAATAAAGCACGCGTGGTATGCTCTTAAGCCAGCTGTTTGGAATCATCAACCACGTCCCCAGACAATGCTCAGGGAAGCCAGTATTCAAGAATGGGACAGGTTACCCCAAGAAATGCTGGATAACTTGAATATCAGCATGCCCAGGAGCATCTCCGCATGTGTTCGAGCCAGGGGAGGAGTTATAATAGATTGAATATAAACCTTTTATTAATAAATTCTTGTTTAAGTTTGATTAAACAGACTTTTTCAATTTGTCAAATTTAGTTACAATTGCATTATGATTAATTACTCGATTTTTTTTTATAAAAAATAAAAAAAATAGATCTATTTTTTAATTTCAAACAGGGTATTTATATTTGAAGAAAACACACAACAAAGAATTTTTCTTCATAAAGTTCAATTTATAAAAGTATATAAGCTAGTGATCGAAAACTTTTTTGATGTGTGTATGTCGCGATCCGCGCGATCCTGTCAATATAAATTGATATTATTGAAGTGCAAACGCGATCCGTCCTTATATTGACACTGGATCACGATATTGGATCCCGATATTCATTGATTATTTAATTGCACCCACATTATTTTCCATCATTTATCCTTTCTTAGTAAATTTACCCTTGAATTGATTTGTCATTTATACTTTATGTAATTCCTCCTTAGATTTTTTATTCTCAAGATGATATTCTGTTGTTTTAAGAGCTGTAATAACGTTTAAATCGCTTTTATTCACATAATACATTCAAAACTTTTATTTTATTATTGAGATGAAAGTCCATACTCTTTATGATTCTAAATGTAACCCAAAGTTATTTAATGAAACGGCAGCCGCTAAACAATTCCATTTACGTCTTAAATAAATTTCCATTCATATAGAGTTAGGCCGCGAACAATATATCAAACGAACCCTTTGTTTCAAGGTTGCCAGTATAAAGAAATACGGCACATATAAACGGAGCAGTTTGGTTTTCATATTAGTGTCGTCTCCCAAGGACGCGGCTTCGTGAGTGTCTCCTTCGCAAGCTTAGTTGAGGATACATTTTGTATATTGCATTGCAATACTATCAATTTCAGTTTTTTGTGTTGGTCAATCTGAATATTTTTTATGGATATTTATTTAGTTTGGTTTACAAGATAGATTGTAGTTTATTTTCTTTTACAAATACAAAAGTAAGTCACACAATCGTTATTAGTCTAAAAATAACTCGCTGTTGACCGTTCCCGATGCAAAAGTGCCCATCACACTCGCCGCGCTTCCACGCTGGATTGCGATGACCAGCGTGTGCACCAGGAACGATCCGGAAAGAGAGTCCCCAGTCGTCTCTTAGAGCCTTTGTCCAATTTCCTTTATAAGAATTTTGGCCTCCCTGCCCTAACTCCCCAGGGTTTCCACCGCTACCCTCCTGACGGTATACAGCGGCTCCAAAGTGGCGCATTTAAGCCGCGGCGGCAGACGAGGAGTGAACGGTGTGGCTAAGGTGGCTGGTGGCTACCGTGCTGAAGCAAGTTGCGTCCCAAATTGCCGTTCTTCCAGAACAATGTGCATATTCTTTAATATCTTTCCAACAAAATGAGATGATGCTACGTATAAAAGAATAAAACATCTAGAACTCTTAACTGTATTTATTTTCTCTCGTTACAAGTACACACTGTGCGACGTCTCGTTACAATCTGGCACGCGCCATCTAGACTCTTAAGTGTCATGGCCGCCGTTTTGAAACAGGAAGTATTTAAAAAATATAGAATTACAAATATTTCTTAGTGTTTTTAAAATACAATTTAAAACATTCCTAAAATATCAAATATTCTCAATTACGTTTTTAACAGTCGGCCATTCCGACCTTAAGTCTGTCCCAGACATATTATTCAAATAACAAAATTTACTCCATTCAAATAAACGTACTAACTTATACATAAATAATTTGTCAATATTGCCCATATGGTTCACATCACGCTGAGCACCATCAGTATTTACAATAAAAAAACATATTGTCTGCAAAATGTACTGATTTTATTTCGGCCATCCTACTATTTCAAGAATGTCCTCATTCTATTCAATATACACTCTCTAAATTTCAATCTTTACATTTTTTTAAATATCTACAATATAAAAAAAATATGATAAAGACATTTCAATGATATTTAAAAGATCGGAAGAACATTTCTAAGCTCTCATTATCAACTACTGTCTACGTGGACAGATAAGAATAACTTTTCAATTCAACTAATATTAACCAATAACTAGAGGATCACCATTCTCATACACAAACATTGTCTATGACACACAACGACCGTCACTAGCAGTGAGGGTCGCATCTCTAGCGCGGGCGCTGGCTCGGCGCGGCGGCGACCGGGTAACACAACGGACAGGGGGCGCAGCAACACACGTCGACGCGCGCGCACTAAGTTGTCGGTCGGGTGCATTGTTTTATAGAACCTAGCATTTTTAAATCATTACAGTCCACTACTAAAGATGATCGAATGATCGATTGAAGATTGGACTTCGTGATCGACAGCCACGTGTCGCGTGAATTTCGACAAAGCCACGTGCAGCGAGATCATCACATCACAGCCATGGCGTTCTCCTTGCATCGCAGCCTACTCAGCATCAGTCAGATAATACAGACCAATTAACTTTTCACTACCTTTACTTCCACTTTTCTCAAATTGCATCAGCAATTCAATCAGACGAACTAATTTACCTACTCAGAACAATCAGGCCCCATTCCATTTTAATCACTTAATTATTCAGAAATACTCATAACCTCATTCACAATTTTTTAATCATCCCTGCTCAGAAAAACTGTCTAACCTTTTCATTATACTAATACCACCAATATCATTTCACAGCATCGCAATCGCTTGCAGTGTGGCTGTGCAGCGCAAACCGCTGCCGTCATCGCGGGGTGTGGTCACCACATGGTCACTCGCCGCGTGCACGTGTCTTCGACTGCCACGTGTTCGCTCTCTTGTCCCCCTCGCTTTGCACGGCCCAGCTTCGCCAATCTCTGCACTGCACGCTAATTTGAGTATTGCATAATTCTTTGCTCGAACACTTGTGATAACATTCACCTACTTGCAATTTTTTTCTCTGTATTACCTACGTTTAGTGCCTCTCATATTTCTTCTCAGACATGGCTACTGAAGCTAAAGCTGCTGACGCAGATTTAGTGAAACAACGTGGCATCATAAAGAGAAAATTAACTTCATTTAAAAAACACATTCATCACATTCAGACCAATCCATCATTAACAAATGTTCAACTAATAGAATTAAAAAACAGAATTTCAGAACTCAAACAAATTCATGAGAAATTTCATGACATACAAACATTAATAGAATTAAAAATGGATATTTCAGAACTCGCTGATGAACCAGATCCAGTAAGCGAACAGTTCGAGAACACCTACCAGTTACTATTGGCACAAGCATGTGAGCTGATTCAGTTGAACGACAAACCGGTAATCAATCCAGGGTCAGACAAGGATCATTCAGGTGTGACCAAATCATTTATTAAGTTACCTACCATTGACTTGCCACACTTCTCGGGCGACCATCATGATTGGCTCGAGTACAGGGAAACATTTCAGTCACTTATCAACAGACACCAAACACTAGACAACATACAAAAGTTTCACTACTTACGTTCCTCGCTATCAGGCAGTGCATCATTAGTTATCAAGTCCATAGAAATGACTGGTGACAACTTCGAGGTAGCATGGAAGCTTTTGTGTGAACGCTATGACAATAAACGACAACTCATAGGCAATCATATTCATGCATTATTCAACATAAATCACATTCAAAAAGAATCTTCGGTGTCTTTGAGGCAATTATCTGATACAGTACAGAAAAATCTCAGAGCATTAGCCACGCTAGGTGAAAAAACAGACTATTGGGATACATTAATAATATATTTGGTAGCCAGTAAATTGGACTCTAGGACATTGAGATATTGGAAAGAACATAAAAACACACTCACAAACATGCCCACACTTGAGTGCCTGAATAAGTTTCTGAAAAATCGTGCAGATTTATTAGAAACTTCAGAAGAAACAAAGACAAATAACACCAGCAAATCAGATATTCAAGGTGGACAAAACCCAAAGTTACACACAAAACATCACACACCAAAACAACCTACATGTCCCATTTGCAAACAGAATCATCTATTATTTTCTTGTGAAAAATTCAGACAAATGCCCATCGAACAGAGAATTAAAGAGGTTGAAAAATTAAAAGTCTGTTCTAACTGTTTACACCCTGGGCATGAAACCAAGTCATGCCGAGGAGGAGCATGTAAGTACTGTAACCAGAAGCATAACACACTTTTACACTTACAGACACCAAAATCATCATCAAATACATACACCAGTCACACGCAGAGCAAAACAGTTTTACTATCAACCGCTCAAATCAACATAATGGACAAAGAGGGAAAGCCACACCCAGCACGGGCACTACTAGATAATGGCAGCACCTCAAGTTACATTACTAGGCACCTCTGTTCAAAACTAGACTTGCCCATCCACACTATTGACACCACTGTCATGGGTATCAACAATCAGTGCATAAACATTACAGAAAATACCAACATTCAGATTCAATCAGCACATAACAATAATTACAGCACAAACACATTGTGTCATGTAATCAATCAGATCTCCAATTCAATACCACAGACATACATACACAGAGATGCTATTCAAATACCTAGTTGCATACAACTAGCAGACCCAGACTTTAACATTCCAGCTCCTGTTGACTTGTTGCTGGGTGCAGATGTATTCTGGCAAGTCATGGGTACTGGAAAAATATCATTAGGTAAACAGCAACCAGTCCTACAAGAAACAGAGTTAGGCTGGTTGATATCAGGCTGCATCTCAGATGCTCAGACTCAAAACAGCAATCAGAACTCAACATTCTTTGTTAATCAGATATCAGAAAACATAACCAGATTTTGGGAAATAGAAAACATTTCTACTCCTTCAGATATATCTCAGACTACTCAACAGTCATGTGAAGATATATTTACATCCACCACAACTCGCAATGATGATGGCAGATTTGTGGTTACCATACCTCTTAAACAATCACCAGACTGTTTAGGCCAGTCATACAATCAGGCAAAGAATCGTTTTTTAAATATAGAAAAACGTTTCAAATCAGACCCCTCATACAAACAACAATATTTAACTTTCATGCAAGAATATCTTGACCTAGGTCACATGACAAAAAACACAAACAGAAACATTCAGACACCATCATATTACATACCACATCATGGCATTCTACGTGTCACCAGCACTACTACAAAATTCAGAGCGGTCTTTGATGCATCGGCACGAACATCTAACAAAATTTCCTTCAATGATATACAAACAATAGGACCAGTAGTACAAGATGATTTAATTTCAATTCTCATAAGATTCAGACAGCATAAATACATAATATCAGCCGATATAGAAAAAATGTACCGGCAAATTGAAATTATAAAAGAACAACGACCATTACAACAAATAGTATTTCGTTTTGATGAGTCAAAGTCACTGGATACATACACATTAAACACAGTAACATATGGGACAGCCTCAGCACCCTACCTCGCCACACGTTGCATCAGACAGGTGGGAGTGGACTGCCAACATGACAAGGAAGTGTCAGAGATAATCATACACGACTTCTACTGTGATGATCTATTATCAGGATCTGATAAGAAATCGCGTTTGATAGACATAGCAATTTCAGTAAATACAGCTCTAAAATCAGCACAATATCCTCTCAGAAAGTGGCAGTCTAACAATCTAGATATTTTACAGAAAGCAAACCTATCACCATACTCACTACACAGCAACATCAATTTAGGTACAAAAGATACATCAAAAACATTATCACATACTCAACACACATAGAATACTCAGTCAATGACAATATTACTAAAAGAAAAATATTGTCCATCATTGGTCAAATATTTGACCCTTTAGGCCTCATAAGTCCCTTAGTCTTAGAAGCAAAAATAATAATGCAAAAAATATGGTCACTAAACTTGCAGTGGGATAACAGTGTCCCCAATGACATAAAAATACAATGGATAAAGTTTGTACAGTCACTATCACTTTTGAAACAATTAATCATACCAACACGAGTTTTCTATGATTCACCTAAACATATACAACTACACATATTCTGTGACGCTTCTCAGAATGCCTATGGCACCTGTGTATATATGCGCACACACACTAAAAATGGTGAGGTTTATGTACAAATACTAACAGCTAAATGTAGAGTAGCCCCACTAAAAACACTAACAATTCCACGGTTAGAACTTTGTGCAGCACTCACAGCTGTTCGCCTTTACAAGAAGGTCATTGACTCTCTCCGTAATTCATACATTATCTCAGACTGTTACTTTTGGAGTGACTCAATGATTGTTCTATCATGGATAAAGTTGTCACCACACAAACTAAATGCATTCGTAAGTCATAGAATTAACGAAATACAAATCACTACACATCGACATACATGGCGATATGTACCTACAAAACAGAACCCTGCAGACCTCATATCTCGCGGTGTCTCAGCATCAGTCCTCGTACATTCAGACGTGTGGTTTTCGGGGCCAGACTTTCTCAGGGATGATGATAGCAACTGGCCACCACCACCTGGGCAAATCAGCAGTTACTCTGACCTGCCAGAAACGAAATCCCAGAACCACAAAAACACTAACCAGTGTTACTCACAGATAGACAACAATTCATTCACCTTTAATTACTCTAATTTCACAAAATTAACACGCATAACCGCATACATATTAAGATTCATAAACAATTGTAGAAATAAAACACTGAAAAGTAATTCAGCTTCAAACAACTTTATTTCATAACAACAAAGGAGCTAAATCAAGCCAAATTAAATTTAGTAAAAATTTCACAATTAAATTCATTTCACAATGAATATGAATTACTTTCAACAAATAGAACTTTACAAATAAAAAACAAATTAAGTTCATTACATCCGTTTTTTGATAGCACCAGCGGAATCATCCGCGTGGGCGGCAGGCTCGCTAATTCGCGATTCAAGTATGATAAAAAGTTTCCAATGCTCTTACATGCCAATCATCACATTTGCAAACTTATTTTCTCTACTTACCACAAAACACTTCTCCATGCTGGTCCACAACTTCTACTCGCCCATGTACGTGAAACATACTGGCCCATCAGTGGTCGCAACCTAGCCAGAAAAACAGTACAATCCTGCATCACATGTAGACGATTTCAGGGTAAAACAGTCGCACCAATCATGGGTAACTTACCTGAGCCTCGCATGCATTCAGATTTCACGTTCAGTAATGTCGGGGTAGATTACGCCGGACCAATCATGATCAGTAACCGTAAGGGGCGTGGTAGTCAATTAATAAAATCATACATATGTATATTTGTATGCCTCGCGGTCAAAGCTGTACACTTGGAGTTGGTTACCGATTTGACAAAGGAATCGTATTTAGCTTCACTAAATAGATTCATCAGCCGTAGAGGGAAACCTACCCATGTATATTCAGACAATGGCACTAACTTTGTAGGAGCGTCAAATGTTATCACAGGTTTCTTAGCACAGAATCGAAACTCAATTTGTGAAAGTGCAGCAGAACAAGGCATTACCTTTCACTTTATTCCCCCACACTCTCCACATTTTGGTGGGCTGTGGGAAAGCACAGTCAAATCAACAAAACATCACCTAAGGCGAGTCTTAGGCATAGCTCATCTCACATATGAAGAGATGTACACAGTATTATGTCAAATTGAAGGCATTTTAAATTCAAGGCCTCTAACGCCTCTCTCTTCAGACCCGTCTGATCTTACTGCCCTCACTCCATTCCATTTCTTAATTGCTCGATCTTCATCTGTACTACCTCAACCACCACTGGCTGACTGCAATCCAATGCATTTACCCAGATACAAACGCATAGAGCTCCTGCGTCAACACTTTTGGAAACGATTTTACAAAGAATATATTTCTCAGCTACAGATCAGGATAAAATGGAAGAAGTCATCAGGACAGCTGACGGAAGGCACCTTGGTCGTCGTGAAGGACGACGCTCTCCCACCTGCTCGTTGGGTCCTTGGAAGAATCACACATCTCCATCCAGGCCCTGACGGAGTCACAAGGGTGGCTGACATCCAGACAAGCACAGGCACCATCAGAAGAGCATTTAACCGGATATGCCCTCTCATTTGTGGCCCGGCCGAATGTCTATGACACACAACGACCGTCACTAGCAGTGAGGGTCGCATCTCTAGCGCGGGCGCTAGCTCGGCGCGGCGGCGACCGGGACGCCAAGACAGAACACAACGGACAGGGGGCGCAGCAACACACGTCGACGCGCGCGCACTAAGTTGTCGGTCGGGTGCATTGTTTTATAGAACCTAGCATTTTTAAATCATTACAGTCCACTACTAAAGTTATTAGAATTTATTATTTACTATCCTATGGCCTTAACAAACATTGTAACACAGCTTCCATTACTTCTTTATACTTATTAATTATCTCAACTCAAATAATTAAATATATGCTTCTATTATAATTCGAACAACTACAATCAATATCTATGTTCATAAGTATTCGTTAAGCTTTACATTCATATTATTAGCACACAAGGCATCATAATTACATTGAGCACACAAGATATCTTAATTACATTTCGCACAAAAGTCGTTTTATATTTCACACACAAGGCGTTTACTCTTTGCACACAAGGCGTTTACTCTTTGCACACAAGGCGTTTTATTCTTTGCACACAAGGCGTTTTATTCATCGCACACAAGGCGCTCCATTTTTCGCACACAAGGCGTTTTATACGTCGCACACAAGGCGCTTTATTCATCGCACACAAGGCGTTACGTTATGTTTGGCGCTCACAAGGCGTCATTCTAATACTCTGCGCACACAAGGCGTCATACGTTCTACGCACACAAGGCGTCGTTATGTTCTACGCACACAAGGCGTTGTTATGTTCAACGCGCACAAGGCGTTGTTATGTTCAACGCGCACAAGGCGTTATAATTATCTTCTACGCACACAAGGCGTTATGACACGTGAGTTCTCAAACATGTCAACCCTTTTACTGGAAATGTAAGAACAAAAGAGGGGTAAAGGGAAGGAAAAGGTTTTATATCGATTTTGGATAGGGTATGAGCCTCAATGTCTAATCACTATTAGCATATTCGCTTTCGCTATCCGTCGTTACACTGGCTGGCATATTCAATCTGATCCAGGGCTTCATACGATCGGCAGAGTATACGTTACTATATTTTCGTTTTGAAAATCCGTCAATACTACTCACTTCATAGCGGTCATTGCCTAATATAGCCGTCACCTTATATGGCCCACTATAAGGAGGTACCAACTTATTACTATCTCCTAGGTTACGAACATTTTTAAGAACCATTACTAAGTCTCCCAATTTATAAGCTACGGCGGCACATCTAGATTTATCGAATCTAGATTTCATCGTAGTCTGTTGTTGGCTAATACTCTCCGAGACTTCTTGTCGTACTTCTTGCATATTCTCATTTGAATCTAAATGCTATATATGTCATGAAGATGGCTCTCAGTTATATTTACAGTCTCCTTACCGAGAACTACTTGAGTAGGGGTCTTACCAATCGCTTTATTTAAAGTATTGTTAAGACTCCATTGTACGTTATTGAGGTGGGAATCCCAATTTCGATCATTGCTATCTGTACACAAGGCGGTCAGTGAGCTTAAAATGGAACGATTGTATCGCTCTATTTGCCCATTGGCGCGAGGGATAGCAACAGAGTTTTTGACATGTTTGATTTGATTATCATTGATAAATTTGCCAAATTCAGCAGATGTGAAGCTAGTACCGCGGTCCGATATAATCACTTTGGGAGACCCAAACAGTCCGATAAAATCGTTTAATACAGCAATTGACGTACGACTTTTTGTATTCCTTACGGCACGTAGTACTATGAATTTCGTGAATGCGTCAATTATACCCAATATATAGGTGTTACCCCTTTTACTACAAACGAATGGGCCAAGGTGATTAATGTGGATGCACTTAAATGGTACGTCAGGCTTTGGCACTGAATGTAAAAATCCTTGCTTTTTACCAGAGGGTTGTTTAGCGTATGCGCATGGAATACAGGCTCGTACATACTTTTTTACGAATTGATTCATACGAGGGAACCAATAATCTCTACGCATCTTTTCGATCGTTTTATCAAAAGAGAAATGCCCAGCGTCATCATGACATAACTGACAGACCTTCCACCTAGCATCGTGAGGCACTGCCTACTTTAAATTGGAATCTACTTTCTTATAGATTTGGCCATCTTTCAGCACGTAATTATTTTTAATATCTTTGGCTTCAGAGCAATTTTTATCTAAAATACATTTAATAAGGGTTAAGCGAGAATCACTTAATTGTACAGCCAAAATGGAATGATTGTCAGCGCCTATATTTGTTATGCTCGAAACATTAAACTCTTCCGTATTATCGATCGGCAATGCATTGCGACTTAGACTATCCGCGTGTTTAAGTTGAGTTCCCGGATGGTATTCAATTACGAAATCATAATCCTGAACCAACAACCACCAGCGGGCTATTCTTGGCACAAGATCGCGCTTAGTCAAAGTGGTTCTCAATGCGTTGCAGTCCGTCACTACTTTGAAGTGAATGCCTAGTAAATAAACTCTAAAACGATTTAAGGACATAACTACTGCGAGAGTTTCGAGTTCATAGGAGTGAAAGTGCTGTTCCTCCGTAGTCGTTTGTCTGCTAAAGTATGCGATTGCACGAAGTGGTGAAGCTTCGTCTGAACGTTGTAGTAAAATACCACCAATACCTAGGGAGCTTGCGTCCGTGTGAAGCTCTGTCAAATATTTGGGGTTATATATAGCCAAAACAGGTCTCGTCACGAGTGTTTCTTTAATTTTATTGAAAGCATTGACTTGATCAGTTCCCCAAGTCCAATTCGCATCTGATTTAGTCAACATAGTTAAGGGTTTAGCAATACTCGCGAAATTGTTTACAAACCTCCTAAAAAAACTGGCTTGACCTATAAACTGCCTAACCTCATGAACGGTCCGAGGTGTACGGAATTTAGACACAGCTTCAATCTTTTTTGATCCTGGCGCCACCCCTTGCTCAGAAATCTCGAATCCTAAGTAGTCGACGGCTTTCTTAAAGAAGTGACACTTCTTAATATTAAGTGTTAAATTTGCTTCACGTAACATTAATAGAATTTTATGTAACTTCTCAATTCCTTCTTCTACCGACTTAGAGCAAATAGCAATATCGTCCATATATGCGACCACCCCAGGAATCTTACGTTTCCTCAACAGTGAGTGGACCATACGCTGAAAAACTGCCGGTGCGTTGGTCAGTCCGAAAGGCATCCTATTAAATTCGTACTGACCTTCCGGAGTAACGAATGCTGTAAGGTGTTTTGAATTCTCAGACATAGGAATCTGATGATAGCCCTGGCTAAGATGAAGGGTGGTATAATATCTTTGGCCTTGTAGATTATCAATTTGATCATCTATTAAGGGCATAGGGTATTTGTCTTTGATGGTCTTACGATTCAAGGCCCTATAATCAACACAGAGCCTTGATTCGCCATTCTTCTTTGCTACGAGTATAATTGGACTAGCGTAACTTGAGTTTGATTCGCGCACTATATTATTTCGGAATAGTTCATCCACTATATTATTTACCTTGCCTCTTTCCGATAGTGACAGTCTATAAGGACGGTAATTAACTGGTGTCGAATCACTTAGTACAATTTGCATTTCAGCAGCAGTAGTCTGCCCTAACTCATCTGTAGCTAATGCGAAGCAATCACGGTAGCTATTTAATAATTTATTCAGTTGAGATTGTATACCATGTTCAAGATTTTTATCAATATTCATATCATTCGTGCTAATCGGGCAGGAGTTTTCCGTTATTCGCTGGACATTAAAAGTACAAGTTCGTTCATCAAAACAGAAAGGGGAAATTAACTGAGGCACTATAAGTCCTCTAGTAATTATTTCGTCTTTAATTATTGTAGCATTATTTTGACATAAACCTATTGCTAGAATTTTACCACTACCATCCTTAAATGAATAAAGTCCGGGCATAATAAAATAATGACTGCCATGTCTTACTTCAGTCGTAATAGAAACTAACCCCGTATAAACTGGCTCAGAAGTTACGTCAATCACTGTGTTGCCTCGATTGAGCTCAATGGTGTCAGTGACTCTGATTTTAATGGAATTCGTTTTATTATTAATAGTTTGGTATAGAGTCAGTTCTTTGACAGTCTTAAATACCCTGACTGATGGCAACTCGGTTAGAGTCTGGCCAATCATAATATCAGCAGGTAACAGAGATCTAGGGACTGCGTATGCTAATAATTCTACATCAACAAGATCAACTATAATATGGAGTTTAAGTCTACCCTTAGGCGTAATAGAGGAATTCCCAAACCCCTTCAATACGGGTAAACACAATTCCGAATATCACATTTGTCGTCAGATATGAGAGTGCATTCACTACCGAAGTCTACGTAGGCCGTCATATCGGAATCATTAACCTTAACTGCTTTGAAATATTTATTGTTATTACTTAAGGTTTCATCTATGAGTAGATTTTTTTGTGTGGCTTCCGACCGACTAATACTTTCATTAGAATTAGTTACATTAGTTGTACAAGTGTTTCCCGAATGTCCATAACGTTTACATTTACTACATTTAACTAACTCTTTTCTACATTTTCTAACGGTATGGACAATTTCGCCGCAGTTATAACAAGTCACAGTAGGTCTCTTATTCTGCAAGTTTTGTGTCAAAGTATCCAAAGTTTGCTTTCTATCTGACGAGTCGCGTGAATCCGTAATTGGTTTTCGCGAGGGTAATGAATCTGTAAATTTACTTGAAATATTTCGAAAATACGACAATACTTGCTCGGGATCATCATAATGAGCCCCCTGTACGTTCATCCTTATATTATGATCAAATATTCCATGTGCAATACAGTCAACCGCTTGACGTCCCGTCAATTCGCAACGATTCACCAACATTATTTTATCATAGTAATATTCAACGAGAGTTTCTCCTTTTCTACTTTTCCTCTGTAACATTTCCATCAATAGATCACCATAATTTAGGTCACATGGAAACGCTCGTAACAATTTCTGTTGCCACTCCGTCCAACTATACTTGACTGTAGTTAGGCCATCGTACCATTTTTTTGCAAGGCCAGATAATTTTGGTAATGCATAGAAAATTGTTTGCCTTTCCGACCAACCGTATATGTCTGCAGTTTCATTTAATTTTGTTAGCCAATCCTTCATAGTCTGTGCTTTGGACTTTGGGTCGAACTCGGTTATAATATTTTGTCCACCGTGAATACCTAAGGAGGAGGCTCTTCGAGAGTTTCCTTTTTGTAATGCTGACACTAAGCTTTTGATAAGGATTTTGTTTCCTTTCGACTTTTTACGACGGTGGTGACTATCGCTAGAACTGGTAGATAAATTCGAGGAGCTACGTTGACGTTTGCGTTTATCTGACTGGCCCGATCGAGGGCATGGTCGCGTGCGCGTCCGTATAGTGCTACTGGAAGACGAGCTACTACTAGACGTACTAATGCGTCTTTTGCGGACCCTAATTTTCTTTTTAGGTGCCTCAATAGGTGGAGTGTAACGATCAGACATATTGTAATGGCTAGGCTAGGTAAGGGGGGAATAAGGGAAAGAAACCAGTTTCAAGACTGCTGAAATTACAAACATTATTCTAAATTAAAACCATTATAGTTTTTTTTTTTTTACATAGCACATAATATTATATTCGTTTGCTTTGCGTTCGTTGCTTTGTATTCAATTTCTATTGTATGCATATAATTTGGTTTTATTGCTATATTGTGGGTACTTGTTATGGTATAATAAATTCTAATTGATAATTCAAACTACTTTATGTAAATAATTATTTTAAGTATTCTTATATGTGTGTATGTTATGACTGCTTTGTTCAGAAAAGTGTTTTGGTTTGTAAAAATAAATATTTATTTAATACTTCACATTTTAACTACATTTTGTCATTCCATTACACTTATTTTACACTAATTTGCCAAAAGGAAATAGAAACAAAGATAGAAAGATATCCATAAGCTAACGACTAACTTGTGGTAAGTACCTTTTTTTTTTTTTCGTGCGGAAATCCCTTCGGATACCGCCCCCGCTGGAGAGCGGGGGGTCTCCAGCGGGGGCGGTTATGTCGGGCTTGAACCGACTAAAACCGCACGCCGTCTCGGGTCTTAAGACGCCGGGGTGTAAGGTTACCCATAGAGCATATCCATCGCACCCCTACTGACCGTGGGCCATCTCCGGTTTCGAGATGGCCCCCTTATTTGCTCTCCACTGTGCCATCTGCTAATCAGAGGGACACGTGGAAAGCTTCCGAACAGCCCTCAACAGGGCCGTCCTCGCCTCGGTCGGAGTTGGCCGTAGGCGGCAGCGTCTCCCGCCCTAGGAGAGATTTCGGCTGTAAAATCACACATTGTTAACAACAAAGAAACAACAAATCATCGGTGCCCAAAATAACAAAATCAAATGGGTATAGTACTAATAGTATAATAATGTATGTAGGTAGTTAGGAAAAAATAAAAATAAAACTGTACCACAGAATAAGATAATAGTTTTCAAATTAATTCGTAAATCATCACATGCACTGCATTTGGTAAAGAAAATAATAATAAATGTAAACTACTATATCTAATTGAAATCCAATTTATGATTCGTGAAATAGTTACCTACTTCTAATTCCATTGTTCTAATAAGTTTCAATTTACAGTAACACGCAGTAACCTTACTCAGTGAGCATAGAATTAACATCCCACTTCTAACATCTAGAACTCTTAACTGTATTTATTTTGTTTTCTCTCTTTACAAGTACACACTGTGCGACGTCTCGTTACAATCTGGCACGCGCCATCTAGACTCGTAAGTGTCATGGCCGCCGTTTTGAAACAGGAAGTATTTAAAAAATATAGAATTACAAATATTTCTTAGTGTTTTTAAAATACAATTTTAAACATTCCTAAAATATCAAATATTCTCAATTACGTTTTTAACATACGGTTTAAGACTATTTATATTGAGTTAACAATAATACATTAAGCAACAGCTACATTGTCTTTGATATTATTTAATTGGGTGGACACATACCCTGGGCTATGAATTGATGTGCAATGAACTTATTATCTGTTTTATTCTGAGTATATGCCGCACGGCATCGTCTCAAGTATGCTTCAATAGGAATACCATTAATCTGAATGTTGAAACGAGTCCAAATTTGTTCCGGCACTTTGGCGCCAAAGCATCGGCCACATTGGAGGGTGTTTCCCATCATGGAATGAATTGGTAGGTAACCTTAAAAAATCTAATCTTTTACTGTGATATTGTCGTTAATATTGAACGAAATACTTTTAAAGGATTTTATTTTAGTCTCCGAAGCTCAGCCGTCTCAACGCAACACACTGACTACTCCGGGCGGTGCGTCAGGCAGGCCAAGTTTATCTTATTAGTTAATTCTTTTGCGTAAAACCAATGTGTCTGCAGAGCGCTAGAATTACTTTAACTTCTGATATATAGTAGTTTATATTAGTTTACGTTATTTATATTAGTTTACGTTATTCTAATTTATACGAAGAGTTTTGATATCATTTTCATTCTAGCGCTACGCCATAATGTACTTAATTTTAAAATATTTCACATCCCTATAAATTAATATGAGGCTGAATTATAAGTTAGGCTTCAAAAAAAAAAGAAAAAAGGCTTTGATCTTTGTTGTGATAAGAGCCGCTTTCATCACAAAATAGCAATACGTATTTGCTTTCTTTGTAAAAGTCTATGCAATATGTCAAAAATATCAAAAATAAATCACACTTCAATACGACTTACAACTTGAAAAACTTTACTTCCCTTTAGTTCAATAACAACTAACAGAACACAAGAATCATCACATACTTTTCATTCTCAAGGACAATACGGTAATATATTTGAATAATATTTGATCACGTAAATAGTCGGCGAAAAAGTTGAGCAGTTCGTGTGTAAAACCGATATTCTCCATATTTATGTATGTTGATGTGTAAAAAAATGTTGAATTATACAAAATATTTACGTAAAATTTTGAAAATTTGCCATTTTCTATTGAATTTAAAAAGCTTTCTGGAAAAATTATATGAAATGTTGGTATTGATGGAACGTTACTACAAATGAAAAACAGTTTTGACGTCGTTCGCGCCGTTCCGCACCGAGTCGGGCTGGCCGCGCGCCGCCAGTTGCTGTATTTTGTGAGATTGACAATAGCAATAAAAGAATGCATATTCTGTTACTTGACGACTGTTTTCCCGAGACGTTTAGTGAAATAAAAGAATCTCTTCTCAACTCCGCTTTTCGAAGTTCAGTTCAGTGCTCACGGCAACTGCATTTATGTAGGGTTTTTACATAATGTTCAATTGTATGTATTAATTCATCCCAGGATGCGGAACAGCAAAAAAATTAAAACATCTACGATAAAGTTTACCTATACTGCTTCCCCCTTTTGCGCATCCCTATGAGAATATAGATATGATGACGACACCCGGTGACTTAACTGGTTAGCTACTAAAAGAAGTCACAAACACATGATCACTAAACTATCATTATAATTGCTAGTATTTGTTTTGTTAACATTGTTAGTATTTTTTGTGTTTCTTAACTTGTTTATCTGGAGATTTAGATCGAAAAAGAGAACATCCAGAACGGGACCCGAACCCGCGACCAGTCCCTTACAGGGGGAATGCTCTGACCAGCCGAGTCATCTAGACGCGTCCCAGATATTCGAAATTCTCCGATATTATATACGTCTTATTATGCTTCGCCTTATTACTCTGGGTTCGGGTCCCGTTCTGGATGTTCTCTTTTTCCGATCTAAATCTCTAGATAAACAAGTTAAGAAACACACAAAAAATACTAACAATGTCATTTGGTAATCAAGTTAATGAACCGCCTACCCAACACGACCAAGTGATTCAAATTTAGAGTGAAATAGAGTGCAATACAGTGGATTGGAGCGGAGCAGACACGGGTACATTAGGATAGGTTAGGTTACAACATTGACCATTAATTAAAACCATTGTTGATGAATAATGTGTGATTCACCAACATTTATGTGAGATGGCCAATTATTCGAGATATTTAGCCAGTATTTAAAATTCAAAATAATTATGTTTGTTGCCTAAACAAATCCAATTTTTTGTCTCATCGCCGAAAACATCTGTATAAAATAAATGCTAAGAAGTCTAGATAACATACCTCACACTGCCTCGTGAAACAAAAGAGACGCCAGTCACCCTCATAAATAACTATAAAATAAAGGAAAAAAAATAACTTGACCGAGAATTTGAATGGGTACCAAAGATCAATAAATTAACTTTTATTCGAAGTTAAAATCTTAAAATGTCAGAGTGCTACACTATTGAGAGCCATTCTTCTTCTTAGTCGTGCACTCTTGACAGAGTGGTCGTGGTTATGATGGGGGGTCCTGATGAACGGCTGCTCGTGCAATGCGCCGCCATCGCTCTCTGTTGGTTGCGTTGTGGGAGCAGTCGGTCATGGTGGATTGTGTTAGGGAGGTGATGAGGTCCGACCATCTAGTTGGAGAGCGACCACGGGACCTTTTGCCCTCCATTCTGCCCTGTACCACGAGACGCTCCATCGAGTCTTCATTCCGTGTCAGGTGCCCAAAGAACTTGAGTATTCGTATTTGCACAGTCGACGATAATCTCTCCTTTATGTGAAGTTCTTTGAGGATGGAGACATTAGTCCTATGCGCGGTCCACGGAATCCTGAGGAGACGTCTCCAGCACCACATTTCCAGTGCATCTATTTTTCTCCGCTCTTTTTGTCTCAGAGTCCATGTCTCAGCTCCGTACAGAAGAATTGGAAAGACCAGACTCCGCATCAGACGAACCTTGGTGGTTTTGGTTATCCGGCGGTCCTTCCAAATCCTGGAGAGCCTTTCAGCAGCTGATCGTGTAATAGCGCAACGTCTCCTGATTTCCTCCTCGCAGCCTCCGCTGTTGGTGATGTTAGAACCCAAGTAGATGTAGTTCTGCACAACTTCACAACTTCACAGCGAGCCATTAGCGACACGAAATTCTATGGAATTCTTGTATGTTTAACACTTAGCAAAGTCATAAATTTGTGAAAGGGAGACATTTTGTAAAAGTATTTAAATGCACATGTTACAGCGCATAAGTCAACACGCATAAAAAATATTATCGTGAAGATCTTGCCGCCAATTCCGTGGCGGGAAGACACACAACAGCGACGCTAAATATAAACCAATCAGGAACAGTAACGATAAATATAAACCAATCAGGAACAGCGACGCTAAATATAAACCAATCAGGAACAGGTGACTGGCTTTGATTTTCCCATTGGCAGAATGCAGCATCAGAGGCATGGCAGGAGAATTGGCTGCGCTTGCGAGGAACGTCAAGGGGAGAGAGGACACAACGGTCTCAACCACAAGAGAACGAACTCGCGCGTCTAGGCTCACTGAAAGAAACTGATAGAAGTCTTGACTAGTTAATGCTAGCCCGATCTAGATATTAGTGCTTCATTGTAAAGTATAAATAAAAGTTTGACTAGTGATAAATCAAATTAATCTGTATGAGTTAGGCGGGTGTGATAAAATAAGCTGAAGGTAAAAAATTACTTGGTAAAGTACAACCTATTGTAATTATTTTAGTGACTCATAACTTTGTACACAGCGTTATATAACTAACTGTCAATTGTAGCAACATAGCAAACATAAACAAACAAGCTATTTGACAATGGATATAATGTATGATAGAGAATATGTATTATTGACTAAACACAGAGCGTATTGGGAAATAGCAATTTCCTACATTTGTGTTATAATAATTACCATAATTATTGTCGTGCTGATTATGCAGAGATGTCATCGAATGATAGAGACGAGAATGGTAGAAATACCATTAGAACCGATACAATCATCTATTTAAATATATTGAATTGATCAGCACTCACGATTCATGAAAGATACAGTAAACTATGGACAAGCGAACAAAGTTATGAGGAGATGTGTACATAATGTGTATAAACTGTTTTAAACCATGTCTGTGTGAGATGAGGTGTATAAATATCCAAAGATAATAAAGAGTCTTCCCGAAATAAAGTGCTTGGTAACAAATGATGATTAATTGAGTACATAATCATGTTATTCTAGTTCTAAACAAAACCACTCTGATGTATGTAAAGTCACTATTAAAATGATATTAATAAAACCAACACATATACATATATATCATTATGTACTGAGCCAATAGCCAGATATAAGTTATCAAACACACAATAACCGTGTAATTTACTGTGTATGTCTCTTTGTTATAAATAGATCTAAGTCTTGTGTGAATAATTTGTGCTAGAATTAAGTAATACGGCATATAAGGGTTTTTTAGTTTGGGCCTGCGTTTTCCCTTATAATTATGAATGCCTAGGAACAGAAAGGCTCGGTTAGATGTGACTTTAATCGATCATATCTAATCTAAATAATCAACTCAGATTCGGATATAATTTAGTTATGAAATAAATAATTATTAATTTCATATTTCTGCAATTTCAATGATCTAGAATTAATTCCCTTCCCCATGTGGTTAAGGTAAAATGGAGTTTTTTTAAGGATGATAATTATTTAGTTCATAAAATCATGCAGAACGAGAATTACATTATAAATAAAGTACAAGTACAAGTTCCATCCGCAAAACCCCATAGTACACACCTAGGCTATTTTTACGAATTTATACACGAAACTAGGATCTCTACAATTGAATCTTAAAGTTGAAAAAGCCAAACTTCTATCTGATCTTAACTGAACAAAGCCAGTTCTATCTAAGACTCAAGTAACAGCTCAAACTATACTCAGACACTATATAGTTTTAGTGATCATAGAGTTTACTTGTTTCAAATTGATATCAAGCATACATTGCATATATAATTGAACCTTGAATCGAGGGTCGCAATTGAACACAAGATACGAGAATGGTGGAGAAATCGAGTGTAATAAGTATTAAATCATTTTTTTAACAGACTTAGAGCTCATGACCTTACCACAAAATCTGGACACTAGATTTATTTAGTCTGTTTAATAATTTGTGAGATAGTGGTTATTTCAAAGCTTATAGTCAAGGATAGCACATTTTGACGGCCTCTGTGGCGTAACGGTAGTGCATTCGACTGCTACGACAGGGGCGCGGGTTCGATTCCCGCTCAGTGCAAATATTTGTGTGCATGAATATGTCTATTTGCATTGGTCTGGGTGTTTCTGTGTATAATATGTATGTATTTACAAAAAAAAGTATATAAGTATGTTTATCTGCATTCTGGAACCCATAACACAAGCTAGTTAAACTATGCTTAGCTTGGGTCTTGAAAGCGCTGTGTAGAATGTCGTAGAATATTTATTTATTTATTATTTATTATTATATGACTTAAAATTTGCAATTAGCGTGGAACTTTAACACCACTAAGGGCACAGACCGAGTGAAGCTCCCTCGCGGGGGATCATAATGGATATCTACACGATAAAAGGATCTTCATTGTGTATCCGTCGCCATAGCTGATCTTGATATCGGCCTGAATTTAAAACGCAATTCTGGGTCAGAATTGAACTGTGCAAAGGTTGTCGGCGGCTAGCTAGCAAATCTGGGCATCAAAATACACACATTCCTCTCTTATCGAATCAACTCCGACCTCTGTTCGGCCGAATAGAACCCTAACGGATATATAAAATTATAATATAAAACTATGCCATGGTATTGGGGCAAGGTAGCTTTGTGCGCCTTATAATTATCCATGTCCTCGGATGTGTTGATTTAACCGCTTCTCAGCGATGAAAAGGAGTTGAATTCGAGCCCCATAATTCCATGCGTAGAAGCCTTGAGCCAGGCCGTAGGAAATCCCCGTAAATGCCAGAGTGATTTGGGCAGCAAAGATGGCTTCGCCAATGACTCAATTAACAGTCATATACGCGCGTTGGAGCACTTACTAGACCTGATTTGCCTCAGTACATTATTCGAGAAAAGCTACTCTTGAGGTCTTAACGACCCTTTTTTGTAAATATCTAAGGGTCCATTTAAAGTAGAAGTAAAGTAGGCCGAAGTGAATATATGACTTGTTATTTTGGGAATACCATCACTACATTGCACACTCGCATAATCAGACGCGATTGAATTAAGTACACTTGCCACAAAGACTATCCTCAAACTCATAAGCACTGAAGTTATCCTGCAATGAAGCAACCAAGCTCTTATACATAGATTCAAATATATAGACGATCACATATCTGGGCTTGAACCACCACATATGTATTTCATTTCTTCGAGTGTTAATGGTCAATGTTTTAACCTTACCCAACCCTAATCTAATGTGATACGAGTATGCGAATCAGTCGTAGTTATGTTGTTAAATAAGTGTAACCCTATTACGGCTTCTGTGGCGTAGCGGTAGTGCATTCGACTGCTAAGACAGGGGGCGCGGGTTCGATTCCCACTCAGTGCAACTATTTGTATGCATGAATATGTCTATTTGCATTGGTCTGGGTGTTTCTATGTATAATATGTATGTATTTACATACAAGCTAGTTAAACTATGCTTACTTTGGGTCTAGAAAGCGCTGTGTAGAATGTCGTAGAATATTTATTTATTTATTATTATTTATTTATTATATATTTTCAAGAATCAAATAAATAGGTTTGAATTTATTATAACAGGTTTGTCATGATAACTGTACAAGTAAGGTAACACGAAGTGTATGGCGGACACTTCTAACCTAATCTATCCAAGTCGGGGCGCGCAGTGTCGTAATCTGCGGACGATAATCGACATAATATGTCGATATGTGACGACAGATCTACCATTCGGAGTACCATATATATAATACTGTATAGTAATATCATACCTACAATACAGTAGGTATGTATCAGTACCCACACATATTGATAAATAAATATACATACATAAACAAATATACCATATAATATATATAATAAAACTCGGTAAGTTTATCTAGTTTAGTTCAGGAGTTCCTATGGCCACCTTCCTACTGAGAGAATTTGTCAAGACCAATCAAATGAGCCCAAACGCGATAGGTTTAATTTGTTTAGTTTAGGAGTTCCTATGGCCACCTTCCTACTCCATCATCAGACCCCGAATACCATGTCACATCAGTGAGTTTATCAAGACAAAACAAATGAGCCCAAACTCTATAGGCTTGTCTTGTTTAACTTAGAAGTTCCTATGGCCACCTTCCTACTTAATCATCAGACCAGCTCCATGGGAACATATTAATGCATTGTCCTCCATACTAAACGTGTTTGCAATATTTCATCTTAATCGGTTCAGGATAATTTGATCAAAATTCAGTTGCAATATTTAATTTATTTAACATACGTACATACAGAGCAATTACATTAAATACTAGGTCTGCAAGGCGAAGCGCTGCTTGCAATGTTGAGCTGAGTGAGACATCGTGATTTGGAGATTTTGAAAATTTTGAACAGTGATCATTCCTCCGTGGCAAGTCCGATTTTGAAAATTCTTTTTGAAAGTCACAACTCTGGACATGCTTTCTGAGCGTGTAAAGTTTGGTCACAGTGTCTCGAACGGTTATTATGTAATTCCATCTGGAATTTTTTTAACGGTGATTATTCATCTATGGTAGCATTAATTTTTTCAAAATATATCCATAAACCTTCCTCTGATTGACCTCTTTAATCATGCCAAATTTGGTTCTGATTGGATTAGTAGTTTAGGAGGAGACCTCTGACAAAGAAAATCCTGAAGTCTGGTGTGAGGAGCTTTCGCTCGACTTCGTCTCACTCAGCTCAATTAGATAGTGCTCAGTACTAGTTACTAAGAACTAATATTTAATATATTTCATATTCAGGTTATAACCACTCGCCGGTACTGCTCCACTAAGTGTACAGTGGCAGACTGCATGTGAGGTCGAGAACAGAAAGCAGGAGACCGATGCACGTCACCCACTCTACCAACATCAATCGCCTAGCTAGCGTCTCAAGAGCAGGAAGAGTTTTCTGCGATCTACTGTAAATGTGGTTGGGCTGGGCCAACCCAAGAGTGCTCGATGCCAGGTGAGTCTCGCAGAAAATGGGGAGCAGTTTCTGTGAGTTAAATCACATCCAGCCCTCCGAAAACCTACCACTCGAGAATGAACTGCAGTGGATGACCTTGAAATCCCTTAATGGATTAAGGGTCTAGAGCAAACTGGGAGAAATAGGGATGCAGAGGGTGGAGGCTGTGACTGTGGTGCGCCTCTGTAAACAATGGATTCATGAATTGCACGAGGTAAGTGGTGATGTAGCGTTGATTAACGGAACCTTGTCGACAAATATTATAATCCAGTGAATGTAAGTGTATTACTCATTCCTACATTGTGAACTGTGAACGAAACCCTCGAAATGTTCGACAAGAATGAAACCAATTATCGGTGGAAGTTTACATGGTAATGGTATATATTTTTTTAGTTTTATCATTCTCTTATTTTAGAAGTCACAGGGCGGGGACACACTTTTTACCACTTTGGAAGTGTCTCTCGCGCAAACTATTCAGTTTAGCAAAAAGTGATATTGGAAACCTCAATATCATTTTTGAAGACCTATCCATAGATACCACACACGAATGGGTTTGATGAAAAAAAAAAATTGAGTTTCAGTTCTAAGTATGGGGACCCCCAAAATTTATTGTTTTTTTTTTTCTATTTTTGTGTGAAAATCTTAATGCGGTTCACAGAATACATCTACTTACCAAGTTTCAACAGCATAGTTCATAAAGTTTAGGAAAAAAGTGGCTGTGACATACGGACGGACAGACAGACAGAAATGACGAATCTATAAGGGTTCCGTTTTTTGCCATTTGGCAACGGAACCCTAAAAAGGGCGATAAAAAGTAATTTTATGTAACACCATTTTAATAATGATTCCTTTGAGGAAAAAATTCTTAAAAATAATGGAAAACAGATAAACAGCAATGTCTTCTGCTGTTTACATACCACGTAAAATTAAATCTACATTCGATAAAGAAAAAGTTTGCTCAAAACTTGTGGGAGCTTGCAGAGCTGTGGCCCGAGGCGGGAGGGTTCATTAAAGGTTGTGAAGTAATTAGAGAACATGTTGCATATTGCGGGAAGCTTGTTCGACTCTTCCTTTTCAACGTGCACATTTACGGGGATCAATGCCTTTCCCTTCCTTTTTGAAATATTGGTCCAGTAGGATTTTCCACTGAGTGGAATACTGTGTTCAACCGAATTTATGCAACAGAAAGCATATTTTGTTAAGCTTAGACTTATAGTAGTTGATACTGTTTAAAATCTGATGCATTGCCACGATTTTTCCATATTTCCAGGAACTTTCTTTTTACATTCAACTCGAATTATTCGTAGTAACATCAGTGCACACTTTGTATAGATTTCACAAATGTAAATGTATTCTGTGCAATAGTGGAAGCGACTTTTTGAGCTGACTGAGACGAAGTCGAGCGAAAGCTCCTCATACCAGACTTCAGGATTTTCTTTGTCACAGGTCTCCTCCTAAACTACTAATCCAATCAGAACCAAATTTAGCATGATTAAAGAGGTCAATCAGAGGAAGGTTTATGGATATATTTTGAAAAAATTAATGCTACCAAAAATTCCAGATGGAATTACATAATAACCGCTCGAGACACTGTGACCAAACTTTACACGCTCAGAAAGCATGTCCAGAGTTGTGACTTTCAAAAAGAATTTTCAAAATCGGACTTGCCACGGAGGAATGATCACTGTTCAAAATTTTCAAAATCTGATTCACAATGTCTTACTCAGCTCAACATTGCAAGCAGCGATTCGCCTTGCAGACCTAGTGATACACTTACTCGACCAAATATAATGCCTTGCACAATCTAAACGGTTTCTATTTTGTTCCACAATTTCTCATTTGTGGTGAAACTATGCTTTGTTCTGAAACTTAATATGTTCATTTATATATACTGTTTGCAGAACATCAGGTATGTTTAACTGGTCAAATAGACGAGGTTTATATACAGAATCTCAAAAGTTACCAAACATTATCATTATGAACTTTATTTTACGTACGTTTACGGGTTCCGTAGCCAAATGGCTAAAAACGGAACCCTTATAGATTCGTCATGTCTGTTTGTCCGTCCGTATGTCACAGTCACTTTTTTCCGAAACTATAAGAACTATGCTGTTGAAACTTGGTAAGTAAATAAATAAATAAATATTCTACGACATTCTGCACAGCGCTTTCTAGACCCAAAGTAAGCAAAGTTTAACTATCTTGTGTTATGGGTTCCAGAATGCTTATAAACATACTAATATACTTTTTTTTTGTAAATACATACATATATGATACATAGAAACACCCAGACCAATGCAAATAGACATATTCATTCTTACAAATATTTGGACTGAGCGGGAATCGAACCCGCGCCTCCTGACGTAGCAGTCGAATGCACTACCGCTACGCCACAGAGACCGTCATAGAAAAAAAACAATAAACTTAGAACTTGTAACGGGAAATAGCCCTTAAGGCTATTTTCGTCACTAGCTTGGCTGTAATCGTCTAAACCTAACTAAACATAAAACTAAACTGTGAAATTAAATTCCTAACCGATTTATTTTAAATAATGTACGCCGTGATTATTCTCCTCACTGAATTAATTTAACCTTCGGTTTATATTATATATTAACTAATGTTCTAATCTTTTGAGTTTTGTTGAAATAAAATGAACTCTATCTGCATAAAATCTAGTTTCTATTTACGATATTGATTTAAATGTCAAGTTATCATTTACGGTCGTAGATTGTATCTACCAGGTAACTGAGGTTTTCTGGATCCAGATTATATGATAATGGTCTGTATTTTTTTATATTTCATATGTTTTGTCGTGAGCTCATATATATTTTTGGTTGGGTTGATATTAAATCAACATATTTTCTCCTCCTCTCTCTCAAGAGTAATTTAATTCTGTTATCAGTACCTCCACTAACGCTAAACGTATAATAGTATTCTTCTTTTGTTTTAATATTAGTATTCACTAATTAATACCATTACAAGTTTACCCGACCCGTCGTAAATCGCCTCACATATCTAGGTTTGCCTGCATTCCAATGTAGATTTCGTTCGAGACTGGTATAAATACTGATTTAACATGAGTTTTAGCTTGTAAATATAATTTATGGATTTCAGGCAGACCCCAGAAATGCTACACACTGATAACTTGCTCAAACTGAAAACCCAAATGGTTCCAGGAGCTAAAATTGTATTTAAATTACCTATTAAGTGAGCTGATTGTAACACATATATTTATTTATTGCTGTATTCGACTAAAATACTCCCTCTCGTTAGAAAACTGTGTGCAAATAATGATATTTCAGATGTCTCTGAATGAACCTACTAAAACCACACGCCGTCTCTTATGTGTTCTTTGCACTTTACAAGTCGAATATTAATTGAGTTCACCAACGACCATCTCTTTGTATTATTGATACTATTTTCATGTGTTACTCGATATATTGCAAATGTTAGATGAATAATCAGCCACTTAGATAATTTACTCTAATATATTACTCGTCAACTTCTGCCCACTCATATCAATGTTCTATAACTGATAACGGAATAATTATTTATACTTGCTCTAATTCTCGAATGATATATTCAGCCGTGTTATAATGCACTTAATTATTTGATTACAGTGCCTAGATAAAATGTTATAATGATAATGATATTTCACGTAATCATTTAAATCACTTCCAAACGTAATTTTATATAAATTCAGACAACAGTTCTTTATCTTGCTATACAAACCAATATACTATAAAATAGTAGAAATTTACCAGAAACCTTCAATTATATTATTTAGTAATATATTTAAAGTTATATAACAAACTTTCACGATTTATTCAGACAATGTTCTGGAACTATCTTCGATATATCTATTTTTAATTATTGAATAACGTATTTATCCACAACTTTACTATAAAATTTACGGTTACTTTAATTAAAACACAATGGATTTGCCGTTGGATTGATTAAGTTATTTATGATAATTATCTTGTAAATAAAGACTTAACGCGATATAATTTACGTAACACTTCACTTCGGTTAGTTATCACTTAAATAAACGTATTTAGTATGATGTTACCTACGAGTCCTATTAATCCGCCTCGGCGGATTAACCCTGAATAACCTTAGACTAGAATTGGCCCTAATGTTTACCTTTGGTCTACTGTCCCGTACCAAAGACAGTAGGTGTGTATGATTTGATATGTGTGTATTTATGCGAATTGTGTGAAAGGGAATAACAATGCGAACTAAACTAAGGATAAGGAATGGAATAGCTTGCGAAAACCCCTAAAACTATTCCACGGATCCTAAATTATAGGAAATAGGTGTTTGAAACGCTTCCGAAATCAGAATCAATCCCAGAATTTAAGGCTTGTTACCTACAAGTTCTTTTTTGCCACGTTTCAGGAATTTGGGTTTTATTGAGAAAGGTATTTATAAAATATAGGAATCTTTAGATATTCACTCCAAAGAGCGTTATCATTTGTCACTGTCTAGTATGCACAACTCGTCAAAAGAATCACCAATTATATTAGCATAACACAGCCAACGAAATTACCAACTATTTTAACAGAGCGTGTGCACTTCAACCAGCTACAATGAAAAACTATCCAATGTCCCCGTTCGAAATCAGTTTTTATATTCCACTTGGTGCTTCCTAGTAACGTCACACGCTTCCTCGTCGCTTGGGTATCAGGTAGTATTTTTTTTGAGAAATGACCTACGCATTAGACCTTTCTTGTACTTAAAATAGCATGCCAATATTATTTTAAACCAAACATCTTAACTAGTTCAAATTAAGCATATTTTAATTATATACACACCATTAACCTTAAATTACTAGCATTCCATGCAACATGCTACGTTTAATATTTAACTCCCAATCTACGTAATATACACATTGTCATCCAAAGCATAGCGACATTCAATCGAGCAAAATTTAGTAAACGCGTCCGTTTACTAACCAACAGTCTCGTATCAAAGCTTGACAAAGAAATCAAATTACATCTTATTTGGTTCATAAAACCCTTTATAAATTATTTTAATACGCATTAACCAATGAGATAATGTAGATGTCCATAGAGTTCATTTTGCAATAATTAACACGTGTCAATATTTCTTTATTTAAAATACGTCGTGAAGACGAATCATTTTTTTATGTTGTATGAATGGTATTTATATTGTTAACAGATGTGAGGTAAAAATTCTCAGCGTTGTTTCGCCATCGTGGCGATATAAATAATACCATTTCAAACTTAAACTCAAAAAGTTTTTTTATCAATCCCAAAGGTAGTGGTGAAATGTGCCCCCCCCCCCCTATAACTTCTACAATAAGATAATGATACAACTAAAAAAATAAATGATTTTACACATTACCTTGTAAACTTTCACCGAAAATTGGTTTGAACGAGATCTTTTTTTTTTTTTTTTTTTTTTTTTTTCCCCTCTTGGTTAAATCCACCTTGAGGGGGAGTTTATTATGGTATGGCGCATTCTGCTATTGGATACAGAAATATAATGGAAAGTAAGGGTGTATTCGAGTGCGTTTTGTGTAGTTCTGTGATAGTTTTATGTGTTATTGAATTTTTTGAGTGAGTTAACTATGTGGGTGATGTGAGTCATAAAGGTGTGGATGGCGGCGCTGTTTGTGATCAGAATTGTTAAGTTGTATGGGTCGAGGTTATCGTAGTGACAGAGTTGTTCATGGTTGAGTCTTGTGCGAGCGAATCGTGGGCATTCTGTTATGAGGTGTGTAAATGTCTGAATTGTTGTGTTATCGCAGGGGCATGTATCGTTATCGGTAATATTAAACCTGTGTAAGTATTGCTTGTGATACCCGTGGTTGGTGAGTAACTGTGTAAGTGCAAAAGTGTGCCCGGTTGTGTCAATGAGTTTGTGTAGGTGTGTGAGTGATGGGCACCAAGTTTTAATAATAGTTCCTTTAATGTTATCAGTATATCTGTTCAAAGCTAGGTTGTGGCTATGTGTTTTGGCCTTTTTTATTACGTAACTTAACGGGAAGTGCATGAAAACGGGTGAGGAAGATTCAGAAGCCGCAGCCTTGGCTGCTGTATCTGCAGCCTCATTACCGTATATGCCCGTGTGAGCTTTGACCCATACAAAGTTAATTTGTGTGCGTGTGGTGTGTAGGAATTTTTGTATGTTAGTGGTGATTTGGTGTGTGCTGTGGGTGTTATTGATATCTTCCAAAGCCGCCCTGGAGTCCGACATGATAAAGGCTGTAGCAACTTGTTGCTTGTGTAACCACTGACAGGCTTGGTCGATGGCCACCAGTTCGGCCTGAAATACAGTGCACGATGAATGTAGCTTGAATGTTTTTGTGATAGGGGTATTTTGTGGCGTATATACCACAAACGCAGCTCCCACCAGGTCATCGTGTTTACTGCCGTCAGTGTAGATGTGGTGTGCGTGTTGTTGAGTAAGTAGTGTGTCATCTAATTCTGTTTGTGTGCTGACCATGTCAAAGGAGTGTGGTTTTCTGTATGCCGGGTGAAGTAACTGCGATGGTTGTGTAGGTGTATCAAGTGTGAGATCGAGTGGGAGGCAATCAGAGACCCCTGTCATTTTGACTAATTCAATTCGCGCTCTTTCTTTAATTTTCAGGTCAAGTGGTGTTAGTGAAGATATTGCTATGGCGTTAGTGGTGTTAATTGTACGAAAGCCTCTAATTATTTTAAGTGCAAACCCTCTTTGTAGCGATAATAGTTTATTACAATTGGTTTTGAAGTTTAGGGCCGTGTGCCATACGCTGGAGGCGTAGCATATTATGGGTTCGATTACTCCCCTATAAAGTGTGAGTATGTTTTGGGAGTGTATTCCCCAAGTTGGTCTGATGAATCTAGTAAGTGTGTTATGTAGTATACGTGCTTTGTTGGTGATATAGTTTACATGTTGTGTAAAGTGCAATTTGTCATCGATGATCACCCCCAACACTCTGGCAGTCCGACTGAATGGGATGTGTGTGCTATTCATAGTTAAGTGTAGAAGTTTAGTTTTATTAGTGAAAGCTAAAGCGATGGTTTTGTCAGGTCCAAAGGTAAGTTTATTCTTGTTGCCCCATTCGTGAATGATATGTAGACTTTGATTGATATTGTTTTGCAGAGTGATGAGCTTTTTGTGTGCGGCTATTAGAGTGATATCATCTGCAAAAGCCTGCAGCTGACAGCCCTCCGGAAGTCGGTTTTCGGACGAATCGCCAGACATGTCCAATAGTTCGTCCAAAATCAGATTCCAGAAGGTCGGACCGCATACAGATCCCTGAATGCATCCCTTACTTAGTTGTTTGGTGGATGTGGCGTCAGAATATAATATGGTAGCCGTGCGATCTGATAAGTAACTTTGAATGATGGTGTATATGTTTTTAGGGCATTTGGTGTGGTGTAATCGTGTGAGTATGGCAGGCCACCAGGCATGATCGAATGCGGCTTTAATATCAAGGGAGATCATTGCCACATGTAATCCATTCCTTTTGTGAATTTTGATAGTATCTACTATGTTGGTGAGTGCGTGTACAGTGGAGATTTGTTGTTTGAATCCATATTGTTTTGTGTTATGCGTATGTGTAGTATTTAGGTGATGTGTGAGGCGTTGAATAATTAATTTTTCAAGGGTTTTACCCAGTATAGGTAGAAGTCCTATAGGACGGTATGAGGATGAGGTAGAGTAGTCGGATTTATTGGGTTTTGGAATGATTTTAATTATTGCATGAACGAGATCTAGTGAGTAGTTTTTAGGTAGATTTGGATGAAATCGATCTACCTATTGGTTTCTTGACTACTGTCAAATTTAAAAAAAAAATCTTCATAGGAGGTCTAGTTATGACCCCCTGAGTCCGAAATGACCACTGGTCAAAAAGTTTATATATATATATGCATGTATGGTTCCACTTCCCAAAATTTGCGGCACTCTCACGGTCGCATTTTTGCCCCGATCGCTTTCAAACTGCGGTCAAAAATTGCTTGGGTGTAAACTTAGTTTAAGTTCGTAAACGGGTGGAATCCGGCCTAATGGGACGATAGGGCCTCACTTTTTGTGAAATCAGTTTTTCCTCAAAATTTCACGTTCCATGAAAGATATTCGAACCGTTCTAATTTTATCCCATAGTATACATGAATACCAACAACTTTTAATTATAAACCTATAAGATTAAAACTTTAACTAAAAGTGGAGGGGGGAAAAACCAAAAATTTTCGGGAAAAAAATCATAACTTCTAACCGGTGAACATTCTTGGAGTCAGAAACATTTTTAATCGATAGGCCATTTTTAAGTCTAAAATAAATGTCTGAAAATTTTTTCGCTAAAAGTTACCGTTTTCGAGGAAAAAAAATTAAACATGTTAAAAATGTTACTGTGTTTACTTGTGTGTGTAAGTCCGTAGTTCTCTATATAAAATAATATTAATTGCTTCACGAAAACTACCTGTGCGTTCCCCCTGCGGGAACGGATTTTTTTAATACGTATCAAATCGTAAACCGCAATTTACCTTTCATTCAATCAACTCACATATAAAAATTTTACTTGCTGCTCTTCATGGGCGAGTCTGACTCGCACCTGGCAGGTTTTTTCTTTTAACACAAATATTATTAAAATATTATAGGATAAGAACGCATGTATTGTGGTAAACCCTATATAGGTTCCATTTTGGAAATATATGGGGTATATAATCTTATTATTTTATAATTTGCTATAGTGAGTGTTGTCTTTAGAAGTAAGAGTATTATTATGCTTGTTATCAGCTTCTCACAGTGCTCTCTCACTGCCACTACGAGTAAGTCGGTGAAGTAGTGAATCATGAAACGGCAACAAACAAAGCCATAAATATTAAACGATAACAATTGGGAGTACAGATACTCGGCACGTGTATACGTACGCATGTGTCGGCAGATACCCGTGTTTATTCATATTTAATAAGTACTTCTGGATATTTTTTGTTTGTAAGCTAAGTGGGATACGAAATTTCTATTTGAAATTTGAATATAAACAACCAGTGCTTGGCGTGTAGGTGATTTGATGCTTTCTCGAGCATGAACAGCCTGGGTCGGCTCGGGGAAGTACTGTCCGTTTCGTGATGTTTGATTTCATGACAACGTCAGCATTCCTACTTCACCTTTAATTTTTTTTTATTATTTTCTTTTCTCACTGTTTAATTATTTTTTTAAATGCAGTAAATGTCTCACGTCGTCGTATATAATTCAAGATAAGAACTATATAAACAGCTTGCATGAATAATGTAGTAACTAGTACCTATGTAATTAGTAAGTCGTCGAGTAGCTCGAGCTCTTCTGAGAATTCTCCCTCGCGTGGGTGACCTGGTGCGGCTCAAGGGAGCGCACAGCCTCACTACACGCATAGTTTCCGCTAGATAATGACGAGGTAAAAGAAATGTAGCCTCGATTCTGCTTAATACTAACTTCGTAGCGTGGCTTGTGTTTATAAATTATATATGCGTGTATATCCCCGAAGAGGAAATGAGGGAGGCATGCTAAAAACCAGCAAATCGCCAAAAAAATTTTTTATGTTATAGGGGCAGGGCGTTCCTGACCAAGGGCGTGAGGATTAACTGAATGAATTATACTACTAACTTGACAAATAAGCATACTGCCCACCAGATAGTAAGTGGTTTCCGTGATTTATAAAAACTTGCAAGGCAAACGTGCGACTCGGGCGTTGCCATTGGGGAATACCAGCAGAGGGGAATGGCGACTAGTGAATAAGTCATTGGTAGCGGAAGCGAGAGGAGATGAGGCACTTAAACAAACTCTACGTGATGCATGCACCAAACAGTTACTTGCAACAGATGATGACCGGTCGAATATCTTATCCACTTATTTTTTTTATGGGTGTCAAGTCATTAAGACATCACTTCAGTCTTCACCTAATGGTACCTTCTTTTTTTTTTCGTGCGGAAATCCCTTCCGATCCCCCCTCCGCCGGCCAGCAGGGGTGGATATGTCGGGCTTGAACCGACTAAAACCGCACGCCGTCTCGGGTCCTAAGACGCTGGGGTGTAAGGTTGCCCATAGAGCATATCCCTCGCACCCCGACTGACCCTGGGCCATCTCCGGTTTCGAGACTCCGGAACTGTAAGAGGAAGGAAACACCTGTACCGGTAAAGAATTCCAAGTTTTTAAGGTGCGGCAATGAAAAGAGGTCCGCATTGACCTGGATGGAATGGGTTGCAGTATGAGAGTGACACTGCACGTGTTGTTCTGTATAGGAAGATAAAGGAATGGGACTAATTGGAAGAGCTACTAGCAAAGAGGCATCGTCTCTATGCAACTGCAAAGGTTCTAGGCTGTTACCTCAGAACTCCCAATAATGCCGACGGTGTCGTTAAAGTCAAGGATCAGTCACTCATGATTATAATTTTATTAAAAATTCCATGGTACAACATGTTATTATATTAGTAAAACCTCTCTGTCTTTCAGATATTTAGCGACGTCACATCTAAATAACACTTATTTTTCAATTTGTTATAAGAAAAAGATGGTAGAATATCATAAGGTGCACGTATAAAATATATCATTCTAATACAGCCCGGGTACCTACGACCCGACGCTATATTTCACAGCATCTCGCGTGAGCTCCTCGCTCCCGTCCCACGCAGTGTACAGGAATTGAAGCGTACTAATTATAAGATTGCAATACGAACTCCAGTAAAATGAGCTCGAAAACATTTCTACAATTATTTATACAAACCTAATTTTTTTTATACCAATTATGTGGCTGACAAGCTTACTGCCTGCCTGATGGGAAGCGGTTACCGTGGCCATGGACGAGTGCAACACCAGGGGCGTCACACTCGCGCTGCCGGCCCTGTAAAAACCTAATATTTAAGTACTTACAAGCATTTAGAATATTCATCAATGTCATGGGAGCACATCGTCATTCTAACTTTTTCTATTAAAAACTTGTCTTCTCCCCCCACCCTATCATAGGGATGGACGGGGATCGTTATGTTTGAAAATAGGAAACACGCACATTTCACTTGCTTATATTGGACGCAGTTATTAATTTAAATTGTTTGGGTCCTGTGGCACAACACTGGGTTTTTGTGCAATTGTAAGTTGTAGCTTTCAGTTCTACGGACTTGGAGAAGTGTACTAGGATTTTCTGTTAGGATGATCTAAGCGGCAGCATTCTTCAAAGGTGTTTGGTAGGTCTGATTCTTTTGCGATATAGATTTACATATGATTTTCAGCTAATTTCATATGTTCTTTCCCGCTACGGGGAATATAATGAGTGTAACGTTTCCATTGGATTATTTACCAGCTGTAAACAACTACTGAAATAATCATAATTTAACATTAATCATAATTAATAAGGGATCATTTATTCTACTAATATTATAAATCTAAAAGTTTGTGAAGATGTAAGAATAACAAGATTATATGTAGAATATACTGCTTTGCCGTGGTCCATCGGAAACTTGTATTCAAGACGTTTCGTCGATTACTGCGGTCGACATCTTCAGTGGTCAAGTCCGGACGCCGTCGAGTGCGGAGAACCTTCCTCAGCGGCGATTTCTCTGCGACCGAACAAGATTATAGTCCGGATTAACAAATAAGCAACTTTTATCCCGGGAATAAGTTCCCATGGAAGGCGGGAACGGGATCAGAATTCCACGCAGGCAAAGCCGCGGGCAACAGCTAGTACTTCATGCTATGTAGTGCGGAGAGGCGACAAACTAAACACCTGGTCGGAGTGTGCCCCGCGCAGACAATTAGCTGAAAGCCACAACAGATCTCTACGTGTTCCTCAGATTAGTGCCAACTTATAAAGTACTAAATGTGAAAAAAAAATCCCTTATACAAACTGAGAATGTATGTTATAAGATGAATTCATAAATGTTAATAAAATCTCTAGATAGGTAAATCGTCTTACAACCTACGAGCGGAGGCCTCAAAATCAGGGTTAACATTTTGAGGTAACGCCACTGGAAAAGAGAATGTATTTATAGGGCAAACAATTTTACCGTACCGAGGGGCTCAAGCCGCACTTCTGAAATATGAATATACTCAACGTAAATATATTCAAATTTCGCTTTATAAACGTGAAGCGATTCCTTGGACCAGCGCTTTTCTTTCATAGAACAGCCGTATTTATCACACGTGAGAGAGCGCCAATACAAATAGCATTGTTTTCCCATACCATACCTTCAATCTTGCAATGTTGGTTGCGCCATAAAAACTTGTGCAATATTAATGGGCCGTGAAATATTAACAAACTTAAGAATATATTACACTAGCGACCCGCCCCGGCTTCGCACGGGTGCAATGGATGTTATTATACATATAAACCTTCCTCTTCAATCACTCTATCTATTAAAAAAACCGCATCAAAATCCGTTGCGTAGTTTTAAAGATTTAAGCATACATAGGGATATAGGGACAGAGAAAGCGATTTTGTTTTATACTATGTAGTGATGCTTCTAAATACTATGTACTTGAGTTAACGACATCAGACTGTCTCACTCTACGGCCTCTGTTACCTGTAACTATCAAACCATGTAATCTAAGAAGTCGAATGATACAAATTTCTAATCACATCTAGTCGTATTGATTGAAAACTTTGTAATAATTTGAATGACAACACATCGAGCTGATTTGATGATACCACCAGGATGTGATTAGTGTACCAACCCTAATTGGGGCTTATTCTGGTTTGTTTTAACATGTCAAACTGTCAAAATGACGAACAAAAATTAAACTTTTAAGTCAACGCAATCAAAAGCTGCGACCGTTTTATACCGCATTTATAGCCACTCATTAGGGAAACAAAAATGTTTTCCAACAGCAACGTTGTGTAATGGAGTCCATTTTTGAATGGTACCCGTGCGCGAGTTCGTTTCGCACTTGACTGGGTTATACTTAAATATTCATTATAAAACACATAGCGACTTCCTCATTAAGTTATATAGAATGTTATGGCCGAAGCTCCGTGTGGCTGCCGTACGTGCTGAGAATGTATTTATTAATCTTTTGCATTTCAATGCAAACATGAATCTCAAGAAGCTGCAATCATTACGAGCGCTTCATTAAAAGTTTGTACTTCGACTAGTGTGCCTCAGCGACCCCGCCGTGGCTCTGCTCACTGTCGATGCGCAGAGTATAAGATTGATCAATTATCGTGTTTTTATTTAGATGTTCCGATAATGATTTTGCGCGACAGCAACATTAATATTAATGTAGCCGCGGTAGCCTAGTGGTATGGGTAAAGGACTGCTGAGACGAGGTCTCGGGTTCGATCCCAGGTATTACCATGGCACACACCAATGACTTTTCGAAGTTATGTGTGTATTTATCGCAGGTTTATAAGTGCCCGGTTAATGGCAATAGGCTCGCCACCTATTACATTGGGACCTAAAAACATAAACTGGCGAAATGTGGGTGCTAGCACCTCTGCTTACCCCTTCGGGGATATAGGCGTGAGTTTATGTTATGTTATGTTTAAATTATTATCATACTAAAACATGTATATACAACACTCCTTGTGTCTCAGACAAGGTAGCGACCACAGCTCTATAAAATAGTAGCACATTATTAGTTCTATATTCCGCTCGTGCGAGCATGCGACGCGGCGAGCGAAGCAGCCGTAACGACGACGGTTCATTTGTGCGGTGTTTTGTTCTTGTTTCCTCTCTTGATTGAGATACAGAATGTGCGTGTTTTGTTCATCCATTGTTAGAACATTAATACAAAGAAATGATTTATTTTGTAGCGTGTGTAAGTTCTTAAAGCACGAATTTATTTCAATGTTCTAATATATCAATACCTTATGTGATACAACTTTATATAATAATACACTATGCTTTTGTTTCTTTGTCGTTTGATTATAGGTGTGCGCGAACAATTGACGATGGAGCGATATCTACATATGTTTTAATAATTACCTTCCTTTCATTTTTAACTTTGATTCTGTGAGAACACTTCACACTCTTCACGAAATACCCGTATCTATTTAACAAAAATGTCCTACCTAGTCATGCGTATGTAATAGCTAGCTACTTCGGTGGAAGGGTAGTAAAATGTACAAGGAAAAGGTTCCGAATCATTGGCGCCAGTAAACAAGCGGATAAGACGCGTAGTCAGATTGTGTCAGCGCGTACATTTAACAATACAGCGCGGTCCGGCTCCTCGGGGAAATATGGTGCGAAAGTGTCGTGTAGTAGTGGCCCTAGTATTGCTAGGGGGACATTTGTTACACGGGTGAAATCAGTGTACGACAGCGGTGACTGCGTACATTGGTACACATTACAAATGAACACATCAATGAGTATGGGTCGTACCTGATTCCAATTGCTTTCACTTGATTCCACTCGAGGAAATGAATAGAGAGGTCAGTTTCCCGTGACTGTAATATGATGTTGTTTTAAAATTAACTGGACGGATATTTTATAATTTCCCCTTGTCCCCATAACGGAAAACGTCAATGGGGACAATGGGAAGGACATTTTTTGACTTCCCGTTGTCCACATACGGCCGGTTTCAATAATCCATCTATCCTTTACCAGCAGTTAAAATAGCTACCATTAGTAGCTATCGGGGATTTTTTACGAGAAAAAAATTACCGTTTGTCATACTGGTGTGATAATGTGGTGTGACTACGAGTCGGTAGGGGATTTTATCTGTTTCAATAAACAAAAATAAGCAGAAAATGACTTTGATAATATTGAAACCGCAGTCACAGATAGATTAATGTTGACATGTTTATCTGGGATAGCTTCCACTTTTAACTGTAGGTAGATTATTGTGACTGGCCGATAAGGAAAAAGCGTCAAAGGGGACAATTGGGATAAAAAAATCGACTTCCCGCTGTCCCCATAATGGAGACTGCGTCAATAGGGACAACGGGAATACCCCTAATATTTGATACAAGCTTCGTATAGGAGTAGGCACATAAATGGTGGTCGATCTACACGCCACCTCTTCTTCACGTCTGTAACAAATGTGAAGTCAAGCTTACCTCGAGCGAGTACTTTACAAAGTGCATATTGTAATAAACCCGTGAACTGTATGAGAAAACAGAATAGAAAAATGTAATACTAGTACTGTCCTACATAATGTGGTTGCTTCACTTATTAATTACCCTAAATAATGTGCGGACATGAAACATGTCTCCTAAATAATTTGGGAAATTCATAAATTCATGCCCATACTTTTCGTATTACCTACATGTGACCGAAAATATAACTGACGAAATGTGGATGTTTTTGACCTTTTTTTTTTCGTGCGGAAATCCCTTCGGATACCCCTCGCCGGCCATCGGGGGCGGTTATGTCGGTTTCCGACCATCGACTCCCCTGAGCTACTCCCCCAGGGGAGACGCGGGCTTTAACCAACTAAAACCGCACGCCGTCTCGGGTCTACAGAGGCCGGGGTGTAAGGTTGCCCATAGAGCATATCCCTCGCACCCCGACTGACCCTGGGCCATCTCCGGTTTCGAGATGGCCCCCTCGGGTTTGGGAATCACGGTGTCCCCGTCTTGCCCCGGTTTGGGTGAGGGGCGCTAGTTGCCCCACCGTCCCGGCCTGCTTCTGCTGGGGTGACAGGCGGCCTCACCTGCCACCCCCAGGCTATGTTAATAGTACCTGCACCTCTACTTTCATTACACATTACGCTCTCTTATTAAATTAATTAGCGTAATCCAAATGTCAGTTACGTAACTATAAATGTACGTAAGGCATCTGTGCAGTAAGTTTACTCAAAACGCCATATGTGTAGTTAAGCCCCTTCATTGCAAAGTATGCCAGTAAGTTGTTACCACTGCAATCAAAGAAACGAAGTTTTACTCGCAATGGGACCTTCATGAAGTTACTTAGCAGTCGAACATCAGAGAAGTATAATGTATCATGATCGATCAGCAGGAGAAGTGGCGCCATCAACTGCGGCAAGTATCAATAAAACTTAGTTGTAGCGGGCTCGCTAGCTTCGGGCTATAAAAGCTAACTTGCGCGAATAAATCCACGGCTTAATCCCCTCCCCTTGGGATAAGGCTTTTACCCGCAGACGTGAAACTTAGGTAAGTCCGCGTCGGGCAAAACATTTTGTAGCAGGATTTTTTGTTAGTTAACTTGGAGCTACTAAGGATTTCACCAATAATTGCCATCGGATCAAAACTAACTTGGGTAAAACGAGATAACCTACTTTAATCTGAGTCGATTCCAATCTTTGGTGAAATACAGTCTAAGTGTCTTAATGTCTGTGTTACTATTGTTTCAGCAAAAATATTATTTACATATTAGTTGAGTTTTTTTTTTTTTTAAAGAATATTAGCAACCTTAATTACTAATATTCCCCCTAACCCCTCCAGCTAAGCTTAATTGCTTGTGTTCGTGTAATTGGAGTGGGTTCACGTTGTTAGTGTAATGGCCAGGATTCGAACCCGGGACCTCTCGATCATAGGGTCGACTCCTTAACCACTAAGCTACCGACGCTTGATACAGAAAACGGTAACCATCATCAGATCTTACTGATAAGTTGACGATAACCACATTTAGCTTGGGGTAGGTAGAGATGTATTAACATTCATATTTGCTTTCCTTGTACCGGGCACGTTTTCATGTATTCGGATGGAGGATAATCCTGACCCTTGTACGATATCGACTAGGAAATATGGTGCTTTTGTATTCTAGTAGCCGATAACCTTCGCTCCTTATGAACACAACTCATAAAGCGTAAAATATATCTTTAAGTTTTTCTTTTAGTTTAGGAATTAAATAGACGTCGCAACGTGCCAAGCCGGTGCTGTAATGGGAATGCCTCACTCATTTTTAGGGTTCCGTTGCCAAATGGCAAAAAACGGAGCCCTTATAGATTCGTCATGTCTGTCTGTCTGTCCGTCCGTATGTCACAGCCACTTTTTTCCGAAACTATAAGAACTATGATGTTGAAACTTGGTACGTAGATGTATTCTGTGAACCGCATTTAGATTGTCACATAAAAATAGAAAAAAACAATACATTTTGGGGGTTCTCCATACTTAGAACTAAAACTCAAAAAAATGTTTTTCATCATACCCATCTAAGGATAGGTCTTCAAAAATGATATTGAGGTTTCTAATTTTTTTTTTCTAAACTGAATAGTTTGCGCGAGAGACACTTCCAAAGTGGTAAAATGTGTCGTCCTGTAACTTCTAAAATAAGATAATGATAAATCCAAAAAAAAAATATGATGTACATTACGATGTAAACTTCCACCGAAAATTTGTTTGAACGAGATCTAATAAGTAGTTTTTTTTAATACGTCATAAATCGCAAACCGCAATTTACCTTTCATTCAATCAACTCAAATATAAAAATTTTACTTGTTGCTACGGAACCCTTCATGGGCGAGTCCGACTCGCACTTGGCCGGTTTTTATACCACGTATTTGAGGAGGTCCAGAACAAAAGCCGATAAAACAACTTTGCGTATTTTTACAGGAAATACAAAAGAATGATTTACGTAAGAATAATTATGTGGTTTTTTAAACTTATATTACCTCAATTTGGCTTGTAGTAAGGACTTTCAAATAGTTATTACTAAAAAAATCTAGGGTTGGTAGTTTGTTTACAAATTTATTTTCAAATATGGAATAATCGGGTTTTGGTACGACCATAATGTATTTATCGGGATTTGAGCGGCTATATTGTAATTATCGGATTTTGTCCCGGTACGCCCGCAATAATCGATATTTCGATTATTGTAAGCTTTTGTATAATTGGTAGATAAAATTAGTAAAATACATGTTTATTTTTATTTAATCAATATCAAATAGTTTAATTATAAAAAAAAATTCAATTTTTATACAAAAACATTGCCTGTTTCTTCTTCAATACACGATGGCTTTCATTTTGTATTAGATCTCTGTACCACTTAAATTCGTCATCAATCATCACCGAATTGTTTTTTCATTAAATTATTGACGTCATGCTTTTTTGCCGCACTCAGCACTTTAAAATTATTTTTGTTTAAAAGTTCAGTTGGGTGCCGTTTGCCTCTTTTTAATAGACATATTGGTTTACGCTCTTCGTCTGATTCATTCCTGAAATTTTTGTAGGTGTTGATCAAATACTTTGTTATTGTTTCTATCCCTCGTACCTATCTTTTTTGTAACTAAGTGTTTCTTCAATACCATTCTCTTTATGTCTCTCAACCCTTCGAATTTCTTGTAATATTCTTCTAATGATTTTACGTCCATTGTTGTCCAGTCTTCCCCTATATTTTTGATTTCACCGTGCTGTCTTTATATTTCGTAATACTCTTCTTTGTAAATAATCACAGACTTTTTTCTTATCTCCCCTTCGACTCCCACAAACACACGATCTGCTGGTAGAAAGCTATGGCCGCGAACTGGAAACGTCAGTTTAATTTCTTGTAAATTTTTCCGGAAATTTATTTACTAGCCAGAATAATAAGGAGTGCACAATATGAGAGGTTTTATTTTGACCCCCAGCACCCATCACAGAACAACCTGAGTTTAGATATACCAGCCAAGTCCAGCTCGTTTAAATAGTGCAAGAGCGCTGAACCTACATCAACAGAACCTCGGTAACAGTATAAAACACATTTATCGGTAATGGTGCGAACGCGAAAAAATTCTAGAGAATTTGTATAGGATAGATCGGTTATTGTTACGAAAATTAAAGAAAACCTTTAAAATTCGTGTATTTGTCGAGTTTTGATCCGGCTGCACATCTTTAGAGCCTTATTTAGTACGTTTTTATCGGGATCTGTTGGGGCTTGAGTGTTCTATATAATGTATGAGTACTACAACTAACAAAAAAAAAATATAAAAAGAAATTGGGTACAAAATGGATTTGGGGTGTGTGTTGGGTAACCTCCTCGAGTGTCGCTCCGATTACGATCCCGCTGCAGTCCGGGGGGAACGGAATCGGAGCGGCCGGTACACCCTGGGCGGCGGTCAATGGCTTCCCCTTCACCCCTTCATAGGGTTGGCATTGATCGTCGGCCAATACCCAACGTGGCGGGAACACATCGCTCTCCGTACTCCTCTGCTTTCAGAGGAGACAGGATGAGCGATGCTGTTAGTGGTGAGATGGCCCAGGGTCAGCCGGGGTGCGAGGGATATGCTCTATGGGTAACCTTACACCCCGGCGTCTGAAGACCCGAGACGGCGTGCGGTTTTAGTCGGTACAAGCCCGACATAACCACCCCCGCTGGCCGGCGGGGGGGTATCCGAAGGGATTTCCGCACGATAAAAAAAAAAAAAAAAAAAAAAAGGGTACAAAATGGATTTATCGGCTTTTGTTCCGGACCTCCTCATTTGATCTACAAAGTTAAAAAAAATGAATGTTACTCAATGATCCGTTCCAGCTTTTGTAGTGATCTAGGCATGTAGTGGGCGCGGCGCCAATTTAGTATTTCACGTGTAAGCTATCGCTATTGTACTCTTCGTGATAGTAAAATATTTTATGCTTGCCGTGCAAACATTGACCCTTAAACAAATGACAAAGGTACGAATGTGAGATAAAACGTTTGTGTGCACGTGTGTGCAGTTCCAGCGTTGATTTATCTCAGAAACAGGAAGAACAAAAACTGCGTGGAACAGATGGTGCTCGGTTGATGAGTCTGCAAGCTCGCGCTACTTCATAAGTTAGAAAGTATTAACGTAACTGGGCATACTACATATAGTGAGTGAGGCGTGTTGATGTATAATAGTATAATGTGTCTTATGTCCTTAACCGAGGTTAAACACAATGTACAACGCAATATAATAATGGGTGAGCACGAGAGTAATTCAGACTCGTCTACGCCCGGGACTACCGACCTCCATGATTGGGGCCAGAGGACGGCAGTTGGCCGACTCGCCGTCCTTACAGAAGCAGGCCGTGGCGGAGGCGTGTCGTGTGTGTCCTACACACGCCTGCCAACTCACCGACGCGGGATAAAACCGGTGGCGGCCAATGTCCGCTGGTAACCCTGGGGTTATCCTTTCAAGGGCTTACCCGTGGTGCCCGGCAATGGACACTTGGGAAGGACTCCGTGTGGTTTTAGTCGGTTCGATTCCGACACGCTCACCCTATCGTTGGCACCGATGGGGTGAAGCCCGTGGGGGTGTACACACGCTAAAAAAAAAGGCACTCTTCTTCTTATTCTTAAAATACCTTCCGTCAGAAATATCGTACAATTCGTTTGTATTTTCATCAATATAGATAGATAGATAGATAGAAAACACTTTATTTGTACACCATTTACAATACAGACACAAGTAGCACATTAACTATTATTAAAAGGTTATTGTAATGTACAAAGGGCGGCCTTATCGCTAAACGCGATTTCTTCCAGGCAACCTTAGGATGGACTGGAATATTTTCACAAACAGGGTGGTAATAGTTGGTGTAACATAAAGGAGTTAGCAAACAATATTTCAATTGAATAATATAATTAATATAATAGGTCTTTACCCATGAAATTGCCGAAATTTTCTTACAAATTCATGAGTTCGTTATTATATAGATATAACTTCACGCCTGTGTCCCCGAGTTCGTTATTTCTGTAATTTAATAGCTATTTTCATTATTTATATTTTGTTTGAAAGTTGATTTCAAGATTTTACAACTCTGTATTAAATTTTGTTTTTATTGGCCGCTTGATAAATTATTTCGATCTTCAAAAACAGTACTTCCTAAATGCTATCCATTTTGATGATAAATATCGTATTACTTAACAGCTATCACTTTTCAAAAATGTAATAAAAGTTGCTGTTTGTTAGCTTAATGTTGTCTCATTCATACACAAAAAAAAAAACATAAAATTTGGATTTGTCATTCCTAAAAAAATGCAAAAATTTTAGTACTGAAAATTGGGTTTCCTCCAATTTCTTCAAGAAAAACGGCAATTTCATATGTAACGACCTAATATTAATACTCCTATTAAATGAAACAGATTCAGAATTTCATGACATTATTTATTTAATATTAGATAAAAAAATCTTTCAGTGAATAATTTATGAATGAACCAGCACGCTTCGTTGAAAGTTTAAACTGGAATATGAAAAAATGAAGATGCTTATCGTTAGTGTAGCCTTTTGTACAAAAAATAGTGCAACAGAAACTGAACCTGAAGACTTGCAAGCTTAAGTGATATTGTCTGTTGGCGAAGAAAATCTCTCCTCTAGCAATTAGTCAGAGCGAACCGCTGCCAACTTTATTTTCTTCTGTAGAAAAAATTGCATCACTATAAATTGATATGATAGGGTTTTTACCGAAAAATGGAATACTAGCTTTCCCAGACTTTTCACCTCCTTAGTAGTGAAATTTCTAAAATCCTTCCTTAGTGGATGCTTAGAACATAAGAGGGATCATACAAAAAAATGCAACCGGCGAGCTTGTATGAAAGTAATCATGAAAGTCGAAGGTGTTTGCCTGGATCGTGACAATGTGGAAACATATGCAACCGGCATCAGCGCTACAATGATGATGCTGACGAGATTGTTACTATATGACTAGCCAGTCTGGGTATAAATGGGGATATTATTTTAGGCTGCAATTTTGCTTTAGGAGTTGAAGACCAGTAAGTAAAAGAAGAAAGGAAGGAAATGCATTTTATTATGAAATACAACGCACATTGTACATTTTTCAAATTATACCTATGAAATAAGAAACAAAAATTACACTTAAATAATGATAATAACCATAAATAAGATTATCATTAAACATAACCCGACAATTTTTTACATATAATTTAGTTTTTGTCGATGGTCGAAGCGCCTGATTTGCTGACGTATTTGACGTGTTTAATAGTGTTGACGTGTCACATTTTAGCAGTTTATGTGGCAAATCATATCACATATTTTCTTTATTCGACAGCAAGAAGAATATAACTATTATCCATTACTAGCGTCCCGGAATAAATTCGGATAAATTATTTATAACTCGATTGCAGCGCCAATCCGGGTCCAAAGGTATATAAGAAAGCTATAAGAAGCCTTAAAATTGAATTTCGTGCTTCTAACTATGGAAATGATGGACTTGCATACAAAAGTTCATTCCTTATTTTGCCACCTTAAAAGTGAAATTAAAAAAAAATGCTTACAACATAAAAAAACATCTAATTCAAAAATTTCTAAAGTTGGTAGATCCAGTGGTTGAATCTCATCATCAATTGAATCAGTCTGTCAGTTAGTAGAGACATGTAATTATATATGTATAGATTACATTTATACCATAAGGCAGTGGTTGCAAATAGATATGGAGGACACTAAGCATACACTGAGATGAATATTACCCACTACAGCACTGATTTTCAGTGCCAACCTTAGGTGACACCGGACTCCGTCAGGCAATATCGCCCTAACTATAAGTACCCTACTCCGCATACAACTACATATTTAACTTCGTTGATTTTCAATCTTGACTTATCGAGAAAATTTCCGACGGCTGACCGGGGCAACATCTATCAGTAATATGTGCGCTAACATATTAATGCTTATAAAGCAGGTTCATGAAGTCACACTGAAGGCCAAACAATCACCTAGTTCTTGCCAACCATCGTTGTTTCTGGGACTTCTAGGCATAATACTAATACTTTCTTTTCTTTTCTCATTACTAAGGCAGTGTAGATGTATTACTCGGAAAAATGATTTCCTGAAAGAGAAAATAATGGGACGGTTGAGATGAATAAGCTAGCCAACACTGAATATTCTCGGCCAACAGAAAAACAGTCAACATAATTTTACACATAGTGTTCTTAGAAGCAATACAATTGTATGATTTTAATGTAGTGAAAATCTGTCGGAGACTCTAATCACTATATATGGTAGTCGTACTTTGTAATTATTATATTTTGAAACAAATGTACATTCATATTCAAAGTCAAAGTCAAAGTCAAAAACCATTTATTCTGCATAGACCGTTAATACGCCACTTACAAAACGTCATAAAAAAAAATCTAATGTTTGGCAAATGGACCACCGGTTCGAAACGCGGCCCTGTCCTGAGAAGACTCCGGCAAGAAACTCAGCGGGCTGTTTTTTTTTTTGGTCTATTTACAAACATATTTACTTAACCTAAGTACAATATTTCATTTGAGTAGCATAGAGAGAGAGCAAACAGTTCATATCCAAGCTTGTTTGTCGTCTAAATAGTCTTGAATTTTATAGTAGCCTTTTTGGCGGAGTTTACTTTTAATTTGGCTTTTATTCATAATGTGAATACAACATGGGTATTAATTTTTCTGGCTTATGCTACTTTCTCTCATAACATCCAAATTTTGTTCACCTTAGACAACAATAGAGATATATATATGTAGATACAGATAACATGTTCTCAATTTACTAATAGTTATATAGTATGAATCTGTACGGGTCAGGCACCAGTGTCTCTAAAAAAAATGTGTAGTACATAACTAGTTCTGTTATATTATTGATAGAGATGGGCAAACTTTATTTGGCTTACTGACAGTATATTATTATTATATTATAATCACTATACAATGTAAATTAAATAATATTATCAGTCACATGAAAATTGTCTTGGTCTATCCCAGCGTATGCTAGGCTTTTGACAAGAGTTTTTGAGAGTGAACTTTTAGATTTTTCACTACAGTTTTTGAGAGTGTACTTTTAATGTTTTGTGTTCAGCATCCACTTTTGGCATCTATAAGTCCAGGTTGGGTAAACTCCAGAACATAATGGCAGCTGGCCAAATATTCTCGGAATGTGTAACAAGCAGAGCGTGCGATGTCCAGTCCATTACTTTCAAACCGAGTCGCAGGTCGTCCGGTGGCGTACGGCGCGGATGCTTTTTGCACAGCTCCATAAAGTGACAAGAGCAACAAAATGTGTTACAGAAAGGGGATGGGTACTGTGGACGTTGGTGACGATTATTCACAATATACCCGCTACTTCACCCGTAACGACTGTTACTCGTTTGGGTGTTACTACATAGGAACAAAGCACTTACGGTATCGTTGCTTTTGGAAAACTAGAACTCTTATCTACGATTGTCTCAATACTATCAGGGTAATGTATAATACGAGAATTAATGCTTACCTACCTCTGCTAAGAATTTCCAGCCAGATTCAGACCAGACCAGTTCATGATTAAATGAATATCAAACGGTATAAAGCCCTATGAAAATAAACGATCATTTATACGACTGTGACGAGCTCAAACGGAAGGGCTGCAGTCAAAGATAATACAGCGCATTTCTATAGGATCACCAACACAAAAAAACATAACATAACTTCAAACCTGTATCCCCAAAGGGGTAGGCTGAGGTGTATTATACACCCAAATAGCATTGTTATACCAGGGAAGGTGCAAACTAAAACAAAATGAACTAACTAGGCAAGGTTCTTGGACCAATAACATAATCTTGAAGAGGTTTAAAACGTAAATCAGTTGTAGCAAATGTTACTAAGTGAAATTAATCGACCTCTAGTGCTGGTATGAAACAGTGCCGTCAACAATAATTACCCACACACTGCTGTTATCACAAAATTTTTATTCCTTGTTAATGATTGACACAGACCTACAATCACTCACTTCGGCATTTATTATCATTGTCTTTTTATGATCTAATGATTACAATCACTTCATCAGAACCACTTGACTCAATGGTCTAACTGGGAGTGCGCTCCCACCCCTCTAGCGATCGTAACGTCAATTAATGATGTCATATTTTATTAGTTGATACACTATTTCATTATTATTGATACATGTTCTATTTAGGAGAACGCTCTAATAGACGGAAAACCCTTAGGTGCTTCTGGTTTAGACAGCATAAGCTTCCTGTAAAAGTGAAAAATGTCCATTATCTTCAAATACATTACAATATTTAAACAAATGAAATACAATATCGGGTTCTTCAAGAAGAGCCTTTAGAAGCATTTTAAAGGTTGCGCGAGTATGACGCCCCTGGTATTGCATACGTATATAGGCCACGGTAGCCGCTTTACATCAGGTGTGCCGTTTGCTTAATTGCCAGTTAAGTGGAATAAGAATAGGATGTCAAAATTTGTATTACACTATTGCTAAATAGAAAGTGTCATCTCGGCCAGGTACGATGACGGTTCATCTGATGTGATCATAGAGATCAACAAACCAGCTCAATCAGGTAAGTACTATCCTCTCAATTAACTATCTTATACCGTATTTAGTTTGGGTAACTTTCTTCTTTCTCCTCACAACCCGTTGAAGATGGTAACTTATGAGCAATAACTCAAAATAGCAAGCATTCAGAGGGAAAGGTAATGACTCATCATCAGGAGAGCCGTTTGCTAGTTTGCTGATTAAGTAAAATAAAACAAAACTACGGACAATTTATTTATTACATTGTGAAGTTTTGTCCGCTAGCACAAAGGGAACATTGCGTTGTATTTGCGCGAGCAAATGAAAAAGGCCGAGTTCGTATAGGATTGCGTGGAGCTCACACAACTGCATTAAAGGTTGCGGCGCAAGCCGTAATCGAATTCACAGCAAAACTTGCACCTGCACGCTGGTAGCTGCACACAGTTTGTCCTATAATTGAATCTGGCACAAAGGTGTGTCCGCACGTGTGGCCACATTGTTTGTATTGTAAACATGTCGTGACGTGTGTATGTGTGTGTGTACTTTATATTGTACATGTTGTACACAGTCTGACGTGTGTGGAATATGAGTGTCGTGGAGGCAAACGGGTTTACTTTATGAATCAATTTCCTGGCAAAAGTAACAACGTGACCTTACACGGCTAGAACTTCTATAGGTTATTTAGATCGAAACTAATGTTTTTTCTTGTTATTTTTCTCGGTAGTTTTTGCTCTTGCCTAGTTGATATTACTAACTAAATCTATTTAATGGTGGTTTCTGGTGAAATAATGTACAATCTCTTCCCGTGGGTAAGGCAGGCAATATACAGCCATACACAACGTGCGGCAAAAGGCTCGTTTCTTATTACGTGGAACGAAAATATAACTATTGTAAAATTACAGTCATTATATCTTCCTGTTCCGCGGAACGAGCAGAGGTATATTAACATCCACGTGAATGTAAATACACCTCTGCTTTCCCCTTTAGGGAGTATACAGGAGTGAGTATTTGTGAAGGAAGATTGGGTAGGTATACATTTACTTACCTACAGGGCTTTTCATATTTTCATGTATGATAGAAGTTTCCGTTTTTTAAATTAAAAAAAATTAAAGACGGCGCAGAAGTTCCATTTGAGGCCTCCGTCTAGCATTAGTTAGCTAGACATAGGATACTAAAGAGATCTACACTGGCTAAGTATATGACAGTTCACCCAATTTAAGGGTTCCGTAGTGTAGAAGAATTTCACCTACATATTAGAATATCGTTACAGTGGATTCTAAAATAAATATTGATTAACTGTAAGTTTGTTGTTATACCACTTGGGAGGCAGAGATGCACACGTAAGTATTGTAAACGAGTACTACAAGTACAAAGACAAGTCCTACTGCGAACTCTCGAGTTCTTCAGTTCAGTTTTGGTCCACTATGGGTCTCCAAAATCGAATGACAAGTTGAGTTACTTTTTTAAATTTACTGACTCTTTCTATAGTTTTAACTGATAATCCAGTACCTATAGTAAAGGCTAAATCGCCTTGTTTAATATTGTATCTGAAAGACGGCCTTTACTTTTAGAAGTTAGCCAAGCGTGTAACAATTACAATACTGTAAATGTGTAATTGTGGTTAGCGCCATCTCACAGTCGCAACTACGGTAATTGCATCGATGTGGCTGACTTTAGCGACTCCCCGTCAGAGGGCGTGTGTTATGCGTTCGTATCAGGTTTTGCTGTCAAGTCAGTCTCACGGAAGTTTCGAGCTAGATATCCAATAGGGACAATTCTAGCAAGATCTAGAATTAATTCAATATATAAGGATGATCGCAGTGACCCTATGATTCATTTTTTGTTTGAGAGGTCATTAGTCGTGTCCACTGAAGAAAGTTGTGTTATTTGGAATAGTGGAGAAATGTATATTCTCTTCAGTTTGGAGGTTATAGTTCGTGTGTGTTCCCAGATTTGATCTGGTAAGTTGTTTTATTCAATTGCTGTTAGTATATTCGCATAATGGAGATGTGTTATTGATAAAAGTTGTGTATCTTCATAACAGGGTCGTTAGTTCTGGGAAAGAACCCTGTATGCAATTTAGAGGGCAGAGACTCTGAGGTGTCAATCGTGGTGGCTTGGAGACCTAGACCTTGGGAAAGCAGATCACAAGGGAAGCTACGGAATCTGCTCTGCCGGTCCCCAACCACTGGCGATCCCGCGAATACCTGAGATCTATAAGGTCAAGTATTCTTTCCCCATAACAATAACTGGTCATTTCATTACTGCTGACCGGCGCGAGGCTGGTGTATAGTATTTCTAAGTGTGCCACTACTGGCTGGCATCAGAGATAAATATCTACTTACATTATTATCTATATATGATTGTACCTATAACTGTGCTCTGCTGTCTTGCTGTGAAAATTGTTTTATGTATCTATCTGTGTAATGTGACCTCCTAAACTCACTCTTATATATATATTTGTCTTACTATTTTTGGTGATTATTCTGTACTTCTAACGGTGACTTTGTATTTTCTCTGTGTATAAATATATGTATGTACAACTGATCCTTGCGCTTCATTGGAGATCAGCTGACCTGTGCACCACCTAAGAACCTCTGAGAAAGGCGCCCTGGGATAAGAAACTCTATTGCTCACCTGGTCTAGCCGGTGTGTAACCCCAGTAAGAAAAAAGGTTACAAGCGTATCATCAGACGCGATGCACTTTAATTGACCGAAGAGAGAAATACTATATTTATGTGAACCATACGCACGTATGCTACGACAAGCACCAAATATAATAAGGAGGGAGTGCCCACAAACCTCGTTAATATGGCAAGTGGTATCACCAATTTACTCCAAGTATTGTCAGCAATTCAATCAGCTCCAGATGAAAACCAGCGACTGGCTTCTGTCTGGCACAAGCTGACCTGGACACCCATTTCGTGCATTAGTGTGCCACATTATTGTGTGCTTCTGTTTATGAATAAACATACTTCTAATTTGTAATTTTGTCATGTTATGTTATTTGTAACCACTTTGCATCAATAAATGTTTCTTTCTTTCTTCCTTTCAACCTTTCGAACATCTCAAGTGGAGAAAACTGGGAAATTCTAAAATCAAATTTCATGCTGTCACCCCGTGGGGACTTTTGTGACATTTTTCTAAATGAATTCCCAGTTGTCACCAGCGGGGACAGAGTCGGTGGCGACAAGTGAGAATAACCCAGTACTAGGACCGGTTATGTGAAACAAACCTTTTTTTAACAAGTTTGAAATCGGTGAAAAACCCCCCGAATATTCCTCCACCGGACAGCGAGGTTGGTTATGTCGGATGCAAACCGACTAAAACCGCACGCCGTCAAGAATCTTCCGACATCCGGACGATAAAAATAATTTGCAAACACATAATGAATTATCATAAAAATCTTTACAGTATTGTGGCGTACAACTAATTAGCAGTTAGTGCTTACTTTTTTTAAATTTTATATTCGAACACACCACTGGATGATAATAAGCTCCAAACATCACACGAGTCTAGCACTCGACGGGATTATTGCGGCGCCTCACCGCTAATAGCCTAGTTAAGTTTAATTTCAGATCGTGACTCATGAGATTATAGAAGTATTGTGGGATAAGGCATCGTCATTCGACTCCGATATGTTCTGACAGGTTGAGTTACGTTCTGCGCTCGTGTGAAGAAAGTACAGTTCACCGCTTGACTATCAAGGGAGTCTCAGTTGTCACCTTGGCCTTAAACCTCGCTAACTAATATTTGTTTATTACTGAATCACGTTAAAACGGCTAGATGGCTCTGGATACATGTAGGTAGAATGACGGTTTCTGTAGTTCGCGGGGTCGGGGTCGGTATTCGGCGTGGCTGGAGCCGCAAGCATCGTCAATCAATGTCTCTCCGTTCGTCCGTTGGATCACAAAGGGAATATTTTGTCGAAGATTACTAAAGTTTATCAAGATACTTCAAATTGTTTAGTCAGATTTGGGGTTAACACACGTCACAGGTTTGAAAAGCCGCTAGAGTGTTTTATTTTGTGTTAGGCCTGATGTAGATATCATTTTTTACGTGGCGTAAGTAACTCCACCCACGGTGTGTGAGTGTCTAGATTTAGATAGATAGATACTATTTATTGCATACCAAATAAAGCATACAAATCACTAATATACATTAAAATAACTTGTGTTGTGTTGCGTTCTTACCGCAATTTACGATTTCATCCAGATATTCTTTGGATGGAATAAATTCCAAGACTCTGAGTGGTACACATATAATGGTGTAACAATAAATTATCATTTCTTAGCTCAAATAACTCTAGAAGAAGAAAAATACAAATTGTATTTCAATAATACTGGTTACATATAAGATTTAGTTTAGGTAGAAGACGAATTCCACCTTAAAGACTAGTGTTAAATGTTAATGGTCGTGTCATTGGATGTCGCACTCAAGCAGCCTCGACAGTATCTTTTAATTCTACTAAGATACAGTAATCTATTACCAAACTATAAGCTGGTTTGCTAATTTAATAATACAACAAATATGTTGGAATGCGGTGAAATGTTGGACCGGATACAGAACAAGTTTGCCCGATATCTGTATCTAAGGTTGTATGGTGTGTACCCCTTTTATCCCCTAAATTATCCCACCTTGTTTGTATTGGGAATGGTGGGATACAACGAGCTAAAAGTTAGGAGGGAACTCGCGCTGGTAACATACATTTTCGGGATACTGAGGGGTAAGTCACATAACCCAGCGATACTGGGTGCGTTGTCCCTGTGCGTGCCGGAGCGGTACGTGTGGCGCCGGCCGGCCGCCACTGCTGGCGATACGGCGCGCGCGCACGAACCAGCGCGCCGAGGCGCCGTTCACTCGCGCTCTTCGCGCCCTCAACAAAATTGGGGAAATTGTTGATGTGTTTACGGTTTGTCTGAGTGAGTTCACGAAGGCATCATTATATATTATTAGTTATATTAAGTACTAGCTATCGCATTGGGGTAACCTGTAATGGTAGTTTTTAAGTAAGGTGAATAAATAAATAAATAAAATAAAAAACCGACGGTAAATTCATGGTCATTCTAATAAGCGGTCCTAGGGTTCCGAGGTGAAGACTTCTGATGCCACAAGGATGAGTCCCGCTGAGATGATAATGTTTGTAAATTGAATAGGCAAAGGTATAAAAAATGTATCTAAGTATCGTACTCTTCAGGATCCAAATTAGAATAATAATTGAAGCAACTAATTAAAACACACGACAACTTCCTCATTCAGTTATTTCGAAGAGCCTCACGGAGTTAAGGACGACGGGCATCTTAAGGTTCATACCTTTCTACTGCAATCCAAACACGAATCTCGAGCAACTCCGTTAATTGCGAGCGTTTCATTAAAAGCTGAGACGTGCGGCGACGGTGGCGCCCCTAACGGCCAAGTTGTGACTTTAATCACCGACTGTGGATAATATAATGTGTGAGATTCATTGACTGTTCTGCTCATTATAATACTCGACGATTATCCATTCAGCGCGCATTGAGTAAGGACAGGTGCAATGCTGTCGGATTTTCTAATGTTTACAATTTACAACTTTATGGTTTAACTGTAAGGAATGTCTGTATGTAATGTATGATTTAGTGAATTTTCTTCAGAGATGAGTCTCAAATCTTAAGTGCTATATTTATTCAAGTCTTCGCTTTGCTAAAAGTGCACTGTCCTAATACCTTCATAGTATGACTATGACGACAGTCTAGACGTCTTTTCACCCGGCTTTCCATATAAATTTATATTTTACTCTGTTATTTGAAGGTGACTGATGTAAATGTATTGTAGTAGTTAATGTAGCTTGACTAACCGAACTTCAAGACATGTCCAACGCCAATTTTTGTGTACTTCTATTTAAATTTATATTTATTTCATAAATATTTATACTTGTTTATTTCTTACACATTTCACGAGATATATCACCATGGGACTGGTAAGGGAAAGGTCAAAGTCAAAGTCAAAAACCATTTATTCTCTATAGCCAATTAATACGACACTTACAAAACGTCATAAAAAAATAAATAATCTAATGTTTGGCAAATGGACCACCGGTTCGAAACGCGGCCCTGTCCTGAGAAGACTCCGGCAAGAAACTCAGCGGGCTGTTTTTTTTTGGTCTATTTACAAACATATTTACTTAACCTAAGTACAATATTCCATTTGAGTAGCATAGAGAGAGAGCAAACAGTTCATATCCAAGCTTGTTTATCGTCTAAATAGTCTTGAATTTTATAACAGTCTTTTTGGCAGAGTTTACTTTTAATTTGGCTTTTAAATTTATGAAGAGGTAGATTCTTCATTTCACTAGGAAGCTTGTTGTAGAAGCGTATACAGTTACCCTGAAAGGAATTACTAATCTTGTGAAGTCGACTATTACAAACCACAAGATTGTTTTTATGTATGTAGTATTTACGCTATGTATATCAAAAGCCTTAAAAAATTGGAAATGTTTCTTCTAACATACAAAAGATTTTTAAAAATATATTGGGAAACTGGTGTTTCCCTTGCCACTTGGAACAATGTACATTTGTACATACACATAATGCCAATGTACATTTTATAATCACATGACCGTGAAGTGAAGATGGGAGTTTAGAGCAACAACTATTCAATTGTAACCAAAAGATAAACAGAGTACAAACGTGTAAGTTTATGTACATTGAGAGATTTCTTTTATTGCACGGATTATACTGTTGAACCCACATGTCTCAAAATGAATAAATAAATAAAAATACCCTTTGCGAACATCAAATGTACGTATATCAATATATAATTCTATTTTATGGTATTAATGTCTATATATTTTAATAATAATCTGTTGTCAGTGTAAGTTGTATATCTAACTGTACAGAACTTCACTAGAACGAAAGGACTCATTAAATAAAGGCGGACATTTTGTGGCGTTCTGGAGAAAATCTGATGAGGTTAATTCATAGTTCAGCCTTTCAATAACTTTATTTAAATCTTAGAGCTATTCCATGGAACCGAGAGAAGAACATCGCTTGACCTGATTTGATCTGAGCGAACTGCCATCGGACATAACTGTCGGGCAAAGTTCCAAAGAGTAACATAAACATATACTGTGCAAGATTGTCGAGTTATTCAAGTTCCAGCGCATTTTACAGAACCTAGTAAAAGTTTATGACTGCGTTCACAATTTACTACCGATCCGTCGGGCGGAGAGCAAGCATGTTTGTACGAAGATTGTGAAAACTATCAAACATCAACCATGTAGTTTTACAAGTTTTATGCTAAACCGTAACAACTAGGGACTTTAATAATAAAAATAAATTGAAGTAAGCTATTTTTAATGGATTCTATCACGATTTATTTGATGTTATTTTAGTATTTACATTGCACCCGACGTTTCGGACGCTTTTCACGTACCGTGATCGCGTTATTTACTGATAACATCATTACTAATTACATAATTAGTTATTTATTATACGTAGGAAACCGAAGTATAGAAGTCAGTTCATCAAGAATATATATATCAAAGCTCAGAAATCGACTTCGTTTACTAGGAAAAGTTACTGTGTCAACAAACCATCATACTCTTGTATGAACTGTTACAAGAGAACGGGGATGTCGCTGATGAATTTATGACGACATCAGACATGTCCAAACATGTTCACCATGTATGCGAGTGATAAACATGTTCGGTGCACACTGCCTGTCTGTCTGTACATAGTGGTTAGCTGTTATTTGTAATGATGATATACGCAGACGCCACGTTTAGGGGTGCCAGCTGTACACAATTTTTGGGGACTTCCGTAAGCCTGTACGATATAGACATGCCACAACATATTTACAGTAGACTCCAGACCGCATATATATTAAATTTTTTTTGAAAACTGAGTGTCAGCGAACCATTTATTAGATTTTAAATATTAAATAAATTTTAATATATTTTTACATTCTATAATAAAAAATCCGAAATTATTGTTTTTTCTTGCATTTTATATTATTATTTTTTAAATATAGAAGCGATACTAACTAAACCCTTTTGTCATTTATTTATATGTGTGTATAATGGAGAAGCCTGCTGCAGCGCTTCCGTCGGTGCCACGATCCTCATCAGTGAAAGAACGGCTTGAGGAGGAGGATAGCTGTGACTGGATAGGTTTAATTTATTTTAGCTAGTTAAATTTAACATAACATAAGTTCACGCCTGTATCCCCGAAGGCAGAGGTGTATTACACACCCACGATTCGCCAGTTATGGTTAGGTCCCAATGTAATAGGGGGCGAGCCTATTGCCATCTACCGGGCACATCATTAAGCGAGCGATATAACATTTTTATTAATGCACACATAACTACGAAAAGTCAGAGGTGTGTGCCTGGGGCGAATGGGGATCGAACTCGAGACCTCGTCTCAGCAGTCCCTTACGCACGCCACTGGGCTATCGCCGCTTAGTTACATTTAAATAAGAGAGAAATTCAAGCTTTAACCGAAAATACGTATCATTTTACATATTATTCGCTCAATACACAATACAATACACTTTACAAAACATATGTGTGTGTCGGTCACGTCGCGCACTCGTGTTACAGACACAAGTATTATTGTTTAGCGGAGCGGCCGGGCGCGACACCATGTGTGTCCAGTGAACCCGCTTTTATCATAAACAATATTATATGTTATCTTGTCCGAATATGACACGGTTCAGTGAACATTTTTTGTCCGTTTAAACATTAAAACAATCAGAACTTCGAGATTTGTATGCGATTAATCTCTTGATCAAATTAGAATTACGGCTTTGTTTAATAGCTCGATAATAATAACAAGGAATCCAGTGCAGGGTGCGACTGAAATAAATTGAGCTGAGCGAGCAGGACTCTTACGACGCTTAGCTAAGGCCGCGCGCTCGAGAAACTGTTTTTCGGTGATTATTCCTCAATGGTACATCGGACATGAACCATCTCGCCTCAAAACACTCCTCAGTGTCCACACTATCACCGTGGTAAATTTGGTCAAGATCGCGCTAGTGGTTGAAATTTGAGCTCGATGCAGAGCTTTTTGAGTTTTTGAAACGTATACAAACCAACTTAACATTTTTACATATATATATATATATATATATATATATATAGATTTCATTAGTAATAAAATGATAGGGAATATCACCCTCTCGTCTGGTATCGCCTGAAGGCAACTGTATGTCGTGTATCGTACGGGAGCCTTCCACTCGTGTAGTTTTTGCCATCCACCTCTTTCCCCCTCCATTATCTCTTGCAGGTGGCACCTCACCAGTGACATGTAACGTGGCAATCATTTAGAGATAATACCAGCTTTACCATAAAGGGGATCCTGTATTTGTTAAGTAAGTAGTATAAGAAATAAAACTACCATGAACAAAGTATACTCAGAGATGCAGAACAAATTACATTACTGACGTGAACCCACTCCTAGCACAAGTCATTGAACTTGTCTGGAGGGGTTTGATAGAATAATAGTACTTTGGTTATATGTTCTTTAAATACTCACATAATGAACCCGTTGCACTCGACGTCGACAACTGCACTGCGACGTACTAACTTAAGTGCAGTCAGAGATTGAATGTAAATATTAAATAAGTTGCATTCTCAGTTAATTAGCAAAGTCTTCGCTTGCCATAACGAGATGTATAGTTCAGAAGTCCTCATTGTAATAGTATTTGTCTTTCCAAGTTGTTCATCTGCCTGTTTTCAAGTAGGAGAGAAATTATTTCATATTTTACACTATTGTATTTCTAAGAGTATGCTACTATGACGGCCTCTGTGGCGTAGCGGTAGTGCATTCGACTGCTACGACAGGGGGCGCGGGTTCGATTCCCGCTCAGTGAAAATTTTTGTATGCATGAATATGTCTATTTGCATTGGTCTGGGTGTTTCTATGTATAATATGTATATATTTACAAAAAAAAAAGTATATAAGTATGTTTATCCGCATTCTGTAACTCATAACACAAGCTAGTTAAACTATGCTTACTTTGGGTCTAGAAAGCGCTGTGTAGCATGTCGTAGAACATGTGTAGCATGTCGTAGAACTATGGTACCTTTCTTTTTCTTTTTTTCGTGCGGAAATCCCTTCTTTCTTTTTCTTGGTATCCATAAACAATGTATAATTGTGCTATTTGTCGATGGTGTGTCACATAAATATCTTTTCACTTAAATGCATTAGCAGATGATTCGGAATTTTATTCACAAATTAAGAAAATAGCACACCAGCGTACTCCTTATAAAGCGGTATCCACTCATATTTTGTTCAATAAGGGTTGTGAAAATTTTGTAGATAGAATAAATACAACATAATCTAGGTTTTGGTTGCACAGTTTGTTTTTATAATAACATAATTGCTAGATGACGCGTAACTCAAAAGCTTGTTTTTGCTGAGAAAAGGACTTAACTTTAGCTAATTCTTCAAGGCAATCCAAGACAATATCTTTTTTATTACACTGAAAACACTGAAAAAATAATGAATTTTATACAATAAAAAATACTACTTTAAAACATAACATAACATAAACTCACGCCTATATCCCCGAAAGAGTAGGCAGAGGTGCTAGCACCCACATTTCGCCAGTTTATGTTTAGGTCCCAATGTAATAGGTGGCGAGCCTATTGCCATTAACTGGGCACTTATAAACCTGCGATAAATACACACATAACTTCGAAAAGCATCGAAAAGTCATTGGTGTGTGCCATGGTAATACCTGGGATAGAACCCGAGACCTCGTCTCAGCAGTCCTTTACCCATACCACTAGGCTACCGCTTAGTGGTATGTTAAAGTTAAAGATATAGTAATTAATTAACTTTAAAAGAATCAAACCTGGCTAAAACTAGTTCAAAACTTTACTACGCTATCTCACATAGACGTATAGGACGTGTATTATTATTGCGAATAAATTAGTCATGAGTCAAATCCGTGCACATTCTGTGAACCGATAGAGACAGCCAAATATTTATCATAACTAAACGAACCCACCCGTTCTAGCGAGAATATCCTCTAAACACTACGAGTAATCAAGATTACTACAATAAGTTTGCTAACAATTTTAATGCTACAGCCGACATGCCGACTGCGAACCTCCTGCTGTACTGAGTACTCGGTACCTAGTGGACTCAGCTAGTTGTTGCGAGCACGGCCCTAACTTTGTGGGGACAGGAGACTCGCCAAGCTTCACCGCGGCGAGCCACAACTGGGGCTGACGTATTACATTTAGACTTGTGCTAATTATTTACGAGCTACAGTGCCACTGAGTTGCGCCAGTGAATCAAACTTGAGCTCAGTACAAGTTAAATTTGACTGTTTGCTGTACCCTTACTATTTAATGAAGGTTATCTTTAATCAGTAATAACAAGATACTCTGAATGCCAGGCCTACGTCACAGTATAAAGCATAAAGGCTGTTTTTTTGTGTGTAAGTAGAGCATAGATAAGAACATTTACTGGTGTGAACCTGACAATAGTATACTATGATGAAGGTCATGTGGTGATGGTATACCGGTGAATGGAAGGAAAAGAGGGGAATTTGCACAAGGATAGGTCGCGAGTAGGCGAGCCTACGAAATACACTATAGAGTTACTTTAACGAGTAATTAAGAGACCCGGTGTTGCTTCTCAAGCCGGCCCGTTGGTTTATTTTGTTTTTTAATTAATCTGTAAGAACACACTTATATTTTTACACCTCACGCAAAGCCTGACAAGGATAAGTCAAGTTTTATTATTACTTACATTTCGTTAAGTGTTTCTAGCATCGGTGAATATAATATATTATAGAGTTTAGTATATAATAAAGTTTGAATGCAGACTATTCATTCAGATAACCAAATATTAAAATGAAGAGTTCGGAGGCATGCCTCGCTCGTTGTTATGATAACATCTGCGTGACCCCTGGGTCCCCACCCTCCCCTGCCTCCCCCCCCTGCTCCCTCCACCTGGCTGCCGCCGCTCACGGCGCGAGGTGCGATCGATATCGTTATCAATTATTTCAATTCATTTCCATTTACGGTATTGTATAGAGCTGTTAGATTTCTGATTGGCTGACGATTGTCCTGTTATCATGATCGTACTTCGATATTGTGATATTAAACAAAAGTTGAAGAGAGAGCTTAATATTGAACACATTTGTATTGTGTTTTCGTTCTCGCATGGGAACCTCCTTAAGGGATAAAACTAGACTATAATAAAAAAAATAAAACTAATAAAGGATAAAATACTAAAATCTATCCCTCTACCAAATTTCAACCAGATCTGTTAAGCCATTTTTTCGTGAAATAGTAACTAACATCCATTCAAACTTTCGCAATTATATTACGAGTATTAGGGATTATACGAGTAGTTTCGAAAACTTGACTTTGTAGTTCAAGAGGTTTACTTGTAGCCGTTGAGATAAAATTATGTTTTACAAGAATTACAGCCTTTGAATTGCTGCACGCTTCGATCAGATTGCACTGACCGTGGCCACAGAGGCCTCTTCGATCGGCTAGCTAGCACAGCGGTTAACGCCCTCCGTCGTCGAGTCCGTGATATAGAAGATTCTACAGCGTAAATTCTCGGAAACGTAATTCTATATCAAGGTACGAGAAAGTTCAAAGGTGACCCATGAAGATATTCACTATCGAAATCCTGGCCCCATCCTCGGATCAGCTCGACGATATCAAATTAATGCATGCCACATACAAAGTTTCAAATCGATACAACAATCAGACGTTGGTTAAATTCGATGAAAGCTAGTTAAAAAGACGTGTGAACCTTTTTTCGTCTTCTTTATCTGAATAATATTGATGGTATACAATTTAATATGCTCAAGCAACAAATTGCTTGGTAACATTTATCCCAGACTGCAACACACTATACGAATAAGTTAATCCCACAATATTGAACTCACAAATTTCGGTCGGGTGGGTACCACCGTGCACGATTGCGAAAAATCCTCCATAGTAATCCAATTTCGGTTGGAATCCAACCGAAATTGGATTACTGCTGCTTGCTGACGCAAGTGCATAGCCGGGCAGGGGGATTGTGGTCGCAGCACTAATGGGACCGGTAGGTGTCACGCGGTGCTGCGACGACAATCCTCTTCTGATGAGGCCGTCAAGCCGAGTGCCACCATTGTTAACATTATACGTGTATGTAATGGTGACCCTCTTTCCTGAGACTTTACCTTCAGCTTACCATCAGACGAGGCGAAGTCAAATTGACGTGTCCTAAATATAAAAAAAAAAAAAAAAAACTAACATCGGCCTTCGTGTCATGACCTGTGATGATGCCTTACAATGTTACTAACAAGAGAAAATAGACCAGGGAATAAGTAATAGTTTAGAAAAGCTAAAAGAACCCACTTTTTATAGAAAACCGAACTAAAAAAATAGAAAATAAGTTTTTAATAAATTTAAATTAAGAATAGTGTTAAAAATTTCATAAATATAAATTAATGATAGTGTGAATAAAAACAAAATGTATTTTATTTTTTTAAAAGCGTGGGGTGCATGGTTCAACGGATATACATATTTTATTGACAGACATGAGTAGAGTGAATATCATTTTGATAATATCTTAAAAAGCACTGGGACGTTCGATTTTCAATTCTTTTTCTGAACCTTCCGGGTATCAAGTTGTATTTATATGCCAAGTTTGGTAAAAATTGGTCGATTAGTTTAGGAGGAGTAGCGTCACAACCCACATACATTGAGTGGAATATAGAGATCTTTTCACTCGACTTCGTCTCACTCTCAGCTCAATAATTTTTATCCGATTCAATATCGTCGTAAGCGATTTTTTCTAAAACTTCAGCTATTCCTATGAGTTTTTACAAAAATAGTAACCACTAAAGTAAGATACTTCGAAAGGTACATTATAAGGGACCCGAGGGGGCCATCTCGTAACCGGAGATGGCCCAGGGTCAGTAGGGGTGCGAGGGATATGCTCTATGGGCAACCTTACACCCCGGCGTCTGTAGACCCGAGACGGCATGCGGTTTTAGTCGGTTCAAGCCCGACATAACCGCCCCCGCTGGCCGGCGAGGGGGTATCCGAAGGGATTTACGCACGATAAAAAAAAAAAGAGGTACATTATAAAGGGTATCTTCAGTAAATATTTCTGCTGCCCACCGAGGCGCGCGCAATAAAGGTCGCAAACGCGCGACCAGGTGCCCTTCACTTGTCAATGCACAATATATCAATATTCAAGCACATTTCGCTTCAAATATTTTACATCGCATCAATCATAATATTATCACTTTTAAAATACTTATTACACTAGTATGGGCTCTATTCTGCTTCAGAAACTATGCAATCGTATAAAAATCTTGATTATCGCCAATTTGGTAGTCATGCCTAAAGCGTAGTAGCACTTTCTGAGTTAAAAACGTTTCTGCCATAACTATATAAAATAGAAAGGAAATCTTCCGAATTGTTTCTTCTATAATTTCATCCCAATGATAACAATACATGAAGCGTGTGGACAAACAATACCAGTAAGTATTCAGACGGTGGGAACCCTCAGCTGACCGATGTCGGCCCCCCGCTCACAGTTCCGCAGTAACGCGATATTTAAATGTATCAAAGTGGATTTATTGTTTCTCCAGCTTGTCTATTTTACCGCTGATTCGTTTCAATGCGGGTCTAGGACAAATACACCGCTATCTTCATCTAAACAGATTATGTAGCTTATAACATGGAATCTGGAATACGAATACATGTACAATTATTCACTTGAATTATAACTCTGTAGTCATTATGTAACTTTTGTTGTTTTTTTATGTGTAGACTTCTTTAGGCCCGTAGCAATCTCCATATAAGCGCTTTTTTGGGTGAAGAAAAACCACGGAACTCGCGTCATCGTCACGTACCGTCCCGTCTATAATGCTTTCTATATTAAAAAAGGATGGATGGATAGATGGATGGATGAATGAATGAATTGAGGGAGAGAGGGACGGAGGGAGGGCGGTAGAGTGTAAGGTAGGGAGAGAGGGAGAGACTAGGGAGGGAGTAAGGTAGGGAGGGAGGGATTTATGATGACGATTTAAAAAATACACATGTAATTGTTCAAATTTTCACTTCTGTCGGCACTCTTGGAGTGCCACACCCTTTTTTATAACGGTTACTTTACCTCGCCTCAATTTTGAGAACAAACGCACTTATCGCATTCCAACCCTACACCCTTCGTGTTCGTTCAGTGTGCGTCGTTGTGACCCGGACCAGACCCGGTTGTATGTGTTAGCTGGCCTGCACTAATGATATGCATTGTTCGTGACCTTCACTTATAAACTAGTTTCTAACTGCGACGGTTATTTCACTTGAGCAGTCAGCACTGCAATTACGCCTTCAAAATCTATATATTGGCTTCAATAGCCAAGATTTACATTTTCTTATGAAAATAAATCCTTCGACTTATTTATCATATATACTAGCTGTTGCCCGCGACTTCATCCGCGTTAAATTAGGAATAGATGAAGGTATGTTTACTTCTGCAGTTTCGAACCCAGCATATATTAGGTTACCTATTTCATCGTTATATTTTCAACCATTTATCATGAAGAAATAAATGTTTACATGTAATATCGAAATAAATTTTACCCGATTTCCTAATATAATGGCGTAATGATATTTATTATCAACGAATGAGTTTGTAATCAACCTACTTTTTACACGTAGGTTACTCTGTAGTTTAGAGATTTCAACATTTTAACGCTCATCACTTTTTAGCTATAGCGTCGTGATTCATAGTACGATCGTTGACAATGTCCGAGTTCTATCGAACATCAGAAGTTCGGGATGATATGCTTTGTAATATTAAAGGTTTTTTTTTATATACCACTAAGGTGGCCGACAAGCACACGGCCCACCTGATGGGAAGCGGTTACCGCGGCCTATGGACGTGTGCAACACCAGTGGCGTCACACTCGCGCTGCCGACCCTGTAAAGGAAAGGGGATGGGAAAGGAGTTTGGGAGGGGATGGGAAAGGAGTTTGGGCTCCGGCACTCTCACTCACCAAACGTAATGCAACAGTTCAAATACTGGAATGATCATTAATAGATTTGATCGATTTTACCCTGCTGCTCCTATCACACCTATAATAGCGTGATGATATATAGCGCAGATAATGACATACCCTAGAAGAATGTCCATGCAAATTTTCAGCTGAATCTATAAACCGGTATTCACGTGATGCTCGGACATCAATAATAAATATCCGACAAACAGATAAACAGACAAACAGACAAAAATTCTAAAAATCACATTTCTGGCATCGGTATCGTTCCTAGAATACATAAAAAATATTTTTTCGATAAAATATTCCATGTACAGTTTACACCTCGTTACGATTTATTTGTACCTTCGTTACGTAATATTATATGAAAATAACTAACGAGTTGTCTTGAGTCGGAACGAAATCAAGTACTTGAGCGAGACTCTTGAAGGGGAAAATGCAAAGAAAATTAATGTACACAAATATTGTACGACTCGACGCGACGTAGGGCTACGTCGTAGCAGCGTAGCACTTGCTACGATATAAATCATCGCAAATGAGTGTTTTCTCCTTTTCTGCGGAATTTATTGAATCGAGCTGTTTATAAATATAATGTAAATAGTATGAATATCTTTATTGCTCTGATATGTTATTGCTTGAACGCATTATGAAGACAAGGGCGTCTCAATGGAAAAGGTTTATTGAGAATTAAATTCGTGACAAAATTGTGTAATAGCCAATTCACTTGACTTTGAAGACGAGCAAATAAAAATGAACAGTTACACCACGTTTGGGAATACTGCTGATATCATTTGCGGGATATTGGGAGCTGTGACAGGAGAACTTCAATGGAAACAAGCCGATAAATACTATGCGATACTATACTATGTACTACAATCCACTAAATCTCTTATTGTACTCGAATTCGTAACTAAGCTTCTTCTGTCTATACATTAAGATGCTGTGCGTGCAGATAGAGCTTACGTGCTCGAGGATTTAGAGGCGAGCTTATCTATACTATTTAAATAAATAAATATAAATATTGTACGACAAAGTACACAACGCCATCTAGACCCAAACTAAGCAGAGCTTATCATATGGGTTCTAGAATGCGGATAAACATACTTAAATACTTTTTTTTGTAAATAAATACATATTATACAAAGAAACACCCAGACCAATGCAAATATACATATTTGCACTGAGCGGGAATCGAACCCGCGACCTTTGGCTTAGCAGTTGAATGCACTACCGCTACGCCACAGAGGTCGTCGGTAGGTAGGTCGGATAATAGTAGTAAGTAGAACCGGAGCTATATCCAAATAACGAAAACTGACCTCCGCGTGGGCGGAGCCGCGGGCATTAGCTTATATAAACGTTGCATGGGAACACTATCAGTTGAAAAGCGGTGCTGCAATTATTGTGTTCACGTGTCGTAGATAAGTCGCAGGGGGCATAGAGGGGGGCACTTCTCATGAACCCCTACGTTACAAATGCGTACTTCACTAGGCGCACTATGAATTATTCCGACACATTATAAAACTGAGCGATGTGTTCGCAAATTGGCAAAAGGACCGAGTTCCCTTGAGCGGCCGGACGGACTTCTTTGAATCGCCGTGAACCTTTGAGTCATGCTAATGGACAGGCATTTTAACGAAATTTATTTCATGGGATCTATTTTTAGCTTCAAAAGAAATAATCTCGCTGCTATTTCTCCAGCACTGAAACACTGATGGACATTTTAAAAAGCGGTATAAAATAACAGAGTTTATTTTTATTTCATTTACCATGTTACGAGAAACTAGCTTTTGCATAAGACACCAACCAAAATAATGAACAGTCGTTTGATTTTTAGGGATTTTCTTTAGAAAAGCCCTATTGCTAAGGAGTTGTCGTCGACGTCGTCGTTGCCAATTTTCTGTCACGGTTTTGGGTATGAAAGAGAGTATCGAGTTGCTGTTTTCGGTAATAGATTCGTGCTGGGGTGAACCATTGTAAGATAAAAAAAAAAACGCAAAATCGAAAATCCCTTGTATTCGGCTGCTCGTCTCAGGAATTCAACTTGTTTTTTTATCGAGGCATGAAAATTTAAAGCCCTGTGTATGTATCTTACAAGGCTAACCACAGAACAAAAAAACATATAAGGTTAACTTTACCTTCTCTATGATTATTAACAAACTGAATTTAAACAAGTGGATGGCATCTGATTTAATATCTGAAGATTGGTATTCTACAGAAAGTAATAAATAAATATTCTGGGAGAAGCTATCCAAACTAAGTTTAACTTGTAATAAGGATTCTGAAATGTGCATAAAAATACTTAGATGTATAATATTTAGTTGTAAATACATAATTTAACTTGAACTTCACAATTATTGTAAAAAAAGAGTATTGAGCAAATAAAAAAGTGTAATTGAGTGGGCCTGCTAAGATATCAAAGCTGAAAATAACTGTTGTGAAATCAGAAGCACCAGAGGCCATACCAAGTTAAAAGCGTGCCTTCAATCAGTTCTCGTGAAGTCTGAGCTTACCTCAATTGAACGGTACGAGGCAATAGCCTCCGAAGAACTGTAAATGCAATCTTTTGTTACTATTGTGAAGCGCACAGAACAGAGGCGCGGGCGGACAGCCGTGCCCCGTCGGGCGGCGGGCACGACGTGTCGACCGTTTCATTTGTACTGTTTCATGAGTCCACGTCTTTATACAAGTCACTTTGTTTTCAAATTAAAACCTTCTACAATTGATTTAGTGGCAGTACTTTGGGAGGGCTTACCCGGGGTGCCCGGCAATGGACACTTGGGCAAGACACCGTGCGGTTTTAGTCGATGAACCACTTAACCGCCCCCGCTGCCCGGCGGGGGGGTATCCGAAGAGATTTCCGCACTTCTTATTCAACGAGCAATACGATCTTCAAATCTAGTGCCAGATTTATTTATCTGTATCTTTTTAATATAAACGACTTCAAGTGGAGCCTATTCTACCTTTTTTTTTTTTTTTATCGTGCGGAAATCCCTTCGGATACCCCCCCGCCGGCCAGCGGGGGCGGTTATGTCGGGCTTGCACCGACCAAAACCGCACGCCGTCTCGGGTCTTCAGACGCCGGGGTGTAAGGTTACCCATAGAGCATATCCCTCGCACCCCGGCTGACCCTGGGCCATCTCACCACTAACAGCATCGCTCATCCTGTCTCCTCTGAAAGCAGAGGAGTACGGAGAGCGATGTGTTCCCGCCACGTTGGGTATTGGCCGACGATCAATGCCAACCCTATGAAGGGGTGAAGGGGAAGCCATTGACCGCCGCCCAGGGTGTACCGGCCGCTCCGATTCCGTTCCCCCCGGACTGCAGCGGGATCGGAATCGGAGCGACACTCGAGGAGGTTACCCAACACACACCCCTAGCTATTCTACCTATGCACAATTAAACACAAAACTGCTTAACTAATATTGAATTGAATTAAAATCTGTTTTTAGGGTTCCGTTGCCAAATCCCAAAAAAACGGAACCCTTATAGATTCGTCATGTCTGTCTGTCTGTCCGTTCATATGTCGCAATCACTTTTTTTCGAAACTTATAAGAACTATGCTATTGAAACTTGGTAAGTAGATGTATTCTGTGAACTGCATTAAGATTTTCACACAAAAGTATTAAAAAAAAAAATTGGGAAAACCCTTTTTTTTCCATCAAACCAGTACGTGTGTGTTTCTATGAATAGGTCTTCAAAAATGATATTGAGGTTTCTAATCTCATTTTTTTCTAAACTGAATAGTTTGCGCGAGAGACACTTCCAAAGTGGTAAAAAGTGTGACCACCCCCCCTTTAACTTCTAAAATTGCAGAATGATAAAAGTAAGAAAAATACATTACCATATAAACTTCCACCGAAAATTGGTTTGAACGAGATCTAGTAAGTAGTTTCTTTTTAATACGTTTCTTTTTAATATATTCAATTAACTCAAATATAAACATTTTACTTGCTGCTACGGAACCATGGGCGAGTCCGACTCGCACTTGGCCGGTTTTTATTTTTGTAATTTTTATATTAGTATTTTTGAATAAGATTTCATTCTTTCAAAAAATATTATAGTATACCAACACCGCATACATGAGAAATATTATTAAAAACACAAAGAAAGGGTAGAATAATTGCATCCATCGTAGCGTAAGTTTAAATCTACACCTACCTCGGTAATCCACCGCAAGGCGAGTGTAGTTTCATTGTATGCTTGCGTTTGAAGTGTAATGTATTCCCTTTTACCGTCACCAAAGATTGGGTAAACAACAAAAAGTCCATCCCATACTCGGAAAAGGTCTTCTATATTAATGACGGTGGGGCACGCTACTCGCCTTTTCCATGAAGGCCATTACAGTTTATGTTGAAGGTAGGTACATATAGTGCTCGGGACGGTGGGGCGACTAGCGCCCCTCCCCCAAACCGGGGCAAGACGGGGACACCGTGGTTCCCAAACCCGAGGGGGCCATCTCGAAACCGGAGATGGCCCAGGGTCAGTCGGGGTGCGAGGGATATGCTCTATGGGCAACCTTACACCCCGGCGTCTGTAGACCCGAGACGGCGTGCGGTTTTAGTCGGTTCAAGCCCGACATAACCGCCCCCGCTGGCACGCGGGGGGGTATCCGAAGGGATTTCCGCACGAAAAAAAAAAAAAAAAAAAGGTACATATAGTGCTATATGTCATTGTTTCCAAAACAATTAAATGATGCCTAGGGAATCATCTTGGAGATAACGTGGGCTTATTGCTTGGTAAACGTTAGGGTGAGTAGGTTTTAGGCATAATATGTCGGACCCTGTTGTCTATAGATGCTATAAACATTTTAATTTTACTATTAGACTTCTGAGTATTTGGTTTATAATAGTTTACATTATTTATGGTATAGCACTTCACTTGTTGTGGACAATATTAAGATAAGACAGACTTTAATAAAAGTAAAGGCGTAATTTTAAGTTTATGGTACGATTCTGTTAAAAAATTATATCAACTAATTCTTATTTAGATAATGTCACCTTATAATCTGTACAATGAGTTAATATGCTAGGATACTTACCCGTTTCAGCATGAAGGAATAACTAAGAAACGTAAATTTAAACTTTAAAATTACATCTTTAGCAGCACTACACAAAGGAAATGAATCAGATACTTAAACTAAAATATAGAACTAAAAAATTGATCTCTCAAATGACTTCACCGCTCTAAAAGAACATGTATATAAGGAACTCATAACACAAGCTGGTTAAACTAGGCTAACATTGGGTCTAGATAGCGCTGTGTAGAACGTCCTAGAATAGTTGTCGGACGAGATTGATGTCGCAGGATCCTGGTGCTCGTCTCTCCATAAAAGTGACATCAAAATGCAATAAATGACATTCCACTTGACATTTCTGGATTATACAAGAACCGGGACATTACGGGAACCCCCGTAGCCACTGGGTAGCCACATATGTATGTGATACTTACACCTCTGCCTAACCCTTCGGGGATACAGGCGTGAACTTATGTTATGTTATGTAATACTTCATTTTATAACTTCTATCTTTTAAAAATACCATAATATTGAGTGTCCTTAAAAAAATAGTATTCGGTAGGTTGTTTTTAGCTTTATAACATATTTTATAAGGCATAGAGTTAGAGATTTAATAATAAAGTAATGCGATGTTCATTTAATTTTAAATTAACACATGTACCACCGTGGCTCCAGCAGCCTCCTACGTTGGAGGCCTCAGGCGGTTAAATATGAACCGCGCTAAGCCGACTCCTGACTGAAGGTAAGTGATAATGTATGAGCACCGTCACTCAATTCTGCAACCGTTCTCCTAAAACCAATTCGCCATTGGACTATTCGTCAACAGGATGGTTCATTTATTTCCATTTCCCCAGCAGGGTCGTTCACCTGTGGACATTTCGTCGACAGAATCTTTCATATGCGTCACTTTCGACGACAGCCCCGACACGACGATACGATACCAAACTACAAAACCACCAAAAAGCTACTAGCTTGCTATCGAAATCCAACTCTAACCTTTTTTTTTTTTTTTTACGTGGGGAATGCTGTTACGCACGGCACCGCCGGCCACGGGGTGGCAGCCGGAGATCGTGTGTGGGACTCTCCCATCCGCAAAACGGATGGGCATACCCACTAAACCCCACGGTGTGCCATACTCTGCGCCTTATCGGGGGGGCCTGAAACTATGCAGGAATACTTCTATGGCGACCCCCCCTAGCGCATGCCCATTAACGCGGGCACCACACCTTCCATACTCTCAATTGGTTGACGTCCAGGCACACATGGACGTCATCCCCTTCGCGGGTGGCTAGATCAGCGGGTGGAGGGCTTACCCCGTCCCTCACACCCGCAGCCACGCTCAGGGCGGCATGAGGCGCAAGTACTCGCGCCTCCGCCGTCCGGCTCGCCGGCGTCGGTTTGGATCAGAAAGGGGATCTCCCTCCCTGATCCGCTCCGCGCCTTCCTTCTGCGAGATGACGTCCTCGCAGAAGGATGCGACCGCGGTGAAGTTCCTTTCGCTGGCGGCCATGGATCGGACGATGGCCGTCAGCGAGAGGTCACTCCCTATGACTGCAGTGAGGGCCCGGCGCTGCGACTCCCAGGCCGAGCAGGCCGCAAGCGTGTGCTGCGCCGAATCCTCACTGCAGACGCAGTGGTGGCAGGCGGGACTCGATTCCCTCCTAGCGACCTTGAACAGGTACTTTCCGAAGCAGCCGTGCCCGGAAAGCACCTGCGTAAGTCGGAAGGAAAGAGTCCCGTGCTGCCGCCCTGCCCACTCGACAATAACCGGCTGGAGCGCCTCCACGGTAGCAAAGCCAGCACGTGGAGCCTCCAGCCGGGACGACCACCTCGCCATAATCTCCATGCGGGCGGCTTCACGCCACCCGCGAATCTCCTCGGGCGGAGGCCGACTGCCGCCATCCGCCCGGTACAGCGTCGTCCGCCGATACACTTCGGCGAGCACTTCTGCCTCTAAGTCCCACGGGGGAGTGCCAGCCAATGCGCACGCTACCTCCGTAGATACGGTGCGGTAACCACGTATGGCCTTGACCGCCATAACCCTCTGAGGGCGCCACAGTCGGGCCCTATTTTGGGCGGTCAAGGCCGCCGCCCACACCGGCGCACCGTACAGTGCCATTGACCGGACAACCCCTGTGTACAGCCGCCTGCACGCGACGCTGGGTCCCCCTAGGTTGGGCAAGAGCCGACCCAGGGCAGACGCAACGCCGACGAGCTTCGGAGCGAGCTGCATGAAGTGCTCGTCGAAGCGCCACCTTCCGTCCAGAGTTAGGCCCAGATACCTCATCTGGGCCTTGATCGGTACGAGGACCGAGCGGACTTCGATCGAAGCGCCACGGGGTGGACCACGGCGGGGCCCGTGGAACAACAGGCTCCAACTCTAACCTAACCTAACCCAGACAACATCGCAGACAAATCGACCTGGCGGCGAATATTCCATAATTGAAAAGTCTTGTCGTCGAAACAAACAAATGCGAACCATTCTCTCGGCGAAACATCCATAGGTGAAACGTTCTATCGGCGAATCTCTCAAAAAGGAAACGTCCTGTCGGTGATCAGTTCAAAGGAGAAACGACTGTCGGAGAACGCTTGCAGACCCCCGTCACTCCCCGCCTTACCTCTAGGTGCGTTATCTTTGGCGCGTCCAGATAGTACACACCTCATCGAGTACTTAACAAAGTATCATTTACTTATCATACATTCTTCTGATATACTTCTTGTAATACACAATAATTAGCGATTCTTTTATTATTAGGCAAACAAACAGTATCTTACAACTACTATTGATAACTGTTTATACAACTATTAACCATTTATAAGTTTTCGCATGTGCCCCATATGTGAACGGGTCAATCTATATCAATGTAGGCAGTAAAATTGTACATTCACGATTACATTTCAAAAAAAAAAAAATTATTTCCGCGTCTTTGAGAAATGACAGTAAACCGACAAGTAAACTGCTATGTTTATATCTGCGGTGTTCCCTCATACCGGCGGCGGTCTTAAGGCGAAGGGTTCGCTTGATATATTGTTAGCGGCCTGACTGAATAACAATTGAAATTTATTTGCCAAGAAAATGGAATTGTTTAGGGGTCTTCACTTTAAGACAGAACGTTACCATTTTTGTGCTATTTATAATATTATTCTATACATATTTATCCTGGGGTTATCCTTTCGAGGGCTTACACGGGGTGCCCGGCAATGGACACTTGGGGAGGACACCGTACTATTTTAGTCGGTCCGATTCTGACACGCCCACCTCATCTTTAGCACCGATGGGGTGAAACCAGTGGTGGTTTCCACACGTTAAAAAAAATACATCTTTAAGGTCTATGGTAAGAATCGTGTCGACATCATTTATATGGCGAAAACGAGATGCAACAATATTAATTAATACATGGAGCAATGATGACAGGTCCGAGACCTTTGGGGCCAGGTCATCTCACCTGCTGATTGACGGTCGAGGCTCTGGCGCAAGTTCCCTCTCAGGATTGGAAGGTCAGATGGCAGTTGCTCCGGAATAAGATGAGCCAAATAAAGAGGAGTTAAGCAGACCCCGGGCTCCGAGGTGGAGGCCGTGGAGGCAAGCGGTAAGAACACTTAGGTGATGATGACATGGAGCAATGATGAAACAGATTGATTTTTTCTTCTAAACCCCTTTTTAATATAGCTACTCACTCCTGGAAATCCACGAAGGTATAGAGTATAAACAGAGATGTATTGACACCCAATTTCTGCCAAGTGTTTTAGGTCCTACGTAATAGCAAACAATCCTATTGATAATATCACTTGCCTTAACCTACCACTGAGAATTTCTCAACAATAAAACCAATAATATTTTAATTGAAGTAGGCATTAAACTCGGGACCTCGTACACAGCAATCACACTCGCTCCAACTGCACCACAGAGAGGTTTTTATGTAGACGAAGATGCAGGGCACAAAATAGTGATTAAAACTAAATCACATTCTCTTTTCTTTAGATGTCGTGGAGGTCTCCCGGTCCATATTTTAGCCGCGGCTTGTGCCCCGCTCATCAGAATCGCAAAAAAGCATATTCTGCCCGGCAGACGGTGGCTCATGTATAAGTACTTTGGTACTAACGAAGATTTATCGCAGTGTTTGTGCCTTTTTCGCGCTTACTTCGCTCAACGACGCGAGTTCTGCGGGGGCCGTCTGACCCGCACGAACGTGTACGAGTGAACTTTTGTTACTTTGACATCGAGAACCGAAACAATAGATATGTCCGTTAAGTACATTTCATTGAGTTCAATCCCACAAAATAAAAATCTAGCTAGAGGCACTGGTCGCAATTAATACTTATGAATGCGAACTACTGCCTATGCAGATAGGTGAACCTATGTAGGTATATTCATACATATATAATCACGCCTTTTTCCCTCCGGGGTAGGTAGAGACAACAGCCCGTCATCTTTTTTTTATAGAGGCTTTAGCTACATAGTAGTATGTTAGCCTCATCGTACCTTATTTACAACCACTATTGCACTTACGCTAGAGGAGTAGGACAGAGTCGTTGGTGTGAAAACAACTGAAACAGTTCCCGAGCAACATCAGAGGTGGGATTCCCCAAAATACTTGAAAATACACCCACATCACGCACGTTTATGTTGTGTCCGTCTCTCTGGCTAGCCCGTGTTCTGCTTCTGCCCTCACACACATTACGAGCTTCCTCTACTGTCATTAACCCTTTCATGTTAGCTCGCCAGTTTTGAGTGCTTTTAACTTACCCTTTTTCCAATCCATCACCAATTTCATCTGTGTATGTTATGCGTGGTTGACCCCGGAAGGCCTGTCCTCTAATATGTGCCTTTAGCACTTGGTGTGACATTCACTCAGTACTCATTCGTTCTACATGCCCTAACCACCATATAGGTATTCCGCACGAAAAAAAAAAAAAGGAATATAAATAGTTGTTAATCAAAAATTCATGCTCAAGGCAGAAAATATTTTTCCAGGCTCGTAATAATTAATAATTATTATAACTTTCAATTCTGATTTTAATTTTTAATTATTTTTCATTTCATCTTAATGTTCACTTTGATTTTTATTATTCTAATTTAGATTTTTGTATAATTTTATAATTTAGATTTTAATTTTAATTACAATTTTGATGTTTAATTGGATTTTGATGTAGAATTTGATTTAATTTGATTTATTTTCTGATTTTAATTTAATACTTACATTCGTGTAAGATATTGTTACTAACATATTTATGGATGTACAATCTGAAATAAATGATTTTGAATTGATTTGATTCTACAATGTAATGAATAGTAGCTTACAAATACTAAAGCCAAAAGAAATAAAACAAAGTCTGTAGTCCAAGAACATGAATTTTAACGACTTTATACAAAGAAGTATAAGCTATTAAAGGCTTTACAACATTTGCCTTCCGGGTTTCCATTCGATTAAAGTTTGTAAGCAGCAATATGAAGTTCTTAATTCAGACGAGATCGATTCCGTAATGGAATCCGTATATTTGCAACTTTTATTCAAAGTAGAATTGAATTGTGTTTTCCAACTGGTACTCTGTGATAAAAAAAGTTATAATTTATGCTTTAAAATATGTGCAATAAGATTTACGTGTGCATCGCAGTCTTCAGCCACTACCAAGTTTTGAAGCTCGGAGGACACCTCAAACCTCTCTAGGTATCTCTATATAGTAACTAAAATGTGCCTCATTAATAAAATAAATAAAGATTCTAGGACAAATTACACAACGCCATCTAGACCCAAACTAAGCAGAGCTTGTCATATTGGTTCTAGAATGCGGATAAACATAACATAACAACTAGTAAGCCGACGAATATTTTTTGATTTAGTTTACCTTTACAAAATTATACATTATATTATTGATTCACCTGAGTTACTTTCTCAAATTAGCTTCAATATTAAATTTAGTGCCCGTAGGGCTAATGATACGAACATATTTGCCCTTTTGATATATTAAAACAATATTTCTTATTATAACCCATTAACAAGAATGGCCCGTCAATATAATGGTTTGGCGAAAATCTATAAATCACTCAATGTTTTTGATTGCAACTATAACAGATATATCAAAGTTGTAAAAGACATCCTTCATAGTGGGCTGGGCTTGGATGGTTCTGTCTCCGGTGGAGGCATCCAAATCTAAACTTATATTTTAGTATTTATAAATCAGAGATTTATATTGTGTAAACTTTTGGTTTCTCTAGAAATGTGTGCACATATTTTTTACGTTACGATCCAGATCTATAGGATATAATACGTATATGATTGTGATGTGTTTTGTGCATTTAAATAAATTTTAAAAAAAATAAAAAAATACCAAAGCAATTATGTATTTAATTTATTAATCTACTGCATATCCTTCTCTTGTTTTTTCAAATATTTTATTATTTTATGCTCCGCAAAAATTGTGTAAGTCAATTGCAATTTCGAATTATTTTGCACCTCTGTGCAACTTTCTCGCACACAAGCGATAACTGCAAGGTACTGACACTTATAAAATTTCGTGTACTTGCGTAAAGACGCAAGTACACGAACTTTTTCCTACTGAATAACACATGTCCGTCGCTAAATCTCGCTCAATAATATTATAAACGCGAAAGTTTGTAAGTATGGATGTATGTTACTATTTCACGCAAAAACGGCTGAACGAATCTGGCTACAATTTGGTACAGGGATAGATTATGATCTGGAGTAATACATAGGATAGGTACTACTTAAATATTCCACGCGGGCAACAGCCAGTTTCAAATAAAAAGTCGAGTTTAGAATATCAATGCGCGGTATTTTACGTCCAGCATTCAATTTGTGTCTTGCCAATATTACCCAGTACCGTTGCACAAATGTTTTTGGTCCGGAACGAAGGTAAGGTTGATCAGTGGTCAAACAATTCAAATAAATAACTGAAAAAGCAATGAATGGTATTTTGAAAATAAAAGGGGCCCAGTCGCGGGTTCAAGTCCAATCCTGGATGTGGACTTTGTACGATATAAATTTATAGGAAATTTCCCCTGGGCCATACAGGTGAACCATGGGAAGAAATAATTTAACGTAGTCCGTCCAGCTGGACCACAGGCAATAAATGAAAATTAGCATACCTTTTTTTTTTTATTGTGCGGAAATCCCTTCTGATACCCCCCCGCCAGCCAGCGGGTGCGGTTATGTCGGGCTTGAACCGACTAAAACCGCACGCCGTCTCGGGTCTACAGACGCCGGGGTGTAAGGTTACCCATAGAGCATATCCCTCGCACTCCGACTGACCCTGGGCCATTCGCAGTGTCCCCTCTGATAACAGCAGAGGGGTACCTGGAGCGGCCCCCTCCCCCGCGGGCCTTGCAGGCCCGCCATGCCCCGACCCCCTCGTGCAATGGGGTCAGCTGGCCCTGAAAAGGGCCGGTTGGTCAGATTCTTGGCCGTTGACTTTGAAACCAGCTACTCCAGAGGAGCAATCAATGATGCGTCATCGCCCACGTTGCCCAGGGTGCACCAAACTTGGAGGTGATCCAACCAGTCGCACCCCAAAATTAGCATACCTACTGATTGTTTCAAAACTTTATTTATTTAATATGGTGGCGTAATCCAAAAACGATGTTTATAAATTTTAAATTAAAAACCCCCCGACATAGTTTTCTTTATAGCTAAGAACCATCTTAATCATATCCGCTTTCGAACAAAAATCCGCATCAAAATCGGTTCATCCGTTTAGGAGCTACGATGCCACAGACAGACACGTTAAGCTCGTCACCACGTCATTTTTGCGTCAGGGGTTAAAAGTAATTGTAACGCTATTCATTGTTCCCGTTAGTTTGTAAAACATTCGATAGATGGCTGCAACTTCGAGAACTTGTAGAACATTTATAGGAAAATTTTGACTATCTGGGACGTATCCGGGTATCTCTGTTCGTCAAAGTATTCCCCCTAGGAAGGGATTGGTCGCGGGTTCAAGTCCCGTCTTGAGTATTCACCTTTTCCTGAACTGAACTGAGGGTGTTTTTCGGTCTTACCGTTGCAATACTTTTCTTTCTTTTAAATTGTAACGTTTCAGTAGCTTAAACATTTTTTTTTCCTGACATAATATCAGTTTCAATTGAGAAGATTACAATAATAGATTACTTAATTTGATGTTTTTATGTAATCGTCGTTGGCATCAATTGCAGTTTAAATAAAAAGCCAAAGCAAAGATTAAATTTGTATTCCTTATCTCTCATTCGCTCACCCGCCGCCCAAAATAAAACATTGTAAAGACCATTTATTTCGCTCATGGCTGCTACTAGTACAATTGCTTTCATTGTACAATGTTATCGCATCGCACTTATATTAATCATTATTTATCAAGTTTAAACCTTTCGCTCAGTTGGTAAAAAACCTTTTTTCACTGGAGTACTTTCTGTTAGCCATTATTCCTAACTGAATTATTATTATAATTTTTATTGGTTTACTCGTCCCAAACTGTTTAGTTTCATCATACATACATAACTTCACGCCTGTATCCCCGAAGGGGTAAGCAGAGGTGTATTACACACCCACGATTCGCCAGTTATGTTAAGCATAAGATAACATAGATTCACGCCTGAATCCCCGAAGGGGTAGGCAGAGGTGTATTGCACACCCACGATTCGCCAGTAATGTTAGGTCCCAATGGGGCCTATTGCCATCTACCGGGCACATTACTAAGCGAGCGATATTCAACACTTTTAATACACACATAACTACGAAAAGTCAGAGGTGTGTATGTCCGGGGTGACTGGGGATCGAACTCGAGACCTCGTCTCGGCAGTCCGTTACGTACACCACTGGGCTATCGCTGAGTTATGTTAAGTTATGTTGACGGCAGTTGGCCGACTCGCCGTCCTTACAGAAGCAGGCCGTGGCGGAGGCGTGTCGTGTGTGCCCTACACACGCCTGCCAACTCACCGAAGCGGGATAAAACCCGACCCCACCAGGCGAGGCCGCGAAGGCGGCCAAAGTCCGCCGGCAACCCTGGGGTTATCCTTTCGAGGGCTTACCCGGGCTGCCCGGCAACGGACACTTGGGGAGGACACCGTGCGGTTTTAGTCGAGACACGACATAACCACCCCCGCTGGCCAGCGGGGGGGTATCCGAAGGGATTTCCGCACGTAAAAAAAAAAAAAAAAAAAAAAAAAGGTCCCAATGTAATAGGAGGCGAGCCTATTGCCATATACCGGGCACATTGTTAAGCGAGCGATAATTAACATTTATTAATGCACACATAACTACGAAAAGTCAGAGGTGAGTGATCGAACTCGAGACCTCGTCTCAGCAGTCCGTTACGTACGCTACTAGGTTATCGCCGCTTTTTTTTAATAATGTTTTTTGATAACATTTTGTTAATAATGTTAATATTTATACTAATAATATGAAAAGAGGGGCTGAATTGTGTGACTTTGTTTATATGTTTGGGTAAATCTTCATAAGTGCAGGTGCCTACTTTACCCTAATTATTCGTGAAATTTTTTCACCGTTTGAAAGGGTACATTAACCCCGATGGACATATCCTATATATAATTATTTTTTTAATCTTACAACCGAAGCGAAGTCTATACAGAGGAAACAATTCCAATTTCTGGCTTTGACTAAAGTCGATACTCATTGAGGGTGGAGCTACCCCGGTGGTGTCTGCTATTTTTTTCACGAAACAGTTCGGGTTCAACCACCAATAACCAACAAAAACATATGTATGTATTGCAAAACAACTTAACACAGCAAGTATACAAGCTGAGAACCAATTCCATCGCAACAATGGAGTTGCATCAACGATTATGAACGCTACGGGACACAGCGTCCAGTGTGTCCACAGAGGTACTAAATATTTAATCAAACCCCCGAAACTGAAGCGGGCAACTTTCTACATTTACTGTGCTTGCCGTAGTTTGTGTTTCACTGTGGCCTTTCAGAAGCAGGTTGTGGCGGAGGCCTGTCGTGTGTGTCCTACACACGCCTGCCAACTCACCGACGCGGGATAAAATCCGACCCCACCAGGCGAAGCCGCGGTGGCGACCAAGGTCCGCCGGTAACCCTGGGGTTATCCTTTCGAGGGCTTACCCGGGGTCCTCGGCAATGGACACTTGGGACGGACACCGTATGGTTTTAGTCAGTTCGATTCCGACACGCCTACCCCATCGCTGGCACTGAAGGGGTGACGCGCGTGGGGGTTTCCACACGTTAAATAAAAACACTAAAAATTCTGACAAATTTAGCTATTCGGGCATGTAACACCAAGATTGTGAGCCGTGTGTGCCAACAATGTAAAGAGCTATAAAATGAGCAAAAGAGCGCATAACGATGCTTTCTGATGAATTGAAAGAACGGAATTTAACTTTACAGCGACTGTGGTCTTCTGGAAAGTAGCAGTACTTCTTCCCAAGTTTTGATAGTCATTGCTTGATTATCCTGAAAAAAAAACAAAAATATTTTATAAGTAACATCCTATTTTGAAAACTAACGGTTAACGGTTCGGTTAAGACACAACACATGGGACAGGTGAGCATCACGACTTGTAAGTCACCAATACTCTCCTGCAATTTATCTACATGTTTACCACCTTCTGCGTTTAATTTATTTATTTCCCTACATAACACCGTTGCGAAAAATGATAACAAAGTCTTATTAACCAACTTAACAAAACATCAGCCGGAGCCCTTCACAACAGCGGCAGATTATGTAATTTGAAACAATTACACAAGTACAAAGCCGTTCTGCACATTTAATGTTATCATGCTTCTCCAATCTGAAATATGAGAGTGCTTTCTCGTCGTCGTTACAGAAATAAAGGCAGCACTTGGTTGATAAAAATGTAACTTTATATTTGCAATGGTCTGGAAGGAGAAGCCGGCGGTGATTGCGGGTAAATTGTACAATTAGAATAGCAACTTTGGTGAGTGATATTCATAATTTACTAAAACGGCGCGGTACTTACTCATCATGACCTTAGCGTGGGTCGTGGTTGTATCCGAAGCTTTCATTTTGGAGGCCGAGGTTGGGTTAAATTTGGTTGATGAGGCTTTTATGGGACCGATTACCATCTGACCCTGCGCCAGAGCCTCATCCGTCAATCAGTAGGCGTAGTGGCTTGCAGGAGAGGTAGCTTGGACCCGAGGGTCTTGGTGGGGCCTCATACACGATGGTACTTCGTGCCGTTCTCGGATGCAGCCGGGAACAGCGCTGTTGTGATGATGAGTGGCAGAGGCAAACGCACATGAACCGCATTATAACGAATTAATTAATAACTATGGTAATCGATGTATTTAGGGAAGCAGTTTATTCAAATATATATTGATTTTAGCGTTAAGATCGAGGTCCCAGGTTGGAATCCTAGCTATTATACTACTGACGTGAACCCACTCCTAACACAAGCAATTAAGCTAACAAGGAGGGGTTAGGGGGATACTAGTAATTTCGGTTACTATTAGTAATACGTGTACTTGTAATATACTACTTATACGTGTGTAAGGATAGAAGCAGGTGGTGGACTGTTATCTCTGCCTACTCCGAAGGGAAAAGGGCGTGAGTATCTGTATGCATATATGTAAGTATTTACATAAGATTGTTAAATACCAGTTCATAAATAAAATATGAACAGTTAAATTACTTCAGCGACAGTGAAGTTGAAGTAACCTTTATTTTCTTACTGCAGTCTGTACCGCGAACAGATCTCAGAAAGCCGTATCTAAATATCTTCCAGTGTGTCCGTGAATGTGACATGGCAGTAGGCAGTAGGCTGTAGGCCGTTGACTTTCCACATTATTAAGTGTTTGTCGTTTGAGGAGTCGCCGGGGCTCAGTAAACTGTGCTAATGTAATGTAATTTGGGCTTATTTGATGTAATTACAGTTGTGAAGATACAAGGATTTAACCTTGATTTAACGTAATTTGGAATAAGAAATTATTTACTGATGATGATGAAGAAGTAGTCTGTCCGCTCACTGTTGATCTGTGGTTACTTTCATTGTACGTCGACCTACGTACAGTTACACAGTAATAAATTGGTATATCATAAGTATACAGTTATGTACAATGCGCATCATTCACAGGGCTAGTTGAGCTACTTTAAGTCGTCAAAAATTCATAGTAAAAAAAGGATCAAAAATAGAATTGCAAATTGTTGAATTGCATTTGCATTTTATTTACAGAGCTTGCTCTATAGAATTTGATCACTAGTACCTACATTGAATATTATAAAATTATTATTAAACTAACAATGTCTTTTTGAGCTGAGTGAGACGAAGTCGAGCGAAAGCTCCTCATACCAGACTTCGGGATTTTCTTTGTCACAGGTCTCCTCCTAAACTACTAATCCAATCAGAACCAAATTTGACTTGATTAAAGAGGTCAATCAGAAGAAGGTTTATGGATATATTTTGAAAAAAATTAATGCTACCACAGAGGAATGATCACCGTTAAAAAAAATCCAGATAGAATTACATAATAACCGCTCGAGACACTGTGACCAAACTTTACACGTTCAGAAAGCATGTCCAGAGTTGTGACTTTCAAAAAGAATTTTCAAAATCGGACTTGCCACGGAGGAATGACCACTGTTCAAAATTTTCAAAATCTGGTTTCTCACTCAGCTCAACATTGCAAGCAGCGATTCGCCTTGCAGACCTAGTTTTTTTTTTTTTTTTTATATTTAGGACACGTCAATTTGACTTCACCTCGCCTGATGGTAAGCTGAAGGTAAAGTCTCAGGAAAGAGGGTCACCATTACATACACGTACCATGTTAACAATGGTGGCACTCAGCTTGACGGCCTCATCAGAAGAGGATTGTCGTTGCAGCACCGCGTGACGCCCACCGGTCCCACTAGTGCTGCGACCACAATCCCCCTGGCCGGCTATGCACTTGCTGAACCCTGAACGCAATCAAACCGAAATTGGATTACTATGGAGGGTTTTTCGCAATCGTGCACGGTGATACCCACCCGGCCGAATTTTGTGACAAATTTGTGTCATCAAATTTCTACCACCAGTTATATCTTCATTTTTGTTCATGTGTCAGTGATGACAATCGGTAGAGTACAAATAATACGCAGAAATAAAACATTATGTATGCTTCTTTATACTCTTTTTTTAACATGAATGGCGAATATAAGTAGGTCAATCGCCCCTGAGAATGAAGCGGTTCAATTCTAAACACTGTTTCTTGATTCAATAAGATATTATAACGCAAGGGGTTTTTGTTGAAGATTTCTTTTCAAACCAGCGATAGACAACATACGAGTATGATGTCATGAACTAAAAGTTAACACAATAAGACCACTGTCACAGTTAGAACATAATTTATTGCAATTTCAAGACGTCACTACAGGCTGGCTACTGGCTACCGATGTCATTTGACAGGTGGGGACGACAGCAGCTGGGACCGGCAGAGTATAAAGCGTGGAGTACAATCATATCAAAAACAAAATGCTATTTGTGAAAACTCATAATTGGCCTTCATTATTTTGTTGATCATTTTATTGTTATTGTGTGTTAAAAAAAAAAAGTACGGCCGCTGAGTTATTACCGATTTGACAGATTATTCTTAAATTAATCGATATAACCTTGCACGAGCGACACATTTGCCGAATGATTTAGAATACCTCTTTAATATAAAACTTTATGTCAAAATGTCAGAATCAAGTAATTTTCCAATAAACTCTGTTTCAAAACTTAAAATAGTTTGTAAATAATATGAAAACATTTATTTTTTGTTCTTTGGCGCGCTTGTTCAAAGTTACATCGTGCGTCTAGTTTTCATAGTGATGTGCTTGATAGTATTCGGTCCGAATTCATTGGAATAGATATGATATTTATTTTATTTGGATATTTTTATTTTACTTATTCCTTCGAGCAACTAGACTAAATATAATGCTACCATTTTTTTGCGTCTTTGAACTTTGCTGAACTGTGTTGCCAGTATCTTATGATTTTTAAGATTTATGTGTGATCCAAAGACAGAAATACTGTTTTCTATGATTTCAAAATAAATACAATTAAAATGATTATGTATAATTTTTAACATTTATAATATATAAAACAACATTTAATAAATATAATTTTCTCCCTCAATTAAGCAATGTTATAGGTGTATTTTTTTAAGTAATTGGCGATACTATTCTGGCAACATCCTTACCACCGCTATTTTAATCTTTTTAGTCGTCTTCCGTACTCTCGTGCGCACAGACTACGTTCTCTTGTGTAACCGTTGTTTTTTAACTCGGCTTTCTCCTGTTTATCGTTGCGCTTTATTGGACTAATTTTGTTTGTGTTTGGTAATTTTGTTGAAAATGCCGAAACGAGGAAAAACATTGAATAGTCAATGTCGTGAGCTTGTACTAAAGCTACAGGATTACTTTGAGCGTGAGTCACAAAATGGCGGCCCTTTGATTCCTGTCACTCAAGTGAAAGATCGGGTTTCACAAGCTCTTGGAATTGGTGCAAAAACACTATATAATATAAATAAAGAAAAATTTGGTGCTTCTGGAAGTGAAGATAATATTTTACGCACTCCTAAGAAAAAACGAAGACAAAAGCCCGTGACAGGTGTTGATGTTTTTGATGCAGATGCAATAAGAAACCACATATATGGTTATTATACTAGGAACGAGTTTCCAACTAGACGTTTGCTTTTGGTCTCTTTAAAAGAAGCTGGCTTGTTTAAAGGCGGTAAAACGGCGTTGTCAAAACTATTGCACGAAATTGGGTTTGAATATAAAAAAACGAATAAAAGGAAAATATTAATGGAAAGATTTGATTTAATAATTAAAAGGAGTGACTTTTTAAGAGAAGCCAGAAAAATCGAGTCTTGGGACAACGTCGTTTTTGTTGACGAAACATGGTTAAATGCGAACCACACTGTGTCACGCTCTTGGACTGACGAAACAAAAGCATCAACCTCAAAGGTTCCAATTGGAAAAGGATCGCGACTGATAATTTGTCACGCCGGTTCTGCTGGAAGTGGTTTCTTTGAAAATGGACTGCTGGCTTTCGCGTCAAAAAGTACTTCCGATTACCACGAGGAGATGGATACAGACACTTTTACGAATTGGTTTGAAAATCAATTATTACCCAGCCTGCCAGAGCCTTCTATCATAATAATGGACAACGCTTCATATCACTCGAAACAAGTGAATAAAGCGCCTACTCAGGCCTACAAGAAAGCTGATCTCCTAGCATGGCTACACCAAAATGGAATTGAAACTACTGCCGAATTGCTAAAGTCTGACTTAGTAAAGTTGGTACGCGAAAATAAATCATCAAGAGTCCGTTATGAAGTAGATGAGATAGCTCTGGCACATGGACATCGGGTACTTCGAATTCCTCCTTATCACTGCCAGTACAATGCCATTGAGCTAATATGGGCACAAATAAAAAGGTATTGTTTTTTATCGCATAAGTTATGAATATGAATAATTTGTACTATTATAACATCCAATATTCAGCATATAAGTAAAAAGATACATAACTAAGAAATAAATATCTCATGTCCCTTACATGTAGGTAATTGTGTAACATTTCATTTATTTAATGTAATAAATTAACGTTATTTAATGTTTACATTACAGGTTACGCAGCTCGTAATAATACGACTCCGCCATTCAGTACTAATAAAATGATGGGTCTATTAAAAGATGCTTGCAGCAAAATAACGAAAGAAGATTGGGTCAAGGTCGTCGAAAAGACTCGAAAACTAATAACAGAAGATTATGAACGCGATATAAGAGTGGACACCATTATAGACAATGAAATTGTCATACAACTGACTGATAGCGATGACAGCTCTGGCGAATCTGGTTCAGAGTCTGAATAATTGTTTTAATAAATGATAGGTAGTCATTTATTAAAACATCTTGTACCTACTCTATTCATTCAAATGTGTAACAGTGTTTACAAATTTGTTTTATTTTGATATGTCCTCGACCAATTATCTACGCCCATCAAGGATACTCCACCTAATAAAGAACCTGTGTCTTTAACTATTATTTGTTTTGATTTTATTTAATTACACACTATACTAGAATATTTAAAAACAAACTGTTCCCAAATGATATTAGGGTTACTGGTTCAGTCACTTCACTAGTATTGTCAATTCGTCATGTGTCAAATCGGTAATAACTCAGCGGCCATACTATAGCTGTATATTTTCCTAAAACTGTAAAATTAAAATAAATAAATAATATACTACCCGAAATGCATGAAAGTGATGTGGCTTTATTAAAAAAATCTACTAGGCATTGAAAGCATATTTTCGCATTGTGGTCACAGAATCGCTCCAATACAGTCCAAAATATTAAGCTTTTTTAATTCTCCGCACCCGATTGCGGTTTCTCGCCTTTTACCGATACTTTTTTTAATAGTTTGCAGCGTTTGTAGCGCTTTATTCAAAAAACTGCTCACTGGCCTCTGTGTGTTGCCAATGCTTGCATGAAATGAAGTGTATATTCATACACAATTTTAAAATAATTTTCACCATTCGACGTCCCCTCGCTTCGATGTAGCACAATAAAGAATTATAGCAAATTTAAATAGAGACTCGATTTTAAGTTTTGTTGAATTGCGATAAGATATTATATGTCAAGTTTATCAGCGATAGTCTATTGCGCTAAAGTTCCTTAAAGAACAAGGACTTGTAGAAGCATAATAGCGAGTTGTAATTGCGACTAAATGTGAAATTTTACTCGCGGAGGGTAACTGATATGAACAGAGAATTGTTTGGTTCAGCGTGCAATGAGGTGGAGATACATACTTATAGAAGATAAGATAGGATTATTTTCAGAACAAAACAAAAGGCTTACAATAAACACAAACTAATCCTTTACTTTATTTGTAGTTTTGATATTACACATTTAAATATTCCTATTTACGCAATATTGCGGTGTATGAAAAACCTATATTATCTTTGTGTGATCACGATTTAGCTCTGCTCACAGGAATATCCATCCGACTTAAAAGGATAAGTTGCGCCAGCTTGCTAACACCACTGTTTTGACAGTGTTGCACATTACTGTAGCTAGATCCGTTGTGGATGAATAAAACATAAATTGTCAAGTGATTATTCGTGTTTGTCCCTATCGTGTAGATTTTTATTGATATTATAAGAATTCTGTATATGTTTACTAAGAAAAAAAAAATATCCATGGTCTAATATAATACTTACTTAGATAACATTTTTATCGGGAAGGTCAAGCCCGGTCAAAAAATAAACAACTGGCCTTAATAGGGTGCAAAAAACTTCGCAGTACTATTTGAAAAATTGAACGAATATATATGTAAGAAGAAAGACAGAGAGCCAGTAAAAAAGAACTAAATGAGGAAAAAAAACATTGTAAACACGCATGTTGGGCAAACAATAAATAATTTACATAAATAGGTATTCGTTGTGCGCGTGACGTTATCAAAGTGATTTAGATAATTATTTTGTTGATTAGTAGGCATTTAAAAGGAATTGCTACTTGTCACGAGGTTTCCAGAGGAACCCGGAAGTGACCCGTGGATTATTATAAAAACTGAATGGGTGTGGGTTTTTTTTTACGTGCGGAAATCCCATCGGATACCACTCCGCTGGCCAGCAGGGGTGGTTATGTCGTGTAACGACTAAAACTGCACGGTGTCCTCCCCAAGTGTCCGTTGCCGGGCACCCCGGGTAAGCCCTCGAAAGGATAACCACAGGGTTGCCGGCGGAGAATGTGGGTAACAAAGAAAGAAAGGATTAAAATTAAAAGAATAACACTTGTATGACTTGTTATTTCACTGTTCTGCCGTCCAGACATTAAAGTACAGTAAGTGTCACATTGAAACAAGGGTCAAACTGATTCGATTCAATTTGAAACTTACTGTACTTTAATATCTGTACGGCAGTGTGGCACACACAGTGCTGCCTCATGATGATGATGATGATGACTGATGATGCATCAAAGCAAATGAAAATACGAAACTAGCTGGTAATCCGAGAATCTATTTTTAAAATGATATTTTTCAAGACGAGACGTGGTTAATGTAAAATGTGTTGCAATGACATTCTCTCGCGCGCATGCTCCAGTACTACACAGCTACAACATAGAAGGAGACCCAATGGCTCGGGTTACAGAAGTGCGTGATCTGGGAGTTCAATTCGACATGAGGCTGACGTTTCGTGATCACATCGTTAAGATTTGTAAAAAAGCATTTAGAAATTTGGGATTTTTATTACGAACAGTTAAGGAATTTACAAGCATCAGAGCAATAATCACATTATATAATACATTAGTTAGAAGTCAGTTAGAATGCAATGCGGTCATCTGGAGTCCACATGAAATTAAATATAATCTCATGTTGGAGCGCGTTCAAAACAAATATGTGAGATACCTATATTTAAAATATTATGGAGTTTACCCTTTTTATCCTTTATTGTATCCAACACTATTTATATTAGGTATGGTTGGATATAATGAGTTGAGGGTAAGGAGGGAGCTAGCATTGGCCATATACCTATTTAAGGTTATGCGTGGAAAGGTCCAAAATCCGGATATACTGGTGCGAATTAATATATTCGTTCCGGATGGGTACGTGGGTAGGCGCCGGAGACCGCAGCTGCTTCAGTTGCCGAGCGGGCGCACTAACCTGCTGAAGGAAGCGCCGCTGACGCGGGCTCTCCGGACGCTCAACGCCGTTTCGCAAAGTGTTGACCTGTTTTGTTGCTCTCAGAGTGAGTTTACAGACACAGTAATGTATATTATATGTTACAGATAGGGATAGATATATAGTATAAACCTAATTAGATTACCTACTCTGTTGTATTAGGGTGTACCTGTAAAGATAGATGTAGAAGAGATAATAAATAAATAAATAAATAAATAAATAAATAAATAAAAATAAATTTGTTTCACACAAATTCGGATTATTAGAATTGAAAGAACTTCAGTAAAAGGAAATTTTGTCATTTTTGCGTCGTTGTAATTTTAAATTTCGTGACAATTTCAGGTCATTATTAGATATCACACAGTTTTAAGATATATAAGATAGTCAACAAAGTAAACAGACTGTTTATTATACATGTTTCACGCTTAACACCATCCATTCACATGCAGTAACGAAAATGCTTCAATTTTTTATATTGTTAACACTGCTGCCCCCATAGTTCTAATAAATTTTCAATTCAATCACGAACATATTTTGTCAATAAGTACCTTTTTTTTTTTTTTTTTTTTTTCGTGCGGAAATCCCTTCGGATACCGCCCCCGCTGGAGAGCGGGGGTCTCCAGCGGGGATCCCTCGCACCCCGACTGACCCTGGGCCATCTCCGGTTTCGAGATGGCCCCCTTACTTGCTCTCCACTGTGCCATCTGCTAGTCAGAGGGACACGTGGAAAGCTTCCGAACAGCCCTCAACAGGGCCGTCCTCGCCTCGGTCGGAGTTGGCCGTAGGCGGCAGCGTCTCTCCCACCCTAGGAGAGAGGCGCTGCCGTCTCCGTTGCCCAGGGTGCACCGCGTGGAGGTCCCCAACCAAGCACCCCTGTCAATAAGTACCTACGTAAAAAATTTTTCATGAATTATTTCAAACTTTAATCTACACTTGCACCAAAGCCAAATTTCAGCCATATTCAGCCATTTGTGCGTGATTGATTAACAAACATCCTCACAACCTTTAAACATCTTTAAATATGAAACCAAGTCGTGCTAGTGATGACCAGGATTTATCCACCCGTTCTTGAGTTTTCTCTCTGATCTGTCTCCGCCTATACTGTGCCTTTTTTACTCGGCAGGAATTGCCATGGTTACCCTCCCCACCACCGGCCAGCAGGGGTGGTTATGTCGGACCCGAACTGACCAACATCTCACGCCGTATCGTGTCTTTATTGCCGGGGTGCAAAGAGACAGTCACGAAATGAATGCTACGGATAAAGTTATCAACATAACTTGATTCTAAGGCGGAACGAAGTTTGCCGGGTCGGCTAGTTTCAAATATTAGTAGGAAATAAGTTTCTGACTACATTATGCTAATTTTCTTCTAGTGTTGTCATGTCACCCTGGGGGCGAGCTTACCGAGCTTAGCTGGAGGTGTTAGGGGGAATATTAGTAATTTCGGTTACTAATATTCTTTAAAAAAAAAAAAAAGTTGAACCGGTGACAGCCAGTTGTTGTTACGCGTGTCCATTACACTTTTTAAATATAGCCACCCCACCAGAAGCTGGCCGGGACGGCGGGGTGACTAGCACCCCTCCCCCAAACCGGGCCATCTCGAAACCGGAAATGGCCAAGGGTCAGTCGGGGTGCGTGGGATATGCTCTACGGGCAACCTTACACCCCGGCGTCTGTAGACCCGAGACGGCGTGCGATTTTAGTCAGAGGGAGGGTATCCGAAGGAATTTCCGCACGAAAAAAAGGTACAGAGAGAACTCAAACCTGAAAATGAGATCGAACGAAAAGGCTCGCGCATTAATGTTAAATGAACGATGCGAGCCAACCTCACCTCACTTCACCTCATTCATTATTAACATTCGCTGCGAGTATGTAACGGTGTTAATTTATTTATTTCCTTGCTTAATTGAATACTGACTGACCGATTAGGAATAACCGTGTATCACGCAATCGTAGTTGTTACACATTATATCTGATGCAAACACGCAACGCCCGGCACGATACCTAACGTAACGTTATTACAAGTGGCTCTAAGCTTTCAAGCATACGAAAAATATGTATTAAACAGAATAAATAAAAGCGAAGTAGGGCAAAATAACGATAACGAACGATATAAGCGGCGATTACCCAGTGGCTTATGTAACGGACTGCTGAGACGAGGTCTCGAGTTCGATTCCCAGTCGCCCCGGGCACACATCTCTGACTTATCGTAGTTTTTTTTTTACACCACTCAGGTGGTAGACAATTCCGAGTATCCCGATACTTTTGGAGATTTTAAGTAGTGTAGTCCAGGAATTGTGGCGCTACAATAAATGGTTTCTTTTTTAGTGGTAAATGCACATACTTGTGTCCTAATAGGGTTGAATTGGACCAGGTTTAGTCCACCCCAATCGGACACTCTTGTGAGAGTAGTCTCAATTTGAGACACTGCGGACTGAAAGATGTTAGCCCGGCCCGTGTAATATGGGTCCCCGGTACTGTCGTCCGCATAGCAATATATGGAGTCATCAGACAGCATGTCATTGGTATGCAGGAGGAACAGGGTCGGAGACAGCACGGAGCCTTGTGGAATACCAGCGTTTATGTCCATGCGGTCCGAGCAGCTGCCGTCAACGACGACTTGGATGCTTCTATTGGATAAAAAGCTGGCGATCCATTCGCAAAGGCCCTCGGGCAGTCCATAAGACGGCAACTTCGCAAGAAGACCTCTGTGCCAGACCCGTGTGCATTAATAAATATTAATTATCGCTCGCTTAATAATGTACCCGATAGTTGGCAATAGGCTCGCCCCCTATTACATTGGGACCGTAACATAACTGGCGAATCGTGAGTGTGTAATACACCTCTGCCTACCCCTTTAGGCGTGAAGTTATAGTTGAGGGCAAAATAAGATTCCTCATTCGCAGTTGGAGTTGTTCAAATAGGGAAATTCCTTTATGCGACAGGAAACCGCAAGCCAACAGAACCACTTGTATAATATTACGAGACGGTTTTCGTGTGAGTAGCAATTCTAGTGCCATGACATATCCGGTATCAGCACATCATGAATTGAATTTTACTCTACTAAAGAAACTGACAAGCACCATTTGGACATAATGGTAAGCTGTTGCCGTGGAATTTGAACGTTCGCCACACTCGTGCTGCCTGCAGAGGTGGTCGCCATATTTAAAGAAAGGAAGGGAGAGGAAAGTAAAGAATTGACGTTAATATTAAGCGAAAGCGTCGGACTTCTACGGTTTAGCCAACCACTTGTATATAATACTAGCTGATGCCCGCGGCTCCGTCCCCGTGGAGGTGGGTTTACGTTTATACGTTCATCGCGAACAAACAAATATTTATTGTGTTCAGTGTTCGCTCATTTAACATAACCCAATTTTTTCTTTCAATCTTCAATGTACAGACAGCTTATCTACAATTTTCTAATAGTATACATAGATCTATTCATATAATAAAATCGTAACGAGAGGAAAACTGTACATTGTATTTAAAAAAAAACACTTTGTGTTCAAGGAACGATACCGATTGCAAATTTTGTTTGTTTATCTGTTTGTCTGCTTTTTATTATCGAAGTCTGAACATCACTTGAAAACCGCTGGACAGATATAGGTGAAATTTTGCTTGAACATTCTTGTAGGGTATGGTCATAAACTGCGCTATATATCATCGCGCTATTATAAGTGTGATATGAGTAGCAGGGTAAAATGGACCAAATCTATTATTGATCATTTCTTTATAATTTCAATGCAGATCATCACGTAATTCTTCAGTTCGATAGAACTCGGACATGGTCAACGTTCGGACTCAACACGCTTTACCAAAAAGGTGATGCGCAGTAAAATATGAAATCTAGAAACTACACACTTACCTTTTTTTTTTGTGCGGAAATCCCTTCGGATACCCCCCCGCCGGCCAGCGGGGGCGGTTATGTCGGGCTTGAACCGACTAAAACCGCATGCCGTCTCGGGTCTACAGACACCGGGGTGTAAGGTTACCCATAGAGCATATCCCTCGCACTCCGACTGACCCTGTGCCATTCGCAGTGTCCCCTCTGATAACAGCAGAGGGGTACCTGGAGCGACCAGCCCCGCGAGCCTTGCATGCCCGCCATACCCCAACCCCCTCGTGCAATGGGGTCAGTTGGCCCTGAAAAGGGCCGGCTGGTCAGACTCTTGGCCGTTGACGTTGACGCCAGCTACTCCAGACGAGCAATCAATGATGCGTCATCGCCCACGTTGCCCAGGGTGCACCAAACTTGGAGGTGATCCAACCAGTCGCACCCCACTACACACTTACCTACATGTAAAAGATAGCTGATTACAGATTTAATCTTTGATAACAAATATCATCACGCTATTATATTAGGGAACCGGGTAGAATTAATTTCGATGTTACATATGAACATCTATTTCTTCATGATAAAAATTTGAAAATATAACGATGAAATAGGTAATCTAATACATGTTGGGTTCGAAACTGCAGAAGTAAACATACCTTGATCTATTCCGAATTCAACGCGGACGAAGTCGCGGGCTACAGTTAGTAGATAATAAATGTGAAAGTTTGTGAAAATGTTTGGATGTTTGAATGGTTGGATGATTGTTACTCAATCATGCTCAAACGGCTGAACGAATCTGGCTGAAATTTGGTACAGGGATAGAATATAGTCTGGAATATCACATAGGCTAGCGGGAACGTGGTCAGAATTGCATGCGGGCGAAGCCGCGGGCAACAGCTAGTTGAAAATATGACCACCACTGCAAAAAAAGTTAAATCAATGAATTGATATCTGTTGATTGAAGTCTACATATGACTGTGAATTATCTGATTTGAAACATTGTGTTTTTTTAATTTCAGAATGAATTTTCACAAAGCTAGTGATATATTAGTGGGAGCCCTACGTAACCGGGTCGCAACGAGACCAAACTCCTCGAAGGAACATTGATTGGCGGGTATTCGGGCGCGATGGGGGAGCAAACACAATTCAGAAACGATGGGGAGGAGGGCGCGCTTCAATTGTCGCCGCGTTTCGTCCAATACTTGGCCCTTTTGCTTTTGTTATGTTAATTTGCGGCTAATATTCCGTTTCAAAAGCCTGGGGTAATATTTTATCAACAGAATGACAGCGTGAGAATTGTGGTGTTTCACTTAATAATTCATCAATCATCACTTCCTCACGCGCACCTTTGTCTACGTGTTCAAGTGTATCGTTGTCCACTTTGCCTAGCGATATAGTGATTTAGCTAGCTGGGCTGGCTAGCTTGATGGTCGAGCCATTTTCGACCGTCTCTGTGGCGTAGGGGTAGTGCATTCGACTGCTACGACAGGGGGCGTGGGTTCCATTCCCGCTTAGTGCAAATATTTGTATGCATGAATATGTCTATTTGCATTGGTCTGGGTGTTTCTATGTATAATATTTATGTATTTACAAAATATATATATATATATATTTCTGGAACCCATAACACAAGCTAGTTAAGCTATGCTTACGTTGGGTCTAGACAGCGCTGTGTAAAATGTTGTAGAATATTTATTAATTTATTTTACCTTAGTTTAAAGTCATTATCATCATCTGCCATACATTTCTTAGGCGTCATCTCCTTAGTCAGGACTTCCCATGTATCTTTCACGCAATAAATCCATTTATTCAGTCTACTACTTCTCCTAAAGCTCTCTACATTCATTCTTTGAAACTAGCAACAATACTTTCAACTCTCGGATCCTTTCTATAGTGTCAAATTAATGTATTGTTATCCGAATATCACTTATAATCACTTATAAACGGGGGGTTTGTTTCTGTCCTTACACACTTTGTATTTGTATTTATTTAGTTATGTACACACACAATCAGATTTAAAAATACAAAAATGGAAAAAGTAGTACAGAGGCTCTGCTTATTTCTTAAAGAAATCTCTTCCAGCAGACCTGCGAGAGGAGAGTTTGAAAAGAAGAGAATAAGTTAACAGTGTGTGGGGCAGAACACTTCACGAGCTTCCTTCACTGGTATTAAAACTTTTATGCAAGCCCGGTTTCGAGTGCTTTTGACCAGCCCTTTTTTCAATACCTCAGTAATTTGATCAGTGTATGTTCTGCGAGGTCGACCCCGGCTTGCCTGCCTACTTACGTCTGCCTTATATACTTGGTGTGTCATTCGCTCAGTACTCATTAGTTCCACGTGCCCAAACCACCTTAGCATACCCTTTTCAATTTACATACCTATTTAGTTAAAGAGTTACAGGCTAACAGAAGCGTGTTATATAAACCAAATGTTCTAGGCCACAACAAGTGCTGATTCATTCATATTTAATAGCAACACATCAAGCGAGTGGTTAGAGTGGTAGAGTCAAGCAACAGTCAGTTTGGCCGTTGCATGAATGGCCGACTCGACCGGGGAAGCACCACCCTCTCACAGAATATCGACGCCAAGTAAACAGTATTTGAACTGTTGCGTTCCGTTTGGTGAGTGAGAGTGCCGGAGCCCAAACTCCTTTCCCATCCCCTTTCCTTTACAGGGTCGGCAGCGCGAGTGTGACGCCACTGGTGTTGCACACGTCCATAGGCCGCGGTAACCGCTTCCCATCAGATGGGCCGTGTGCTTGTCTGCCACCACTAAGGTATAAAAAATAAAAAAAGCGAAATATATGACCTTTTTGAAGTGAGCTACTTCATTCACTTTAATGTAATACACGATTATCAGGGCGGCCTTACCGTGAACACAAATAATAAAACAGCAATTTATATCATATTTTGAAACACAATGGATATGTCAAGTCGATTATTCCCACTATAAAACTGTACACTTAACTTTGCGCTACGTACCTACATACATATACTCACGTCTTGCTCCTTACGGGATAGGCAGGAGTACAGTCATGTGGTCTCTGCCTGCCAAAATGGGAAAGAGGTAACTATGTAAAACACAATTTCGGTTATGAGCGCTCAACAAGCTGCCTCTGCAATATATATATATATATATATATATATATATATATATATATATATATATATGTATATTAAATAGGTGTGGTATACAGAAATATATATAACCACAGCTGTTTATGGAGGGCCGCGCGCGCTCTGAGCAACGCGTCTAATTCATTAAACGTATAACGTTCATTGAAGTGAGGTGTTATTTTAAATAAGAAAACTTAAATTATTGCCTCGGGGTACAGTGGTAGCGTAATTTGCGACGTCTCGGGTTCAGTAAGGAGTCTAGAAGTCGGAGAAAATGCTATCGGGTTTTCCCTTTAGAAATCTAGTGGGGCGGAAATCACATAGTGATTGTCAAACTTCGGGCCAAACTTAGATATTTTTGTTGCAGTATTTTTATTCTAAATTACAGACCGTAGGCTTTATGCATATTATTCGACGCGTCTTTATATATTTAGCAATAAATATGAAGAAAGAATATCAGTGACCATTCAGAACGCGTTTAGAGCGGTAGTGCTGTCAGTTTATTTAATAAAAGGATACATATGTGTACAAACAATATTATCGTTCGTGGTGCTATTACTGAGCGGATAAAATCGTGTGAACTAAGTGTCTACAATTCTCCGGTCATCGTGAACGGCCTGCTGCGCGGGGTACCTCACCTCACCGGTGCGATAAAGGACCGGAGCATATTTTTCATCCTTGTTACTCCGCTTGGCCTATACAAATACCAAACATAAGTAACGTTGCGATATGGCCCTTAAACGCACTCCACCGAAAAGATTACCTTCCGATGGCGATCTACCGTCATTGATGGCAACAGACGAAGACACCAACGTCAATACTCGAGACAGAAAACGATCTGTGAATCCAGAGCATGACAAGATATTGAGACTCATTGAAAGTAAGTTTGAGAAACAAATGTCACATTGGAACGGTAAAATAACAGAATGTATAAACAAAACTGTAGCGTCCGCGATTAGATCTTCCGTTTCTTTGGAACTCTCAAAAATTACATCAGAACTATCGATTATCAACACAAAAATTACGCAGCTAACAACAAACTATGATAATCTCAACAGATCAGTTACTGAGATGGAAAAAGCTCTGCGTTTCGCTACGGATAGGCAGGATAATATTGAAGAACGTTTGATAAAAGTTGAGAATAATGTTTCTCAATATACCTCACCTTTATTACATATTCAGTCGCTAGAACAAAAGATAATATCCTTGGAACAGCAGGCCAGGCAATGTAACATAGAAGTGTCGAACATCCCAGACCGTCGTGGTGAAAACCTCATAAACATATTGGAAGGTCTAGGTAACGCAGTTAAGTACCCAATTCACGCATCTGACATTGTCGCCGTACATCGTGTTCCACATGCCGATCAAAAAGATCAACGTCCAAAAAATATAATTGTTAAATTCTGCAACAGAATGCTTCGTGACAATGTGATCGCTGCTTGTCGTGCAACTAAGGGATTGGATACCACCAAGTTATCAATTTCTGGATCTCCACTAAATATTTATGTCAACGAGCATCTCACGCTAAGTAACAAGTTGCTCTTTCGTCAGTGTCGAGAGGCTGCCAGAAAAAAGGATTACAAGCATATCTGGGTCAAGCACGGAACGATCCTCGTTCGTAAAACTGACACCTCACGTGCTATTGCGATCAGATCACCCACGGACCTTACAAAAATTGATTGATCATATCATAGATAAATGGTATAGAATTTTAAACTTTCAAGCAGTTTTTATATTAAAAATAACAATATGTACTAACATGGAGATATACAAAAGATATTATGTTTGGTACAAGTCAGTTTATCATTTTGGCTTGGTTCCCGATTGCATCCAGACCTTTTGCCTCGGACCCAGTATTCGTACACTTCTTCTCCTTTTGATTTTACTTACATGGCTTTTATGGGAGCGGCTGCCGCCTGACCTCCCAGCACCGAAAGGTAGGCCTGCGCCAGAGGCTCGTTCGTCACCCGGCGGGCGTGTCGGCATGGAGAAGAGGTTGGCTCGGGCCTCGAAAAATTTAGCGGGACTTGATAACCACCACAAGTATGAGTTGCTAGGTATGAATCCTGTGTGTGTTTGTATATGTTATCCTGCGTTCATGTTTATAGATATTTTAGTTTTGTTGCATAGTAATGTATTAGTATTATTGCGTATGGCACCAGTGTGTTGCAAAAGTTATTATATAGCGAGACAGTTAAGTACGTGTGTATATTCGAGTAACTTCTTTCTGCGACGGACTCGGGACTGTTGTTGTTTTTCTGTATGTGTTGCAGTACAACTTATAGTTAGTTTTTCTTATTCTTATGCAGATCTATGTTTTCACAACTTAACCATAAAAATAGAAATCTATAGTGGATACTTTAAAATACTGTATGTTGAACGTAATCTTGAATATTTACGGGTTTATACCACTAGTAGACTAATAATTACCACCAATACTACGTATAACGCATGTGTGTGTTGTTTTGGGATTATATATGATTGTGTAGACACGCAGTTTCTCTTTTTTCTATACATTGCTTGTTTGTTTTTGTTTCTGTACATTGTATTCTCGAGGTGCGGACTACGCGAAACAACTACAGGTACCCACTTACTTATTATTGTGAATTATTTATGCCATAGTCATGTGGGGATGGAGATATTGATACATGTATGTCGTGTGAATTTTGGTTTTCTCATTACTACTTTTATTCCCACACAATTTTATTGTTTGACAACAGTTTATGGATAACAACTTATCAGTATATTATCAAAATTGCCGCGGTTTGAAAACAAAGTTGCACAAGCTTTATATGAACATCTTAGCACATAATTATGATGTCATTGTTTTGGTTGAAACGTGGCTTAATAACGATATTTATGACAATGAAATACTGGACCCCAGATATCGGGTGTTTCGTTGCGACCGCGACCTCATAGCATGCGGGCGAGAGGATGGCGGCGGTGTGATGGTGGCGGTGCGGCGCGAGCTTGATGCGAGGCGAATGGACATGACTGAGTGTGCGTCTGCGTTGCGACGTCGGTCCGCGCAGCTGCACGGGCCGCCCTCCCCCCTGGTTGACCATATACTCGTCGAATTGCGTACCCGTAACCACAATCTTGTTATTAGTGCCGTATATATACCGCCTAGTATGAAGACGGATGTTTATACGCATCATTTTGATTATTTAACTGATATATTTCAATCTAATAATATAGACAAGTTTATAATAATTGGCGATTACAATTTACCTAATTTCGAATGGCGTGACTGTAACACATATACAGAGCCCGTGATGCATAGCAATTACTGTCAATCTAATAAACAGTTAATAAACTTTATGAACATCTTCAACGCTTATCAAACAAATAAGTACAAAAATATTAATGATAGAACTTTAGATTTACTTATTACTAATATTCCCGATAGCACATCAACGCTTGCTCCAGCACCACTTGTTCCAATTGATCCCTTACATCCACCTTTCTTTACTATCATGCCATTTATGGACCATCTTGTACCGCTAGCTACTAAGCCTAGAACCGAGTATAACTTTAAAAAGGCTGATTACTCAGTAATTAATAGCGATATATCTGACACGAACTGGGACAACCTATTTCTCAATCTTAATGCAGAAAGTGCTGTATCTGTTTTCTATAAACATATTTTCTCCATAATAAAAAAACACGTACCTTCTAAAGTAATTAAATCTTCTAAGTTTCCTATATGGTTCTCACCGGCTCTCGTCCACATTAGTAAAAATAAAAAAAAAGCATGGATTAAATGGAAAAAGTACAAAAATTTATCTGATCATCATATCTTTTCCATGTACAGGGACAGATTCAGTACCGTATCACAGGAATGTTATAAAAAATATTTGACTTTTGTCGAAGATGGAATTAAAGACAATATAAAATATTTCTGGGCATATATAAAAAATCTGAAAAATAGACCTGACATTCCGAATAACATAACATATGAAAATGTTACTTCAAACAATTCCAAAGAAACATGTCATCTATTTTCATCATTTTTTGAGTCTGTATTTGAACCCTCTTATGTTCCTGACAACTATGATGTTAAAAATATACCAGATAATAACCAGCAATCTGATCTTATCATCAGTCACATACAAATAACTGAAGAGGATGTCTTTAAAGAATTGCGAGCCCTTGATATAACAAAAGGATCTGGTCTAGACAACATTTGTCCTTTTTTTCTCAAATCAACTGCTGAGGTTATATACCAACCCTTACAACATTTATTTAACTTGTGTTTACGCGAAGGTGTCTTCCCAGATGTCTGGAAAGCTGCACGTATCATACCAGTATTCAAAGGAGGCATTAAAACTAAAGTAGAAAATTATCGTCCTATCTCGATTTTACCCGCTCTGTCGAAGCTCTTCGAGAGACTGGTACATAATATTGTTTACCCATCAATTCACAATATTATCATACCACAGCAACATGGTTTCCTTCAACGTAGATCAACAAACACAAATTTATTAATTTACACAACTAATCTTTTTGAAAATATGGATAAGAATATGCAAACAGACAGCGTGTACACAGACTTTCGAAAAGCTTTCGACAGGGTGGATCACAAAATTCTTCTCGATAAGCTCGCCTTCAATGGCATACGTGGAAATTTATGGCGGTGGTTCAAGGCTTATATAAGCAATAGAACTCAAAAGGTCGCACTAAATGGCTTTGAATCCGATTTTGTACCTGTGAGCTCAGGTGTACCACAAGGTTCTATTTTGGGCCCCCTATTATTTATAATCTTCATAAATGACATACCTAATTGTTTTAAATTTTGTAACTTTTTATTATACGCTGATGACCTTAAAATATTTCATACAATCACAAATACCGACGATCTTAAGAAATTTCAATATGATCTTGACTGTTTTTCGAACTATTGCGTCAGTAATAAATTAAGTTTAAACCTAAATAAATGTAAGTCAATTACCTTTACAAAGAAAAAACAAATTTTCAAATATAAATACACACTGTGTGGTGTGCAACTAGATAGTGTTGATTCTATTAGAGACCTAGGTGTCACGTTAGATTGCAAGCTACATCTAGATTTGCACATCGATAATGTAGTAAATAAAGCGTTTAAAATGTACGGGTTTGTTATGAGAAATACCAAAAGATTTGCACGGCCAGCCACTTATCTCCATCTTTACAAATCACTGGTGCGACCTCAAATGGAATTTGCAGTGTCTATATGGGACCCTTACTATGGTAAATATAAGCAGGATTTAGAGTCTGTCCAGAAGAAGTTCATGCGATCTATGCAATACAGATGTTACCGTAACTACTTAACCTACGAACAACTACTTGAAGAATACAATATCCCTACGCTTGAAAATAGACGTATATTGCTTCAAACAATGTTGTTATATGATATTTGTAATAATAGATATGATTGTACAGCCTTAATTAATAAAATTGCATATAGAATACCTATTAGGACGCATTGCCGGAATCCTTGCCAACTTTTTGCAACATATCGCTGCCGGACTAACGCAGGAGCACGTTCCCCGATGCATCGCTTAGTCAACTTATATAACGGTAATTTTAACGATATAGATATTGCGGCAACGCGTCCTAGTACCTTTAGAGTTAAGATAATTGAAACTTTCAAATAGCCCTACCATTCTCTTATATTTATTTAGTGTTTTTTATGTATTCGCTTTCTTTTTTACTACTATCTTACCAAGCTGTGGTAAATGTCGTTGGTAACACGATTATAACACATGTAAAAAACTCTTCCTCAGGCAAATATTGTATTGTGTTACTGTTTGTTTACCCAAATAAAAAAAAAAAATAAAAAAAAAAAAAAAAAAAAAAAAAAAAAAAGAAAATGAAATCAAATCAAACGTCGTCGACGTCAAAAACACAAAAAAAATTTTTTTAGGGACAATTTGTATGGTAGGTACCCGAAACCTTGAACGTACAAACCCCAAAATCTAATCAGTTCTTCCCATTAACCAAACAAGATGATGGGCGAAAGATTTTTTTAAATCGGATATGTCGTTCTTGAGTTATTGCGTAAACAGACATCCAGACATCCAGACCAACAGACAGACCGTCACAAAATTTTTTTTTTCTTAATTAGACTTAGAATCATGTGAAACGTCGAGAAAAGTGATAAAAAGTGGGTGTAAGATTTTGATTTTTTTTGCGTGATTTTAAGACTTCGGTGTCCACCTGGTTGGTGGCCCGAAGTAATTCTCGAAAGCTGGAAAAGTTTCCGGTTGACGACAATAGGGTCGTCCGCTATTATGTGGGACCCAGTAGCGAAACTTCGGTGTTAAACTAACAACTTCCTACATAGGATTCATATAGTCATTACAATCCTACTTTAGTAGTAAGTAGTTATGAGTTATTAGTTATGAGTTTACTAGTACTATTCTAAACTAGCTGTTGCCCGCGGCTGCACCCGCGTGGAATTCTGATGCCGTTCCCGCTGCAAATGGGACCCTATTCCACCACCACAACCTATGTGAGATACACTATTCCATACATCATTTTGTTATATCTCAAAGTGTTGAGCAGCGATTGCGCTGAAAGCGTCCAGACGGCTTATTTTTTTTTCGACACCTGCAACAAAAATCATTGTATTACAGCCAAATGTAAACAAAAACTTGACAAATGATATATACTAAAACCGTCCTCGAGAACCACTCTATCCATTGGTGAAAGCAGCACGAAAATCGGCGTAGTAGTTTTGAGTTTATCGCGAACAGACAGACAGACAGATAGATGCGGCGGAGGACTTTGTTTTACAATATGTATTGATGTGAAAGTTTGGATATATGGATGGATGGATGGATGTTAGGTACTCTTTCACGAAAAACCGTTGAACGGATCTGGCTGAAATTTGGAAAAGGAACAGATAATAATCTGGGATAACACATAAGCTACTTTTTATTCCTGGAATAGGTTCCCATGGGAAGCGGGAACGGGATCAGAATGAGATACAGCTAGTGGTACATAGTATATAGTGATCCAACGTACAACCTTTAGATACATTGGCTTCCTGTACCAGCGGCTGACTCGGAGCCTTGGTACCGATAATTGAATGAAGTTTCTCCTTCCACAAATAGACTACGTTCTCGTTATGTAAGACGGCTTCAAGCTCGAGAGTATGAATTACTCTCGAGCTTCCCTTATAAATGTAGGCCGCGATGTTACTGAACCATTGTCAAAGGTAAATAGTACACAAGATAAATTAACAATGCTTACAAAAAGATTATTGCCAGCGAAATTGTTAAAATACGTAATAGTTCAGCAAGATGAGTGAGTTTTTCGCTATTCAATAATATGATTAAAATTTGGAACCCATTAGTATGCTAACATTTCTTTTGCCTTTTATGGTCGGCATTCGTAATGCGACAATTCGTTTCCAAGGGGAGTTTTCTGACAACTGAGTAAGTCGGAGAGCTAGTAAACACCCATTAGTGGGATGGGGGTATTTACAACTCTGCCTACTTCTTACACAGGCGTGAATTCAGCACGAACTATTGTTTTATTTTTAGAGGAGGCCGCACATTGATGAATGAGTACGATCAACAGCAAAACCTCATGTTAAAAAAGTTTCCAAAATGTTGCAAAGACAGTCCTAAATGTGTATTGTACTGTTTTATTTGACTCCCTAGAGAGACGAGTGAATATATTCCGCACATATTACGTACGTAACCTAATAATGTAATCGTGCAGAAGTTAAGTAATCTGCACACTCATTGAATCCGGAGCAGCCATAGATTTATTTATCGCACTAATTGTTCGCAACACGGCTGTGAGCAGCTTCCGAGCATATGGCTAATTTGACGCTTCTGTAATAATATTAGAGTAAATTAATTTGTACATGTGTGGGAATGTAATTAAGACTTTAAATAGGTAGTTCCAGTATTTAAAATTGACTATAGTTCCACATTTGCCACAAAACACTAAAACCACGTCATCCTTCAAAAATGTATTTGATACTTTTTCTTATATCTTCAAATGAAAGCAAGCATAACACTTCTTTTTAAATGTTTTTCTCATAGTTCCTTTTAGTTTTTCCTATCGAAACATTTAAGTACCTTGGGATAATGGTACTGTGGCGACAAATTATATGCAGCGCCATCTAGGAAGCATAAGCTGAATTACTTCAGAAGCACTGATTCTGTATCGCGCTATGAAGGTTCTCACAGTGATTAACCTAATTATATTTACAAAGAGCATCGCCAAGTGGTTTCACTCGCGTAAGTTCTGATCTCCTGGGAATATCTGAATAAAATAAGCCTACATTACTCATTTGTTGGCATCTGATTGATCTGAAATTTCGCATATAAGTTCAGTTTGGATAACAATTGAATAAAATTTTGTTTTAAAAAACAATTTATTATTTATTTTAAATCTGTTCGGTAGTTTCAGAGTTTATCGATTACAAACAAACATATCTTCCCTCTTTATAGTATAGATAGATGTGCCTTATTCAACTGTTTGGCCAGGGTCCACGAAGCGTTATCACCTCGCGTGGTCGAACGATCTTTCCTTCGTATTCCTCCACAGCACAATCGAATGATAGTTTGTTCGGTATCGTTACACATACTCGTATGTATAACATTCTCTGAAACCATATTATGACAAGACATTTCTTGTCATAATATGGTTTCAGAGAATGTATATTGAAAAAAAACTATTTTACATTGATCCCGACGTTTCGGTTGCTTTTCAGCAAAGAGAGACGGAACTGCCTATGACCATGGCTGCTGAAAAGCAACAACCTATGTGTGACATTCGCGCAAACTTCCAACAATATCAAATGGTTCGTATGTTTTTACTTGTGCTCATCTAGAACCGATCATAAGCGTCGTTTCAGAAGTCTGTTTGCCTCCGAGATTTTGTTTTTGCTCCGAAAGTGAGGTAGGTAAGGTAAACATAGTATGAATTATTCTTTGTGTAACTTGAATCCTAACATAACTGAAGATAGATTTGTCGATACAGTGTAGGTGCCCGCTGAAGTTAAATAATTATTTTTATTTTCTACCTAATATCACATGAGTTAATCAGTTTCGTGGTTGACACTTTTGGTAACACTTAACAGTCCGGTGAGTTTTTTAGTTAACTTTAACTATAACAACATTTTTGGCAAGAGAATAACTGATTTCAACAAAGATATTGGTTTCAGTACTTTATATACTGCTTTTCAAATTTAAGAGGGACCTTAAGAGATGATTTAAAGACACATCGAACTACCCATTGCTTATATAATCCACCCAAAAGTTGTCCATAAGAGATAGCAGTCTATATTCCATTGCACTAATAGCTGGCACATAGTATCCTATATTGGTATCGAAGTTCTTCAGTGTCAGCACACAATTACAAACTTACTTAACCCTAAATACATATGAAAATTTCTGGGTGTATAGTTTGTGATCTTTTCTAAAAATAAAAAGCTGATCCAAAACAATTCAAATTTATGCGGAAAAACTTTGGATTATTTGTGCGACTTGGCAGCCAAACGAGCTTGACATTAAAGGCGCCGGGTCTAAAAGATGGCCGTTGCTCTGGCGGTTAATCGCGGCGATAAAATATGCGCGCCATGAATTTAGTGCACGTTGCATCAGTTCCGCTGGCGAGGTGGCGAACAACAAATAAAGACACGTACCGGCTCACGCTTGCTGGTTTGTATTTTTTTTACACTAACATTTTGAAGAATGTATAATACTAATAAAAAAACCTTTTGCGCCGACTGCATAACCATTATACATCAGCCACAGTAGAGTGGTAGATCCAAGAAATGCTAGCTTGACGTCGTAAAAGACGATACGCCTGCCAGTGGTCTCAATACTACGAATACAGAAATCCGGGGGAAGTGGAGGTAAAGCTAAAAAGCATACCCGGGCTCCAAGGGGAAGCTCTCGGATGCAAAGAGGATCATCGGTGAGATGAAGAAGAAGGATGAGTACAATAATTTAAACAATGTACTTCTATCAGAAAATCAAAGCTACAGGAAAGTTCTAAATTTTAAGGCTGTAGTCAATAATCATTGAATTGTGGACGCACTGTTCAGTAGAACTGCGAGGTGTTGCAAAAGTCAGCACTTTTAAATCGTTTTTGTTCATTATGAGCTAGACTTTGTACTTATCTCAATATTGTACTTGGTAGACCGATTTATATGCACACCGTAGTTAAGTTGATCACTATCAAGGTATATCAATATTATACAAATGTACATTAAATACTCATGAAATAATAATGCACAGATCAGATACAAAAATAGCACGCAACTATGGTGTTTTTGTTTTACAAAAATATTTAGTAACTATTTCGAGAGATTTAGATCGGAAAAAGAGAACATCTAGGACGGGACTTGAACCCGCGACCAGTACAGGGGGAATGCTCTGACTAACTGAGCCACCTAGACACGTCTCAGATATTCGAAATTCTCCGATATATCATATACGTCTTAAGGCGACGTTAATTGAACTATATCGAGTTTTAAAAAATCGGTTGTCTGTAAAGTCGGTTTACTGAAGACAGTTGAACGTGACAACGTCATAAGAAAATACTGATGGAATGGTTGCATATTTCAAAAGAAAATTTTAATTTTATTTGTTTAACCACTAAGATCGGTTATAAGAATTCACTGCACTTCATACTTGACGAAAACATGTAAATGTATTATTGTATAGCAGCTGTCCACGCGGACGCATCGCTCACTCAAGTAGGAGAGAGACAGATGTCGAACGCTGCCGAACGCGGAGGCCGATTGTGCCTCTTTGTCGCTCGTTCCGCGCTCCCGCTTGCACTTCAAGCCTTAAATGGAACGCCTCATTTTTTCGTGCGTGCAGCCGGCTCCATCGAATTATAAGACGTTGTCACGTCAAAAACTAGCGCTTGAAAAAATTTCAACCACTCCAAATACAAAGGTGCACGAGGTCAAGTAGTATGAGCTCACTGTATAATAATTATGAAATAACTAATTAACTACCTGATACAAAGGTACAAAATGTTTGATATTTTTATACTAACCCATATTTGAAGTACGTGTACATGGACCGTTTATTATAATACCAATAAATAATCTCATGTACTTATTAACTTCTCTAATTTCCTAGGTAGGATATTTTTGCTAAGATCACACAGAAATGATAAAGTACGTACTTGAATTGATCTGATTCGTGACTTACCTACTGGGTAAGAAACATTTATAAAGCAACTACTACTTAGTCTTCTAGACATTTATTGAATTTATAACATGCTAATACAGTATTTGTCTGCAAAACTTTTATCTGAATATTTATTAGTAAGTAGGTAGGAAACCCACCTTTACCCATGGGCTACTAGGGGACCTCTTAACTAGCTTAAAGTTTATAATTGCGATGAAAATTTATAAACTTTATTCATAATATTTAATACTAACAATATAACTGAACGCGTAAATACATATGAAAGAAAGTTAGATTTAATTTTATGAAAATAAAAGGGACATTCACTTTCATGCGAGTGAAAGTACCAATAATAAGAGTTCAATGACTCCGTAGAAAGAGATTGGCACTCTTAGTGTTCAACCCTTCTGGCACGACAACAATAGACGGTTGTTAACAATGAATAATGTATGAGAAATGGTCGTTAACTGGAACGCAGCACACATGTGTGCTCAAACCTCGGAGCGCTCGTCGGCGAGTGTAACTTGTTAAATGTCCAATAGTGAGTTCCAGTGAATGTGAGACTACTGCGTACTCGCGGTAATTGAAATATCACTGTATGTGTCACCTTTATATGTACACACACCTGGATTTCCCCAAAGAGACATGCAGAGGCGTATTATACTCCCGTATTTATTTTAACCTGATATTGAGTAGTAGGTATATTTGTATTGGTTTGGGAGTAGGGACCATAACTGTAACCGTAATAAAGTGTTTTAACACTGTTTTTTTGAAACTGTTTTAGAAGAAAACCATTTATAAATGTAACAGATACGAAAGTGTACCATGTTCAAAGTGGTACGTTTTATATGTGTTAATAAGTGTAACAGAAACAACGTCCTAAATTACTTGGGGGGTACAAAATACCTTTATTTGAAAATTTAGATTATAATATAATAGGATAGTAAATTTGGCATCGTAGCATTTCGGTTAGCACTTATTAACACTGTTAACAGAATAATATCGGTTACACATAGGTATATAACTGTTACACAATTGAAAGTGGTAACGATTAACAGATTCAATACCACATTTATGAGTGTAACACTTTCATTCTGTAACCTTTTCATAGTGAAACCCATATAATGATGTAACCTTTATGAATGTGTTTTTAAGTCCTTGTCTGGGAGTTCTATATGAAAATGTTTATAATTTTTTTTATATATTTTTATCTGCATTTTAGAACTGATATCACAAGCTATACTCAGCTTGGGCTATTGAATTGTAAGTGATAAGCTAGGTTGCTAGTTGTGAGAGGGGAGCGAATATGATTCATAAATTTCGCGGTGGGTGAGGGAGTCGTATTGTTACCGGTTCGACCTTCCGCTTTTGTTATGTTAATTTGCAGATCTGTCCACTATTCAGTTGGACAACGCTTGAGCGATATTTTACGCTTGACCGAGTGGAAACGAGAAATATATTAAGTAACGTCATACAACACTTCAGATCTGAGTATAAATGTAAGGTAAAACAGCAACACTATATACTGAGACCTTATATATTGCATATGGGATAAGTTTACACCACACTTCGCCGGGTATTTTCGATCCCTTGTAATGAATAGCTACTATCGATAATCGAGTACTTTTTCCTGACTCCAAGATGCTACAGAGATTTACACAAACATAAACAAAAGTAAACCTAATAACTCTTTTCATCCAGCCTGGAAATTTATCCCGAATCTCAATTATAGTAGTCGCACTCGCTAGCACTGCGTCTCCGAACAAGGCCGCCACTTCCATTGAATAATATTCTTATAGATTTAGATCTGAAAAAGAGAACATCTAGGACGAAACTTGAACTCGCGACCAGTCCCTTACAGGGGGAATGCTCTGACCAACTGAGCCACCTAGACTCGTCCCAGATATTCGAAATTCTCCGATATATTAAATACGTCTCAAGGTGACGCTGGAGCCAACTTTACAGTCATTTTTAAATATTGTTTTTGATGAATCCGCCACATAAATTCAATGATTTTGTAAGCATTTAGTACACTAACTTTTTCTATAGATTTAGATCGGAAAAGAGAACATCTAGGACGGGACTTGAACCCGCGACCAGTCCCTTACAGGCGGAATGCTCTGACCAACCACCTAGTCCGAAATTTTCAGACATATTATATACGCACGCTGGAGTCATCTATATTCTTATGTAAGATCACAAGGCATTTGGTATAGTATTTTGAAATAAATATAAAGAGTGCCGTAAACTTATAGGCAAATATGTGTTATCCTCCCTCTCGTCTGCGCTGTATGTACAAACTGTCAGACAAGAATAATGCCTTCTCCATATTTCAACTTATTCTTATTCCGTCCATCAATTGCCTCGACGTCGCGGTCGATAATACTTTCCCTTTATTTTTCTTTCCTCCAACAATTTTGTCAACAGTAATTACTTTTTCCTATTTGAGGACTCTGGCGGTTTGTTTCCTTTGCAACAGACTAATTAGTCGGTTGATTGCTGATTACTTCACCGGAGTAACGTGCCCTTATTTATTTGCTTTGAAACGTCACACTTTATCATTTTTGCAAATTGAGCAAATTTGGTACGGTTTTTGAAGAATTCATATTTGATTTTGATACTCATACGAAATAAAAGTTGAGAACAACAAGCAAAACACATTACATTTACACACACATACTCATATATACAAATCCTCACACACACGCACACCTATCCTCACACAAGCACACACACATCCTCTCTCTCTCTCTCTCACACGCACACACACACACACGCGTCTTTTATGCTATTTAGGATAAAGGGGAAAAAGTAGTTTTTAAATTTGACAAAACAATTTACTGATTGTTAGAAATATTTATGTATAATATAGAAAGAGGCTCCTTACACAGGCATTATTATTATTTGTTTGCCTATAAGGAGTGCCCAAATTTACAGCGTACGGAACATTCTATTTGGTCAATAATTTTTTTTTAATACCGTAACCGGACTGGGCTCAGAAACTTCATCGTTGTGCACTCTAGACAACTAAACTAGCAACACCTCTTAGATTATCTGTTGTTCAGATTGATAGTTCGCTTCTAGCTTTTGGTCAAAGTTGTTCCACAACAGTAGAAACCCATGTTTGTGGTCGTTCTGTTTTCTGGAAGGTTTTTAATTAAAGACTCATGGGTGAGGCCAGCTTCAGCTTTTTACAACCTGGCTGAACAAAACAAAGCTTGATTATCAGTCAAAAAAACCTAACTAATATTTAGAATTTCACTCAGGTATCAATGATTTTGATTGTACGCATATAACCGCATGATCTTGTAAAAATCATTTGATTAGAGTCAGAATGTTATTTCAAAATATGAACCTAACACCCGTCATATGAGACCTGAGACGTCGTGTACTTTTAGTCGGTACGAGTCAGACAAAACCCCCCGCTGGCCGGGAAGGGGATCCATGGGGATTACCGCAAGAAAAAATAGGTTCTCCATATTTTTCAATTGTATAATGCCCTTTATCCACCTGCGTAGTCCACCTGAGGGGACCACGAGAAATGCCTAGATTCCCTACAGCTATCATATTATAAAACTGTCATAGTATAAAAACGAATATCTGTCGATAAACGACTTGTAAACCTTTTACAAGCTATGACTGGGCAGTTTCTTCGAACATTTAACGGGTGTATATGTGATATTCACTGAAAGAGATATGACGGTTTTATTTTTCGTAAAAACCGGCGACTTATCTCCGGATATGGGTCAACGATTCTCGTGAGGATAGTGGGGTCAACTACATCATGTATGTGATCGATCAACTTGATGAAGACGTGATGTATTACGGGCTAACGTCCATAGTTGAACACTTGCTCTTGCTTACATAGGATCAATCAATCCTGCATTGTGGGCAGTTTGTGTGTATATGCTTCTATAAAACTATTTTCGAACTACATGAACGACAAGTGTTAGTGACAAAGTCATTTACACCGTGGAAATTATGCAGGAGCAGCATGACCGAGCTATGCATGTAATATTTTTTGTGATAAGTTTTACAAGTTTGTAAAAGTTTGTTGGGAGGTCTATGTTCAGCAGTGGACTTCCAACAGCTGGTATGATGATGATGTTGATTACAAGTTTGTTACAATTGCACAATCTTTTTCACCTATTCCAGTTGCATCCAAATCCCCCCATACTCCTTTTACATCAGTTGGTTAATTTTGACTTTTACGAGAGCGGCTGTCGTCTGAGCCGCCTGCGCCGAATTATTAATTAATTATTATTGATCTCTATTACTACATATACACGCTCTAAATGTTGCACTGAAATCCATACTATTATAAAATTATAGTAGCTGTACATTGGAAATATTAAAAAAAAACTTGGTTTATGATAAATTAACGATTGTGAACACAATTTTATTTTTTTGAATTCTTATCTGTTTGTCCGTTCGTCTGTTTGTCTATTTGATCGCGATGAACACAAAAACTACTGAAGGGAATTTGATGCGATTTTTCTATTAGAAAGATCAGACTTAGGATTATTAATTAGGTCAGACTTAAAGTCTGCCATATGTTTGATTGCAATTGGTTGAGTACAACCGGAGATATGACCAAAAAACGATAACCGACCACCGCGAATGGAGCCACGGACATCAGCTAGTAAAATATACAATTAAAAACACCCTAATTCAATAGAGGAGTTGATTGGGGTATCGTGGACCCACCAAATGGGGATAAAACCCAAGAAGAAGCTATAGTAAGGTTTCAAGGTACTGAACTAATGCTGCATCAATAGTAACACCAGCCATTAAACAAAGTTCGGGTACTTTGGGATAACTCTACGCTACAAGACATGAGCCAACCACCACCTTAGTGATTCCGTGACCGGTTACCAAAACGCAACCGTAACGTCCGGTATCTATAGATTAAAAAATAACTTCAAACAAATCGCTGTAAAATCCGTTGAAGTAAGTTTTATAGTTTACCATACATAATAAAACTGCATCTGCTTCATTAAAACTTTCCATTAGATATTCCTTATTACCCTAGTTACCCTGAGCAAGGCTTTACGAGTACATCAACCGACGTACAGCTGTTAACTCTCGTTACGACCTCTTTGCTAAACTTTGGCTCTATTCGTACGGTTAATAACTATCGTAGCTTTTGTCTGCAAGCTTTATCTCAACCAAGCTTAATTTTTCTCTGAAAATAAACCTGGTATAATAAAATAAACATTTGTTTGTTTGAACATATTACTATATTGACTTATTCCTTGTTGTTTCACTTCAATAGTTTCAGTTTTTCACTTCAAAAAAACTTAAAGAGAGGTAGGACATGACGGTATTCCCGTCCAACTGAGCAGTCCGACTGGGGAAGTACCTCCGCCCTACAGAATACCGCGGCCATAATAACCTCGCGTTGTGTTCCCGGCGGTGAGTAGGGTAGCCAGAACTCACTGAGAGTTTTTGTGCTGTCAGAGGGTAGAGTCTTCCTTCTGACAGCACAAAAACTAAAAAAGAAGGGAGAGGCGGGAGTAGCCTTTTTTCTTCCCGGAAGACTAAAGGCTATTCCTGCTTTGCAATTTCTTTTTATTAGGGTCGGCAGCGCGAGTGTGACGCCCCTGGTGTTGCTCACGTCCATAGGCCACGGTGACCGCTTCCCATCAGGTGGACCGTGAGCTAGTCTGCCACCTGAGTGGTATAAAAAAAAATGAAGAAAAAAAACTTCATGTTGGACTCTGTTTGATACCAAACATAGGAAATTAAAAAGTGTAAAAACGTCCACGTCAAATGTCACTGTCACTTAAGTGGCGTATAAAATATCCCTCGAGGTTTTTGGCGCCATCACGGGAAAAGACACATTCCGCACGAAAAAAAAAAAAAAAAAAAAAAAAAAAAAAAAAAGGCAGTGTTTCACTTTCTAAAATTCATGTATTGTTGAGTTTTTATGTGTAAATATGGTGGGTTTTTAGACATAACGTTGTCGACAACATGCACAAGTATAGGATAGTGGCATATTTACCGTGAAATGTGATTTTCCGTGTTGTTCCCAAAACTCCAAAGAAGCCTCTAGTAAACCCTCCACTACTTTACTAGGGTAGGACTTTAACTAACCTGTAAATAAAATAAATAAATACATATTCTAGGTCATATTACACAACGCCATCTAGACCCAAACTAAGCAGAGCTTGTCATATGGTTCTAGAATGCGGATAATCATACTTAGATTCTTTTTTTTTTAAATAAATACATATTATACATAGAAACACCCAGACCAATGTAAATATCCATATTTGCAATGAGCGGGAATCGAAACCGCGACCTCTGACTTAGCAGTCGAAAGCTCTAACGCAACGCCACAGAGGTCGTCTATGACACTATGACACTATGACTATGACGGACTTTACTTGACCTTGACTGAATGACAAAAACGCTGCATTGTATTGAATTCACATGACTTGATTTATCTAATTACTTGACACTGGCATTCATTATATATTTGCCAAAGAAGGTTAAAAAAACTATCCCTCTAGCTACGACGATGTAAAAAATGAGAAATATATATATCTATGTCTCGCATAGACTCTCATACTCCTAAATCAACAGAACATAAAATCGAAATTTTATTTTATTTTATTTGGGAAACAAACAGTTACAATGTACGGTCTTATTATGCTTATAAATTATACTTAAACCAAAACAGTTTCCACTCTTAAGTATACATACATAGCGCCTAAAAGATAAATAAATATATATATATATATATACAAATATATATTTATATATATATTTACAATGATATATAAAAACTATATATTTACATTACATTGCACGAACAAGCACTTACTCAGTTGACTGTAGGGACCAGACAGTCACGAATCAAGTTTTTAAATTTTGGTAGGGAAAGTTCAAAAATATCAATGGCTCTATTATTACTAAGACTGAGGTTATTAAATGAGTGACATGATCTATATATAAAGGAATTCTCAGCACAATTAGTTCTAACAGAGGGAACATGAAATAAAATTCTTTTTCTAGCATTGATACGCGGACATATTAAACCTATTCTATTTAAAAGATAAGTAGAGTCCACATGGTTTCTCACTATTTTGTACAGAAAAAGTAAATCTCTCTCATTTCTACGTGTCTCTAAAGATAGTAAGTCAGGTATTTTCTCCAAGCATAAGTTTCTCCAAGCAATATGCTTATTAACTTTGTTTTGAATACTTTGTAATTGGTTAATATATATATTGTATTGAGGATTCCACACAGTGGAACCATACTCAAGTATGGGTCTGACAAGAGTCTTATACAAAAGCAACAGTGTGGATACACGCTTAAAATCCCTCGTGATCCGCAGTACAAAGCCTAACATTTTAAGTGCTCTATTTGTTATGGATGTTATATGCCTATCAAACATCAATTTACTATCCAACAGGACACCTAGGTCGCGCACCTCGGACACTCTTAATATTTTTATTTTCTATTTTGTAGTTGTATTCTATATATTTATATTTCCTAGTAAATGTTATGACATTACATTTCTCTATATTAAGGTATAACATATTATTATTACAGTAATTACATAAATTATTAATGTCTTGTTGAAGGTTATAATGAAGTAGTTCACAGCTATCACTTGCCACAATACTGTTAAGACGTTCACCATAGTTCGAAACACCATTGGCTACATCGTATACTTTTAAGCCTGTTCTCTGATGAAAATTATAACCAATCACATAACTATTTTTGTGACATGTTCGGACATTAATGTGAGAGATTGGGAGACACTAGTTTTCATACGATTCTCTCTCATTTTCTACGCCTAAATCCTCCCGCAAACGCCATCGTTGTAAGAAAATCCTAATTTGTATTATAATATCAAAATGATCCATTGACAAAAGATGGTGTGGCTTGGTAATATAAAGTACTTACCCCGGAATGTGTGTAGGCAGAGATATGCATGAACAAGGTACTATATATGTATGAAACGTACTTACGACATTTAGCATCCAGTTAATCCTAAAACGCTACATACGAGTGAGTTCTTGAATCTTACATTACTGATCAGTTCGGGTGGTAGACGATTTACTGGTACTAATGCGTTTCCATGAACCTCGTCAGCTCCTAACGGCCCATATCTCCAAGATGCGACGCGGTAATGTGCACGTAATAGCTCGCAAACTTTCCTACGATAGTGATTATGGGACTGACCGATCGTTATAACGTGCCTTAAGGTTTATGGAAGAAATCTCTGCAATATTGCGCACAGGATGGATGCCGGATAAGTGGAGAGCGTACACCGGCTGAATTTCTGACTTTGGAGCCCCGCTGTGTGATTTAAGTCGGTATAACTTTGACAAAATTACTTCTGTTGCACCTCAAATATTATATTGAATTTCATACGGACTGACTTGTGATAAGTTTATAACTTTTTCTATCAGTACACGAAACGTCACGGGTGGATCACCGGCCCAGCTGTCGGCGCCTTTGCTGGATATAATAGTTGTTACAATACGAATACATTTTTGTAGCACTAGTCATGTTAACTTCTATAAATACAGATTGAAGAGATTCACATCCAGAATGGGACAAACCCTCATATGGGGGTTACTTTAATAACTGAGCTTTTTTTTAATTTAGAAATCTTGTTCTACTTGGATTTTTGCAATTGAAACATCCTATTCGTGATTCGGTTATTTTCGTAAGGATAAAACACACCATCAATAGAACCATGACTCAACCATGCTACAATACCGTCTGCTAAGCGGGACGCTGACGGGGAGCTGCTAAGTGTGCTAAGCGGGACGTAAGAAAGCATCTAACGAGGTCATCAAGCTTAAGACCGTGTTATTTTAGCGATAATGACCTCTATCAATGGTGGTTTTCATTCTATATACTTCGCTGACAGATTATCATCAGATTGAATAAATTATAATGACATGCCTCACAGTAACACAAATAAAGGGATCAAAATAATCCATATAAAGTGTAACGTAATGCCGATAGGGTATTGTCAGATTCTAAAGATATTCATTGCCATAAGTCCAAGTAGACAAACAGTTATACAAATAAATAATCTAAACACTGAGGAAAATCTGTCGAAAATAAATGATAACATCACGATAGTTAAGTTAATTACCTAATCCAAACTTAGGGATTACCTAACGAGTACTGCATGATACCATTCGAATAAGAATTGGGAACTAAAGCCATAAATTTTACAAAAATTGCGACTGTATCGTGAGTAGAAAGAAATTTAGAGTGAACAGCGGACATTTACAAATGCAATTTCAAAGTAGAACTAGGTCGAGGCCTTCGGCTGTAAATGTTCGCTCCTGTGCGAACGGATCAGATGCAAACTCCTCGTGATTGAACTCCAGCGGTAAAACCGTTTCCGCGACAGGTACTTACGCTTTTTATGTTTTGTTTGTACAATATTCTCCGTAACGTGATCCTCTCAATATCGGACGCATATCCTTGGTCTACTCTTATTTATGACAGGATAATAAATAATTGTTGACTTTGGTTTTTGTTACTGACAGTTGAACACTTAAACCCCAAGTGTAGTGTTGGTTGATTTATTAACTAACTAGTAGTATAGTCTAACTAGCCGATGACCGCGGCTCCGCCCGCGCGGGGGTCAATTTGTGCCACGTAGATGGCAATAGGCTCGCCCCCTATTACATTGGGACTTAAACATAACTGGCGGATCGTGGGTGTGTAATACACCTCTGCCTACTCCTTCGGGGATAAAGGCGTGAAGTTATGTTATATCGAGCTTTTGAGTGTTTTTTTAGGGATTTTCTTTAGAAAAGCCCTATTGCTATCGAGTTGTCGTCGTCGTTGCCAATTTTCTGTCACGGTTTTGGGTATGAAGGAGATGAGCTATCGAGTTGCTGTTTTCGGTAATAGATTCGTGCTGGGGTGAACCATTGCAAGATAAAAAAAAATCGCAAAAAAAATTATTGCAAAATCGAAAATCCCTTGTATTCGGCTGAGCTCGTCTCAGGAATTCAACTTGTTCTATTTCGATTTAGTAACGTTTCGATGCTATCGCAGAGCAAAATCTCGTCTATACGTAATACACGATTATGCCTTACGCCTAATGCCTCTTGCCTTTCTGTGTAATTCACGCCTCAATTGGCAATGAACAAAAACACTGTCAATAAAAAATCTTGTAAATCTCTTCTCCATGTTCTTGTCATAAACAATAGCAATTTTCAATCAATGTTATCAATATTCGTCAGCCTGTCTACTCATTTAAATGATGATCGAAACTTATCATTTAGAGAGGATATTGGGATCTAGTTCTTTTCAACCAATTGCAATCAAACATACGTTAGATTTAAGTCTGATCAAGACCTTTCTAATAGAAAAGCCGCATCAAAAAATAATTCAGTAGTTTTTGCGTCCATCGCGAACAAACAGACAAACATAAGAGATTTTTTTTTAAATATTTCTGTGTTTAGTATAGTTATAGTTTAGTTCATTTAACATAACCCACGTTTTTTTTTTCAAATATCTCCAATGTACAGATACAACTGACTTATAATTTTATTTTGTTTCTTGGGGTTTATACAACTAATTATAGAGTATATACAAACATGCAACTAAAATAAGCAAAATAAAAAAAGAGGTGAGACTTTGTAATATTAGGTAAGTATAAAAAAATCCTCCCCAATAATAGTATAGATGAGAATGGGCGAACTTGCACAACTTAATGTTAATATCTGGAAGTCAGCAGGGTGTACCTTGATCTTGTACAGATGAAGAGATTTTGAAACCATTGCTTCCTACACAGCACTTTCACAAAACCAGTGCGTAGGACATGCGTAGGATCACGTCCTACTATCAATAGCAACGCATAACCATAACTGGACATTCGACTAATAATAAAAAATAACAGATCGCATTATTCTACCATTGCTTACACACCCTACCCGTCTCAATTCGAAACTGTCCCTGCAGCAGTAGTGGGATACTATTACAAATCCGCTGTCAAAATAAACATATAATAAAGCCGAATGGTGTCCAGCCTCCCGGGAGACGAGGGCGACACGGGTAATCTCGTTATATTAAACAGATTTTCCTCGGTCGGCGAGGGGAAATAATAAAAATGCGCTGCCTTTTTTTAATAGAAACTACGAAAGTAGCACACAAGCAAATGGTTCAAGTGTTGTTAGGTGTTTACCTAGGCCTATGAACGCCTGCAACACCAGGAGTATCACTCGTGGAGGCGGAGACCTGTTCTTAAAAGAGAGAGGCAGAGGTTCTTCAAGATGAGCATTAGAAGGTTTTTACAGGATCGGTAGCGCGAGTGTGACGGCTCTGGTGTTGCACACGTCCGTAGGCAACGGTAACCTCTTCCCATAAGGTGGGCTGTGTGCTTGTCTGCCACTTAAGTGGTATAAAAAAAGAGTCTCAGTGGTCTCAGTTTCGCCAGGAGATTACAAAGGAGTGGAAAAATGCCACGCACGTCATAATTGTGGCGGTAAAATCTATCATAGAGGAAATATTGGAGAGGTTATGTGGTAGCTCATCCTACCGGCTGAAGCAAGAACTCGTCAGACAGAGCTTGTTCAGCGCATGAACCGAGCGAGCGCAGTAATAAAAAAAACAATTAACAGCTCTGCTACCAGTCTCCTTTAACCCGGAGACAAGGGTGAGGAGTGAGACCACGAGCAGGTAGTATTCAAGCCGTAGCTCCACCACTCACTTTCACGCAATCACTACTTCGTTCCGAAGCGTGACCTAAAGCCGACAGTGGAAACGCAAATAAAACTAAAACTTAAGATCTAACTAAAATAAAGTATCTAATGATCCGGATCTACACCAAGGTGCAGTCAATAAACGGTACAAAATCATTAATCAAACACTTACCGCAATTTTATAAAAACCGGTTAACCGAACCTACTAAAACGCACGAAGCATCAAACACAGGAAGTCGGCACGAATATAAAACGGTTAAAACCACAAAATACCGCAATTTTTTTAAAACCGGTTAACCGAACCTACTAATCAACATTCAAAAAACAAAATCACAACAATGTCCCCTCAAAGCGCGTGGCAAGGTCACTTGGCAAGGCCATTTATGACGTATTAAAAAAAACTACTTACTAGATCTCGTTCAAACCAATTATTGTTGGAAGTTTACATAGAAATGTACATGATATATTTTTTTAGTTTTATCATTCTCTTATTTTAGAAGTTACAGGGGGGGGGGGAGGACACACATTTTACCACTTTGGAAGTATCTCTCGCGCAAACTATTCAGTTTAGAAAAAAATGATGTTAGAAACATCAATATCATTTTTGAAGACCTATCCATAGAGATCATACACGTATGGGTTTGTTGAAAAAAAAATTTTTGAAGTTCAGTTCAAGTATGGGACCCCCAAAATTTATTGTTTTTTTTTCTATTTTTGTATGAAAATCTTAATGCGGTACTCAGAATACATCAACTTACCAAGTTTCAACAGCATAGATTTTCTAGTTTAGGAAAAAAGTGGCTGTGACATACGGACGGACAGACTGACAGACATGACGAATCTATAAAGGTTCCGTTTTTTGCCATTTGGCAACGGAACCCTAAAAATATGATTGATGTTGGTCCTATCAATACGCAGTACCAACATCAAAAAATAAATACTTAACGATTAAAACTAAACAGAGCTGCTTTGGAAAGTATGATGCGTGTAGGCCAAGAGCCAACGCCCGAGTACCGTCACTGAGGGACATCGCGCTTCGCAGCGTAGGCGCAACGGCGTCACGTCCAGGAGACAGCCGTCGACAGTCATCACCACCTCGTTTTGCGAATAGAAAAGGACTAGCACTCTCACGTCCCTTACCGGGTGAGGGTGCAAGATAGGGCTGCTCTAGCCGAAATGATGATTTGACGTGTTTCACCGAGGGTCCTCACGCTGATCACACCCCACGCCTCACCGTAGGGTGTAAATAGAGCAAGGACATTGGCGACCTTGGCCGCCAACGTCCTTGGCTCCCGGGACCGAACACCGTGCAGTTTTCGTTGGTTCGATTTCAACATAACCACTTCACCGCTAGCCCAGGGCGGTGGCACCCGTGGGAGTTCCAAACGTAAGATAAATTTATATAATAAAATTAAAATGTAGCTGTTAACAAAGGTTTGCCGGTCCCAACTTAGTCGAAGGATAAACTAATGAGAAATCAATTATGTATGGCGTATTTGCGTAAGCGGGTAGGGATCGGGAAATGGGGTAAAGAAGTCTGAGTTTCACTATATTTTTAAGCTTTTCTGTATTAACAATAATTATTAAAAAAGAGAAATCAATTTAAAAAAATGTTTAACTCAGTAATGATTTTATACGTCCTCATTGATGGTGAAGTCGGTTAAAAATGGTCAATATGTATATCTCTGTCCAAACAGAAAGTAAGTCTATAAATCCAATCCGAAGGAATTTGACCTGCTTCTGACTCTTGAAGGGAATAAATCTTAAGAAGAGACGCAAAAGGACGTTGAGTTATTTATCAGCCGGGGCTAGTGTTGCTACGACGTAGACAGCGCTACGGTCTATCTACGGAGCTACGTACCAATTAACTAGAAAACAAAACACTATACTGCTGAGTAAAATGCACTGAAATTTCAGGAAGCTTGAGATATTAGCCTGATCCTCTGTCTCGAAGTTTTTTGTTTTGTTTAGTAAGTACATTATACTCACGACTGTATATTGCCGAAGGAGCAGATATAACTTTCTTTTTTATATACTTGCAATGGAAATTCTTGTTACCCCTCATGTTGGTTGTTGGTAGCAAGTAGTTGGTAGTTGACTGGAGCATATTATACACCCACTATGTCACCAGCTATATTTTATGTAACCAAGTAATATGTTCCGAGCCTCTGTTATACTGGGTACTTTTCTATACTTAACGCTTCAAGACGGTTTAATACTTTCCGGGACTTGACGAGTGTGATTATTCGGTGTGTTCGTGGATCACTGCTGTGGATCCTGGTGTACACAAGTTACAACAGAGGTCGTGTAGGAGGAATAAGTCGTTTAAAAAATTACCACTACATTCTCCTAAAAAAAAAATTACACTTTGCTTGACTTCAAATTGATACCCGGTAACTCGTGTAAAATATTATATTGAATTAAAGTCTATTGAATATATACAATAGTTTATTGAATTTAATAGTCCATTAGGCAGTTGTATTTATTCTTTTTTATATCACTTCGGTGGCAGACAAGCAAACGGCACACTTTTACTATTATATAATACTAGATGATGACGCGGGTATGGGATCCCCGCAACTCATGGGAACCTATTCCCCGAACAAAAAGTCTATGTTTTATTCCGGAGTATAATCTATCCCTGTGCCAAATTTCAGCCAGATCCGTGCAGCCGTTTTTGCGTGAAAGAGCAACAAAAATACATACATACATACAAACTTTCGCTTTTATAATATTAGTAGGATTAAACCAGGTATTTCACAACTCTGCCATCTGCAAAGTCAAATGTTACTGCTGCACACATAAGCATGCATATATGCACGTAGATAGGTGCACGAGACCGCCAGTCTGTGGCTTACATCAAATATGTGCACTGTTATATATTAAGCAGCTTTCGTCACCGCAGCTCTAAACCACAATATACTTTGGTCATATTTCACAAGCAATTTAGAAAGTCACTTTATAGAAGTGTGACGTGATATGTTTTTAACTCAAACTTAGTACCGACAAACTGGGACAGTTAAAAACTTTTCAAGGAGAAAACCACTTAACATCTTTCACGAAAGATGTTCCAAGAATGTCACTTTCTAATTTGGAGCCATTTAATGAATGAATAAATTTGTTTTCTAGGCCAAATTACACAGCACCATCTAAGCACAAACTAAGCAGAGCTTGTCACATGGGTTCTTAAATGCGGATAAATATACTTAGATACTCTTTTATTTTAAATAAATACATATTATAATATAGACACACCGAGACCAATGCAAACATACATATTACGGTGAGCGGGAATCGCACCCTCGACCTCGGACTTGGCAGTCGAACGCACTACTGCTACGCTACAGAGCTATCCCACAGAGAATGTCTTAATTAATATCTGTCATACATACAATTTGGAGAATGCCACAAATCTTAACATCATTTCTTTTCTCTTTTTCCCTTCCTCCTCTTTTACCTTCTTATACGAGTGTGTCATTCGGGTCTTGTAAACATTCATAAGCTACAGTGGATGCTTGCCTTCAGATTGGTTAAGTAATAATTTGCCGCTTTACGTATATTTTTAAACTATGAAACATACCGACAAATAGATAAAGACAGCTATCTGGAATGTTGTTGCGCGAACTCCTGCGATCCACAAGAACCGATTCCCGAAATAAAAATTAGCCTATGTGCTATTCCAATTTATAACCTATGTCGGAGCTACATTTTATTTATATCCTTTTAACCATTCTGGCGCCAAACCAATACCAAACATCTATTCACGGTAGTATCACAGTATGATCTAGGGAAACATGAAGAATGGGGCTTAAAAGAAAGAGAGTTAAGACTTTGACTCGCTTACAAACCACATGTGTACTTAGTGTGTGATTGATACGTGAGCGCGTATTACTTTTCCGATAGAATCGACTCATTCATACTGGAAAAAGAACATTACTATAAATATGGAATATGCCTTCTCATGTTGAGTGACCCACATTTCATTTCCATTAGAATATAAAAAACTCACGAGAGATATTCCTAAACCCACCGCTTAAATAAATATCACCCTATATCACCTCATCTGGGAAGAAAATGTGCCCCTTGCAACAGAAAATAGCAGGCCTGCATTATGTATGAGAGTAGCAGCCTCCCGGAGCTGCATTCTCTGATGCTAACAAGGTTTAAAATATCGTAAAATTGGATAAAGTTGTGCTTCTTATGTGCACACCTAGGTAATAAATGTGGTTGGATATAAAATAGGGTTATGGGTGTTTGGTGTTCATGTTTCCCCGTTAATAGAATTCAAGAGTGCAACCTATCTCTTTGTGCAGCCCATGAAAAAGTGCCCGGTAGTGACCGAGAACATAGCTGACCACATATTTGTAATGGGTTGGTATTAATAGTATACTAAAAATGTGTTTTAAACGGATCATGTCATATGGCCTACACTCACACGCGAGATATGACTACAATATATATATGATGGCAAGCTAAATTATTAAATATTCTAGGATATTCTACACAGCGCTATTTAGACCCAAAGTAAGTATAGCTTAACGAGCTTGTTTTAAAATTTTTAGACGCGGTTAAACATACTTAGATACATTTTTTGTATTGGTAAACACTCAGACTAATGAAAATACAAAAAACTATGTATGAAAATTGAATTCTAGACTTATTATTTAGTAATCGAACGGTCATAAAAATTGCCTCACATTTCTGATTCATAAATTAAATTGAAAAAAAAATAAAGATACCAGAAATTCACCTTGCACCACCAGGGTGCGGACGCCGGGGTGTGTGTTGGGTAACCTCCTCGAGTGTCGCTCCGATGCCGATCCCGCTGCAGTCCGGGGGGAACGGAATCTGAGCGGCCGGTACACCCTGGGCGGCGGTCAATGGCTTCCCCTTCACCCCTTCATAGGGTTGGCATTGATCGTCGGCCAATACCCAACGTGGCGGGAACACATCGCTCTCCGTACTCCTCTGCTTTCAGAGGAGACAGGATGAGCGATGCTGTTAGTGGTGAGATGGCCCAGGGTCAGTCGGGGTGCGAGGGATATGCTCTATGGGTAACCTTACACCCCGGCGTCTGAAGACCCGAGACGGCGTGCGGATTTAGTCGGTGCAAGCCCGACATAACAGCCCCCGCTGGTCGGGGGTATCCGAAGGGATTTCCGCACGATAAAAAAAAAAAAAAAAAAAAGGGTGCGGACGCCATAAATACAAAAAAAAACATCTTAAATCTGTCAAATTCTTCATATTCATCCAATTCCTTTACCGGTATTAATCCAAAATTTTATGACCGAGTTCTCGGTGGTAATGTTATTAATAGTAGAGCATTCGACGGAAGTCATGTGTGGATACAATTCTCTTTTAACGTCTTGTGTCAAATACACTGTAACACGAGCCTGCAGTCATACAAGTGCTCGATGATTTCGCGTTTGCTCTCAGTCACACACACCTCGCTCAGTGCACTATTAAACTATTATTAATATTACTTATATTAACTATTAACGAACGAACGAAACTGTTTCGGGGCCTTCCTGGCTCTTTGAGGCAGTCAAATAAAATTACTATATCTTCGCAAATGTATTCCTGAAGATGGACTTCTGGGGTTTAAATATTGCTGAAGAACGTAAGTACGTTTGATTTAAAAACGTAACGTAAAATTCGTTCACAACAGAGAATCAGACCGTACGAATAATTCCCTCTTAAAGACTCTCGTCTACGTCTACGTCTTCTCCGTAGGTTCTTAATATAATAAATATAATTTATCTGCATAAAGCTTAGGTCATCTCGGAGCTACTTAATTTATCTATTACCCAATAAATTTAAGATGCATTCATAATGTAGGACTGGCATCGTTTGTCAGATCAGGTGAGTTTACCTCACAAAGAAATCTCAAATCTTAAATGGTTTGAACATATTCTTTAAAAAGTATTAAATTTAAGCTACAAATGACATCTCAACAAGTCACTCTGCTGCACAATCTATTTTGTTCAGAACTAGTCTAGTGGTCCACTTATAGAGCGGCGGTGTAGTGACCTGTGCAGACGATTCCGGCTCGAACCTAACGGTCCAGTTCCTCTTTTCTCTGTGGTACAATAAAGATGTAGAGTACTATTCTATGCTCACACATAGTAACAATACAGAGTTCGTTTTGTTAAAATAACCATGTTCTAGCATCTCGGTCTTAAAATACCCTATGTGCTAGCTGTAACCTGCGGCTCTAGCCTTGCGAGGAAAATTGAAGCCTTACCTCAAATCAATAAACGCCGCGAAACAAATTCGTACTTCGCTCATTATTGTTACATTTTATCAGGACCACAATTTTATGAAACCTGACTTAGTTTACTTTAACAAAATTAAACTGTAGACATTATTTTAATTTCATAATTTAATATTCTAATATCTATTCCTTCTTTTCCCTAGGCGTTTATTTCGTTACAGATTGGAAATCATTAATATTCAGGCCTGTGAAATAAATTTTACCGTTCAAATTTTGTTGATTACCACTGAATATAAGCTAGGAATGTTAACGGTAAGTTGTCGATCCACGAATTGATATAAATAGTAAAGCGAGACGAATATGGTTCATGTTTGATCGATGAGAGAAGTTATAGTCGACCCCATGTACCAGGTATATTGGTACTGGGGGTAACAGCTGGGCTACTGCTCTCGTGTTTTAATCAATACTAACATATTGCACACAAAGACAATCACGACCGTATATTCGTGAGGAGGTAGGCAGACGTGTATCAATACCCACATTTCACGAAGCGAGTCGGTTGACGTCCACCGGGCACTATTTCATGAGCTGCATGTTTACTGTATGATGTAAAACAGCCCTATACTTAACTCGCTTTAAGGATTATATTATGGCATGTATATTTGTCAAATGTACCTATACATATCAGATTCTCCACTACTTAAAATAATGTCAAAAATACGTTATTTATTTAGTGACGCAATCCTCAATACTAAAGGTTTTCCTTTGGGAATACAAGAAGCTGGCGGCCAACTTTTAGATCTGAAGAGGCACTTAGAGAGAGAGAAGCGGTTTAAGCAGCCTTTTCTATCCGCACTTAGTTTCGCGTTACTTCTTGCGAGGAGAATCACCAGAACACCTAGTGGAGAGAAGCAGGATAGAGGTATACAGACGTGTACTTACACAGACAATACACCAACCATATGAAATTCATATAAATTCATAATAATAACAGAAAAACAAACCAAATAATAAAAATGCAATAGAACAATACAATCTAGGTTCCGTAGCAAGGGCGTCACGTACGCAGCGCTGGTGTTACAGAAACAACTTGTTCAAGTTATTGTCGGGGGCAGCCATCGGGCCGGGCGCGTCGCCATGTGCGCCATGTGTGCGCCATAAGCCCGCTTTTATCGCGAACAGTATTATATATTAAGTTGTCCACGTACATAAAACCCGGACATTTGAAAGGAAATAGGACCTCGCACTCTAAGGAGTGTTCGTACATGCGATTATTGTTTACATACAACGCCAACATAGCAATTAAACTCTAGTTTATTGCTGTTTTACTGGTAGTAGAAATTTGATGACACAAATTTGTCACAAAATTCGGCCAGGTAGGTACCACCGTGCACGATTGCGAAAAACCCTCCATAGTAATCCAATTTCGGTTTGATTGCGTTCAGGGGTCAGCAAGTGCATAGCCGGGCAGGGGGATTGTGGTCGCAGCACTAGTGGGACCGGTGGGTAACACGCGGTGCTGCGACGACAATCCTCTTCTGATGAGGCGGTCAAGCTGAGTGCCACCCTTGTTAACATGGTACGTGTATGTAATGGTGACCCTCTTTCCTGAGACTTTACCTTCAGCTTATCATCAGGCGAGGTGAAGTCAAATTGACGTGTCCTAAATATAAAAAAAAATAGTTTTGCAAGCTTGTTCGAATGTATGTTGTCCGTTCAAATTTTGCAAAACATTTGTTGGCATCCGATTGAGCTGATATTTTGTAAATACGTTTAGTTCGGATGACAATGCATTATTGCATTACCATGGAGCTGGTATGATGATAGAGTAGCAAGGTGGCCACAGGAACTTCTTCTACATTAGACAAGATAAATCTATAAACTCTTTGGTATTACATGGTAGTCAAGGTTTGAAGATGGAGTAAGAAGGCGGCCATAGGAACACCATAAAGAAACAGATAAACTGATCGAGTTTGGGCTCGTTTGTTTTGTCTTGACAAACTCTTTGTTGGGACATAGTATTCAGGGTCACTCTGGTGCTACATGATATTACTAAAACTTAAAAAGTTGATACTAAAATGATTAATAAAAAGAGTTTTAAAAACAAGCTTTTAATCAAAAATGTAGTTGCTCTAAAACGAAAATAATAATTTGATACAAGGGCTGGGCTGATAAAAAACAGAGAAATTGCTTGCACGATACAAGCTTTTGAAATCACCACAGTCTACTACCTTTTTGAACAAAAGCCTGATTCTAAGAAACATTTTTTTTTAAATTCTGTAACAGGGAAATTGTAAATTAGTAAAACCTATGATCAAAATCCAAACCTTACTGAACACTTTATTGATCCTAATAGATATCGCTTTGATGCCTGTCTGTACCTGAACTGCACCAAAAGTATCACCAATTGGTTGGAACAGATAGCTCTCATCGAAATCGAGAGGATACTTTAAAATCTAGGACAGCAGGAGTTACCAGGTCTTGTTCCTGCACAAGAAGTTGTAAATTGAAGCTTTCCAAAGGGTATGCAAATGTAGACATCAAATATTTACTCCATAGTATCTTATTTCGGGGGCCAAGAGGACTCTCCAGGTAGCCATTAAGCAGGCCAAACGGCGGGCCCGCGAAGAGCTGCTGGAGTCTCTGGAGCAGAACCCATGGGGGCGTCCTTACCTTGCGGTCAGGGGCAAAATCCGCCCAAGGGTGCCCCTACTGACCCAGAGCCTCCAGCCGGAGCGGCTGGAGGGGATACTGGGCTCCTTGTTCCCAACGAGAGCGGAGGAGCATGTTCCTCCGCGTATCCGCGTATGGCTCCACCTCAGACACCTGACGCTGATAATAGTGAGAGCGATGTGCCCGAAGTCAGGGAGAGTGAACTGGGGGTAGTAGTGCTCCGGCTTATAACCCGGAAATGCACTGCCCCCAGACCCGACGGCATTCCAGGCCGAGCATGGGTCCTGGCCCTTGAGGAACTAGGGCCTCGACTGGTGGCGCTCTTTAGCGCATGCCTCGAAAGGGGCCAGTTTTCAAAGGCGTGGAGGACGGGGAAACTGGTCCTTATCCGGAAGGCGGGGCGGCCGGTGGATCAGCCATCCGGTTACCGACCGATCGTGTTGCTCGACGAGGTGTGCAAGCTCTTTGAGCGGATTATTGCAGAGCGCCTCGTCGAGCATCTCACGAACGTGGGGCCAGATCTGGCGGACAACCAGTTCGGTTTCCGCCGAGGGCGCTCCACCGTGGAAGCGATCATGCGCGTTAGGCTCCTGGTGGAGGAAGTAGTCTCGCGGGGTGGGGTGTTGGTGGCGGTGTCTCTCGACATCGCCAACGCCTTCAACACCCTACCCTGCAGCTGCGTTAGGGAGGCGCTCGCGTATCACGGAGTGTCTCCTTACCTCCGCCGCATTGTCGAGGCATACCTATCCGAGAGGGCCATAGTTTACCCGAGCTGGCTAGGGCCAGGGCGGCGAGAAGTGTCGTGCGGTGTTCCGCAGGGGTCGGTCCTAGGGCCACTCTTGTGGAACATCGGATACGACTGGGTGCTGCGCGGTACGTTGCTCGAGGGTGTCAGCATAGTCTGCTATGCTGACGACACCCTCGTTATGGCGCGGGGAGCAACGTACCGAAACGCGGCACTGAAGGCCACGGCAGAGTTTGCTCAAGTCGTGGGTCGAATACGGTGGCTGGGACTCGAGGTGGCTCTCCACAAATCCGAGGCTATGTGTTTTCACGGGCCTCGGAGGGGGCCTCCTGCGGGAACCAGCATAACCGTAGGGGGTGTGAGCATCGGCATCGAGCCCACGATGAAGTACCTTGGGCTCGTACTCGATAGCCGATGGGACTTCGGACCTCATCTCCGAAGTCTGGTCCCGAAACTGAGGGGGGCTGTGGCCGCGCTATCGCGGCTGATGCCCAACGTTAAGGGACCCAACGCCCCCACTAGGAGACTGTACCTGGTGATCGTGCGAAGCATGGCCCTATACGGGGCCCCCGTATGGACGGAGACTCTGGCGGCCCGCAACGAGGCTGTATTAAACAGCCCGTTAAAAGCGATGGCCGTCAGAGTCATCAGGGGGTATCGCACGATCTCCGTCGAGGCGGCATGTCTCCTAGCCGGGACCCCTCCATGGGACCTGGAAGCGAGAGCCCTTGCGCTGCTGTACCAGTGGCGCAAGGAGGCGCTGGAGCGGGGCCATAGGCCGGAGCCCCGAGAAATCAGGGCTCAGCGGTCCCAGCTCCACCGGGAACTCATGGAGACATGGAGGGTGCGACTTGAGCATCCAAGGTGGGGGAAATCCACCATTGCGGCGGTGAGACCGATCATGAAGGAGTGGTTGAGTGGTGGAGGGACCATGGCGACTTCTCCTACCGGATGTGCCAGATGGTTACCGGACACGGGTGTTTCGGTAAGTATCTGTGGCGCATCCACCGGGAGACAACGCCGCAGTGCCAGCACTTCGAGGATCCTAGCGAAGACACGGCGCTCCACACGTTGGTGGAGTGCCCTGCGTGGGCGAGTCAACACCGGGATCTCGTTGCGGTCCTGGGCGTGAACATTCTCTCGTTGGAGACCATGGTGAGGGCCGTGGTCTCCGACGGGAGCAAGTGGCACGCCGCCGCCTCTTTCTGCGAGCAGGTAATACGCGCGAAAGAGACGGCGGAGAGGGAGCGGGAGAGAATCCTGCCCCCCGAGTTTCACAGTCTGCGGCGAGGACGCCGCAGACTCATCTACGCCCGGGACTACCGACCTCCATGATCGGGGCCTGAGGACGGCAGTTGGCCGACTCGCCGTCCTTACATAAGCAGGCCGTGGCGGAGGCGTGTCGTGTGTGCCCTACACACACCTGCCAACTCACCGAAGCGGGATAAAACCCGACCCCACCAGGCGAGGCCGCAGTGGCGGCCAAAGTCCGCCGGCAACCCTGGGGTTATCCTTTCGAGGGCTTACCCGGGGTGCCCGGCAACGGACACTTGGGGAGGACACACCTAGTCGAGACACGACATAACCACACCCGCTTGCCAGCGGGGGGGTATCCGAAGGGATTTCCGCACGTAAAAAAGTAAATAAAAAAATGGTATCTTATTTAACTCTAAAACTAGCCCAAAGATGTATCGTTAAGTACGTTTTAGTATTTATGGTGTTATAGTCCATTGTATGACGTATTACGTACGTACACGCTTCTACTGAGCGGCTGGATGTATTACGATTTGCTCCACATTCCCCTATCAAATTTCGCCTCGCATAAAAACTCCTTACAGTCCTGATCCGTTTCATATTTTATTCGTTTTTGTGTTCGAAACCCATTAAAATGTTTCATACGTATGTTCAAAGTGAAAACGCCTACAAATAATGTATTAAATCCTTTAATTCCATGATTCAAGAAAACATTTAAGAATCTGTAGACCATATACTTTTTTTTAGGTCATATTCCAGCCGATCAATGTTAGCGGTCGTTTCATAAATAACTTAAGCACGGCTGCTCACCGTGGCGTGTACAATAAAGGTCTCTGACGTCACAGGGTACGTTGCCCTTCACGAGCTGATGCGCGTATAATACTCGATCAAGTTCGCTTCATATGTGGCGCGTGATATCGAACATAACGTCGTTACTTCCAGTTTCCTTAACACAGTGGCACTGGCATTTTTTTTTAAGAATATTACATAACATCATAACTTCACGCCTGTATCCGCGAAGGGGTAGGCTGAGGTGTATTACACACCCACGATTCGCCAATTATGTTTTTAGGTCCCAATGTAATAGGGGGCGAGCCTATTGCCATCTACCGAGCACATTATTAAGCGAGCGATAATTATCATTTAATAATGCACACATAACTACGAAAAGTCAGAGGTGTGTGCCCGGGGCGACTGGGGATCCAACTCGAGACGTCGTCTCAGCAGTCCGTTACGTACGCCACTGGGCTATCGCCGCTTATTTATTATTTATGCCGCTATATTAGTAACCGAATTTTACTAATACTTACTAATTACTAATATTCCCCCTAACCCCTCCAGCTAAGCTAAATTGCTTGTGTTAAGAGTGGGTTCACGTCGGTAGTGTAATGGCCAGGATTCGAACCCGGGACCTCTCGATCGTAACGTCGGCTCCTTAACCACTGAGCAACCGACGCTTTCAACAGGTTTGCTAGCAACAAGATCGAGTGTTTTGCTGATCATGACACTGGAGAGATTTATGAATGTTTCACATAACATCTACTATTTGCTATAGGAAATTCTCGCTGATACGGGGAATGGAAAAAGAGTCCAGAACGTGAGACTAATAACGAAGATCAGCTGGCATGTGTCATCTTGACCTCATCTTAAATTCGATGTTACATCATACTGCAGGTAAAACTGGGCTACACGGCTTTGAGATGGCCCCCTCGGCACGAAATAATTCTGCTGATAAGGTCACCAGAATAACTTGATAATAGGCGGAACGAAATTTGCCGGGTCAACTGTCATAAATTTCCTACTTAAGTATAATATATCGTTTCTACTGGCAGTTCTATGTGCCCTGCCTTCTTCAGTTTATAAGCTATCTCTATGTCAATATGGACAATGGATAATTGTAAAATTTAAAACTATAATTCAGCAAAACACGCATATAATACCTAAAAATAAGGTATACACTCACTGCAGCTGTGAGTTCAGTAAACAAAAGTTCCGTGTGATTTGGGGTTCACGACAGGGCGACTGTTGGCACGTATTGTGTGTCGCGCCACGCGCTGGCCAACTAACACACTTAAATGTGGAGCAGAACTAACACTTTATTGATTCTAAACCACTATTGCTGGAGGGGGGGGAGGGGGGAAGAGCTCAATGAGGTTTAAATTTACTGCCGACAAATAGAAGTGTATTCTCATATCAGCGTGGTTTGAACCAGTATTTACGTTTGAACACGCTTCCGAAAAACATACATTGTATTATACACATAATTTTAATAGTACGAGTTGTAATGAATATTTATGGCGTTATTCATAAACGTTGCTTAATTTTAAGCAAGCTTTTAAATAATTCTTAACAAAATTTTGCATTCATAAACGTTGTTTAGATTTAAACAACTGTTTAAACTGGTGCTTAACTAACTGTCACATTAAACAACCTCATGACCATTCTTAACTTTTTAAACAACAAAATGGCGTGCGATGAACAGCTGATGTTTGATGTGTGCGAGTTCTGTTACAGCTCGCCACCCAGACTGGCACTTCATTTTTGTCTGCGACAGACTGTGACAGACAGTAGTGCTACTTTGTTCAGTCATAAACTCGAAAAAGCCTTTCGTTATTAAAATGGACTTGGATAATTTTGATTTCGGTGACGATTTAAACAATTTAGAGCAAGACATCGCAGATATTAGCGAATTTCAGCGACCACGTACAAAACTTTATCAGCCTAGGTTAGACCCAATGGTGGAATATGATGAAGTTGAGTTCAGAAAAAAGTACAGGTTTTGTAAGGAAAATATGAACAATATTATAAATATTGTGAAAGAAGACTTCACGGTAGATACGGCGGTATACCTGTTCACATTCAAGTAATGGCTTTGATCTGAACTGAAAACACCACGAGATGAACGGATCGAAATCAAAACGTCAGCGTCAAACTATGTTTGACGTTACGGTTGGCAGATTTCTGTTTAAATTTGACTTTTGACTAAAGCGTCGCGCGTACTGTCAGATTCCTACCATTTCTACCAAAAAAACTACCAGTAGTAAAAAAGTTAAGTAGTGTTTAACTAAGCCACCTTCAAGTAGCGTTTATGAATCAAAAAATTTTAAACATTGCTTAAAGCTTAATTAGGTAATTAGTTAAGTGATACTTAAGACGTTGATTAACAACATTTTATGAATAACGCAGTTAATATTTAACTCGTACTATTGTATACAAATAATTGTTGAATTATTTTTTTTATATTTAGGGCACGTCAATTTGACTTCACCTCGCCTGATGGTAAGCTGAAGGTAAAGTCTTAGGAAAGAGGGTCACCATTACATACACGTACCATGTTAACAATGGTGGCACTCAGCTTGACGGCCTTATCAAAAGAGGATTGTCGTCGCAGCACCGCGTGACACCCACCGGTCCCACTAGTGCTGCGACCATTATCCCCCTGCCCTTTTACAACATCAACATAAATAACTTCACGCCTGTATCCCCGATGGGGTAGGCAGAGGTGTATTACACACTCACAATTGGCCATTTATGTCAAGGTCTAACTAATAAATATTCAAGTACATTTTTTTTTCGTGCGGAAATCCCCTCTGGAACCCCACCGCCGGCCAGCGGAGGCGGTTATGTCGGACTTGAACCGACATAACATTCCTACTTATTTTGCACATAACCAGCGCCCAGACCAATGTAAATAGACACATCTGATGCAGCAGTCGATCGTAGGATCGGCACACCACTCTGGTCCTCGTAATCGATTACAGTATTTTGGAGTATCAAGTCATGTCAAGTCAAAAACTTCAACGTCACTTCTCAAAGTATCACTTGCCACTGTGGCACCTATTGTTACTTGTGTAACAAAAATCAACGATTGTTATATTCGAATGATTAATTCATAACTGAAAGACACAGATATAAAATAGTCATGACGTCCTTTGTTTGATTTAAGCATTTCCCTTCGGAGCTCTACAAAACAAAAACATAAAATTGCGTCTTGTATAATTTCACGCTTATGATAACAATACATAATGTGTCTCAGAACAAACAATACCAGTGCGTACGAGACGGCGGGAACGAGCAGCTGATGTCGTTGCTCACAATACTGGAATATCGTTATACTCAAACCTTCAACACAAGTGACAAACGAAAGCCGGTTTAGTGTCTATTGACGAAGAAAGACGCGTTGAATGTAGGAAATTGCTAACTTCGAGGCACTTCGCACGACGGATTCGCGGGATGACAGAGCAATAAGACTAACAGTAAGGTGAGTTGGCCGGAGGAACAAGGGGGATTTTAATAAATATATACCCTTGAATTAAGAAGCGGCGATAGCCCAGTGGCGTACGTAACGGACTGCTGAGACGAAGTCTCGAGTTCGATCCCCAGTCGCCCCGGACACACAACTTTTCGTAGTTATGTGTGCTTTAATAAATGTTAATTATCGCTCGCTTAATAATGTGCCCGGTAGATGGCAATAGGCTCGCCCCCTATTACATCGGGACCTTAACATAACTGACGAATCGTGGGTGTGTAATACACCTCTACCTACCTCTACGGGGATACAGGCTTGAAGTTATGAAGTTATATTATATTCTTAAATTATCATCTTAGCGTTTATGTAGAATATACTGCTTCCGGGCTGTTTATTGATACTTGAGACTTCTGCAAAGGCGCCGCCGAGGAGAGTTCTCCGCACTCGTCGGCGCCCGGACCTGTACCACTGAAGATGTCGACCGCAGTGATCGACGAAATTTTGGAACACAAGTTTCCTATGGACCACGGCCAAACAGCCCGACAGCAGTATATTCTACATGCAACGCCGGCCGTGAAAGCCTTAAGATTTATATACATGCTGCCACTTGGAAGCCCGGCGTCCGTTTTCTCTTTCTCCTCCTTTTGTTATGGCTTCTCTAGGCGGCTATAGGCGCGATTGCCATCTTAGCTCCATGTTACAAGAGAAAGCTCCCTCAGAGGCTCGTCCATCAATTAGCGGGTGTTCCGGCTGGCAGGTGAAGTCGGTTTGGGTTCCGAAGATCTTAGTTAGAGCATAAACAGAATACAACCCTTTAATATTATACTCGAACGTATAGATAGTTATATAACGTAAACTCCTTTAGCGTTTCACTTGCGTAGTTCACCTGGGTGGACCACGGGAAATTATTTGTTCCTATGGTTCACCTGAGTGGACCACAGGATTTTTTGTTATTAATATATTAATGGCAATAAAGGTGCAAACCATATTATAAGCTATCAAATTGAAATAAAAACGAAATCGTCAAAACAAACAATCTTATTAGTAGCATGTTATTTAATCTGTGTTGGTAGTAATGCTCTGTTCCTGTTTCGCCCCGCGGCTTCGTCCCACAGTCCCAAATATTACATCTGGATAAAGATGATAAGGTAGGTTATGATACTGCTCAACATCTGTAAGTAAACAACAATATCAGAACAATACTTTGGCAAACTCTTAGAATATATACTTTATCCGCTCAATAACAAACAATGTGATAATTGTGAGATAAGGCATATGATCTTCCTAATCATAGCGATTGTTTAGTGGTGTCCAAAGTTTCCACTTATTGTTATGGGGTAGATTAGTTTTTCCGGGAGCAACTGCCGGCCTCTTCCTTTGTTGGTAGATTGGCTTGGGCGTCAAGAACGTCGGTAAGACCCTTTTTTTTTACGTGCGGAAATCCCGGCGATAGCCTAGTGGTGTACGTAACGGACTGCCGAGACGAGGTCCCGAGTTCGATCCCCAGTCGCCCCGGGCACACACCTCTGACTTTTCGTGGTTATGTGTTTATTAAAAATGTTGATTATCGCTCGCTTAGTAATGTGCCCGGTAGATGGCAATAGGCTAGCCCCCTATTACATTGGGACCTAAACATAACTGGCGACTCGTGGGTGTTTAATACACCTCTGCCTATCCCTTCGGGGATACAGGCGTGAAGTTATGTTTATGTTATGTTGGAAATCCCTTCGGATACCCCCCGCCGGTCAGCGGGGGCGGTTATGTCGTGCATCGACTAAAACCGCACGGTGTCCTGCCCAGGTGTCCATTGCTGGGCACCCCGGGTAAGCCCTCGAAAAAGGTATATGATGATTCAAGTAAGCTATTCAATGCGAAAGTTCGCCAATTAATGTTCGAAAAACTGGACATGAAAACATCGGAATAGTAAAGTCAAATTAACGATACCATATTTTATTAATGATATATATATTATTATTTTTTTTTTTTTTTTATTTATTCAGGGACAACAAACAGTTGCAACATGTGTATTACAAATTTTGAAAGTTGATTGGTTATTTTATAGGCAATATTGCAACCCACTACGTTATCCGCAGATTAAAATACATAATATAGCAGAGGGTGCCACTAGAGTTTGGTACATTACAAAAAATAATAATTATCAAAAACAAAGAAAATAAATCAATCAATTTGCAAAAAAAAAAAAACAACTTAAATAAAAGTAAACTGAGACACACATGAGAAGAAATACATCCATTACAATTATAACAATAAATTGATTAAATTAAATTAGGCTCATTCACATTAAATTATATTAGATATATATTAAATTACATTACATTACATTAAAATCAAAATCCGTGCAGCTAACTATGAAAGCATTAATATAGGTATGTATTAATAATTAACTTAATTATCATGAATGAATTACAAATTAATAAAAAAATCATATGTATTTGATTTAAATTCATACTTCGAACATGCAAATATGTCAACATTTATAAAATTATTGTTGTAAGTCTCCAACATTCGAAGGATGGGGCAACGTAGGCCAGAATTAGTACGACATGTGTTCACCGCGAACAATGTTCCTGCACGAACTCTGCGCACGCTAACAGTTCGAGGCACTGCGTAGCATAATTTACTTGTGAGGTCTAATACATCGAAGCGATTATGAACAATATCGTAAAGTATGTTGGCCTCCAGATATTGGCGGCGGTGCTCTAAACTGATAATCTTATACTCGATCAGTAGTTGTGAGTATGACAAGTAACATCTAGACCTATGGCACCGGCAATACATGGCACGCAGAAATTTACGTTGGACACTCTCGATCTCGACTACATATTTCTGGTAGAATGGATTCCAAATGGGGACAGCATATTCTACCTGCGAGCGGATAAGCGTTTTGTACAGGTAAAGGAAAGTTGCAGGACGCCTAAATTCAGTAGAGGACCTCAAAACGAACCCATACATCTTGAATGCACTTTTTACTATACCATGTACATGTTGATTTAGGGACAATTTATCATCAAAAAGTACACCTAGGTCTTTAACGGTGGATATGTTACTCAAGACAGATCCACAGAGCTTGTAATTATATTTAATGATAAATTTATTCTTAGTAAAGTGAATATAGTTGCATTTTGGTAAGCTGAGCTGTAGCTTATTGAGGGCACAATAGGAAGACAGCCTGTCCAGATCTTCCTGAAATGATAGGCAATCGTTTACGGTGCTAATTGATTGGAAAGCTTTTAAATCATCAGCATACATCACAAATTTGGAATTCTTAAAGCATGTCTTGATATCATTAATGTAAATTACAAACAACAACGGCCCTATTATGGAACCTTGCGGAACACCCGAGGTCACGCGCACAGTAATAGTAATAGTAATATTAATACGTGTACGGTATGTATGATTGATTATAATAGGTCTATGAAATTCCTACCTATGAAATTGCCGAAATTTTCTTACAAATTCATGAGTTCGTTATTCCTGTAATTTAATAGCTATTTCCATTATTTATATTTTGTTTGAAAGTTGATTTCAAGATTTTACAACTCTGTATTAAATTTTGTTTTTATTGGCCGCTTGATAAATTAATTCGATCTTCAAAAACAGTACTTCCTAAATGCTATCCATTTTGATGATAAATTTCGTATTACTTAACAGCTGTCACTTTTCAACAGTGTAATAAAAGTTGCTGTTTGTTAGCTTAATGTTGTCTCATTTATACACAAAAGAAATCATAAAATTTGGATTTGTCATTCCTAAAAAAATGCAAAATATTAGTACTGAAAATTGGGTTTCCTCCAATTTCTTCAAGAAAAATGGCAATTTCATATGTAACGACCTAATATTTATTGCGTAGCTATAATATTTATGTAAGTATATTTATTTATATGTAAGTACCTAAGTATACCATATTATACCTACCTTAGAGTGGGTATGTATTTATTACGTTACAAGGTTATTGTTGTGTATATCATGTATTCCAACTGTAAATGTTGCTCTCGATAATGCGCCTACTGAGTCTTTCTCTGCACCAACTTTGGTTGACTGGTAGAGAATGCCTGGGGCATTAAGTCCGCCTATGTACTTTCGCATAAAATTTAACATAACATAACTTCACGCCTGTATCCCCGAAGGGGTAGGCAGAGGTGTATCGTACACCCACGATTCACCAGTTTTTTTGGGTCCCAATGTAATAGGGGGCGAGCCTATTGCCATCTACCGGGCACATTACTAAGCGAGCGATAATCAACATTAAAATACACACATAACTACGAAAAGTCAGAGGTGTGTGCCCGGGGCGACTGGGGATCGATTCGAGACCTCGTCCCGGCAGTCCGTTACGTACACCACTGGGCTATTATATTAATCAATATATAAATACATTTTAGATGGTTTCATCATCATTATTTTACATTACTCACCGTTACTATGAGAGTTCTATTCAGCGTGAAGAGTTGCATCGGTGAGTACCTGCCTCGGAACAGCGTGAGATGCCGGTAGAAGAGCTTAATCTCGGCGATGATGGCGAAGTCGTCGTGGCGGATGTATCGCGTCATGTGCGCGATCAGGTCCTTGGTGTTAGCCAGCTAGACACACAATTTATGTCACATATTTGAGGAGCTGGCGATCAAAACGGTATAATTGTTACATGAAATTAAATTTTACATGTATGAAGTCTCTAACACATATTGAATAAATCACTTGTACTTTTCCACAATTATTTATTTATTTGAACCTTACCGGTTTCACCTTACGGCATTATCAAAGGTCTACAATGTTTTAAACTAACATTTATATACACAGTTTTTATACACACAGTGAGTTTAAAACATTGTAGACCTTTGATAATGCCGTAAGGTGAAACCGGTAAGGTTCAAATAAATAAATAATTGTGGAAAAGTACAAGTGATTTATTCAATATGTGTAGCAAGTTCCACCAAGTGCCATCAATCTCCAGTATAAACAGTCTCTAACACATGTTTAGGCGATTTTAATTGGAAATGACTTGGGATTCGTATTCGGCGGGCCTAAAAACCCCTGGATTGAAAAAATAAGTATTTTGACCTGAAGGGTAATTATACAGTTTTGTTCGCTAGCTCCTCATCTATACTATTATAAAATTGTTAATTAGTTATGTCTGTACATTGGTGATGTTTATATTCTATAATATTTATAAACGATTATGAACAGAAAAATATTTTTGTTTGAATTCTTGTCTATTTGTCTGTTTGTTGGCGATGGACGCAAAAACTACTAAACGGATTTTGAAGCGGTGCTTGTTATTAGAAATGTCTTGGTCAGACTCAAAATCTGTAGTATGTTTGATTCTTTTTTTTCTTTTTTTGTCTTTGACGCACAAGGTACATGGTTGGGGACCTCCACATGGTGCACCCTGGGCAACGGAGACAGCAGCGCCTCTCTGCTAGGGCGGGAGAGACGCTGCCGCCTACGGCCAACTCCGACCGAGGCGAGGTCGGCCCTGTTGAGGGCTGTTCGGAAGCTTTCCACGTGTCCCTCTGATTAGCAGATGGCACAGTGGAGAGACCGTAAGGGGCCCATCTCAAAACCGGAGATGGCCCGGGGTCAGCCGGGGTGCGAGGGATATGCTCTATGAGTAACCTTACACCCCGGCGTGTTAAGACCCGAGACGGCGTGCGGTTTTAGTCGGTTCAATCCCGACATAACCGCCCCCGCTGGCCGGCGGGGGTGTATCCGAAGGGATTTCCGCACGAAAAAAAAAAAGGTACATTAGAACCGGAGATATGGTCAAAAGTCGCGATAACCGACATACACGTGGGCGAAGCAGCGGGCATCAGCTAGTTATAAAATGTAAACCATTTTCAACTAAATTGTTACAACCTAATCTACAATTAGTAGTAAAACAAAATTCTTTAGCATTACATAACACTACACTCCTATTCACAACAAAACAGAAAAATAAACAAACGCTTATGTAACACTTTAGCACTCAAAGTTTAAAAGCCTAACAATACACTACATTAGGGATTGTACACTTAGGAACATGAGAACATCTGATTAAATCTGGAGCTGTCCGAAAAACCTTACCGGTCAAGCTGTCGGTACCAGCCTGTTATTCTTTACCCGACATGGTCCGGTTCCACCGAACTTCCAAATAAGATATGCTTCGTACCAAAAACTCAACACTCCTTACACAAGCATTTAGCTTAACTGGAGGGATTAGCGGGATAACTGGTAATTTCGATGTTTAATATAGTTTACAAAAAAGAAGCTGTATGCTACTTTTTAGTGGTTTTCAACTAGCTGGCCATCTTATTAATCTGTCGGTTGCTCTTCAGATGTTATACACGTGGTACGCCAACATAATTTTATCTAAAATATAACTTTTTAGTTTGAAAGTATCCTCATTCGTAACTGTAAACAATGTATCGTTACGTGTACTTAACCTGAACGTGAGTTCGGTGACAAGGTTCCACGATCATCACAAGTTTACTAAAGTGGTACACAGTCCATGGCGCCTGCAGTAGTGTTCTAAACAAATCAATACGTTCGGAGTGACCTGGAATTGTAATAAGGCTTAATAAATAACTAATAACTTACTTTACTAAATGATGTATGATGAAATAAACACGAAAGTTTTCCAGGTAGCATACCAACATTAGCTTCTCTCAGTTTCCCATAGATTTAGATCGGAAAAAGAGAACATCTAGGACGGGACTTGAACTTACAGAGGGAATGCTCTGTCCAACCGAGCCACCTAGATCGCCGTCGAAATTCTCCGATATATTATATACGTCTCAAGGCAACGCTGGATCCATCTACCGTAATTCTTGCGAACTACGGAAACAATGAATGACTTTACTACAGTCATTTTTAAACATTGTTTTTTGATGATTCCGCCTAATTCACTCAATGAAATTTTTAAGCAAATTGTATGCTTACTTTTAATATACATTTCTCTTTTTCTGATCAAAAAATGATAGGAAAAGTAATCATACAAATTGCTTAAAAATTTAATTGAATTCTCTCAGTTTACTAACACTTATAGACCATCATGCATTTGGTTGGTCACTTATGACCAGTATAAATAGATTCATGCCTTGCTCAAATTGGTAAATGTAAATAATAATATATATATAAATTTATTATATTAATATAACGCGTTTCCTTGTACTCTTGGTTCTTAAAAAGCTAATTTGAAAGGTATTTCAATTCAACTCTGACCGACATGCGAAAAGTTTAACAATTTTTTCTTTTAATATTTTTACTGTGATATGGTAGATATCAATGTTTTACCGCGAAGCGACCCTAAAGGCCACGACCGCGGTTGCCCAAGTCGTTGAGCGGATCCGGCGGCTGGGTCTCGAGGTGGCTCTGCATAAAACCGAGGCCCTGTTCTTTCATGGGCCTCGGAGCAAGCCACCCGAGGGATCCAGTCTCATCGTGGGAGGAAATCGCATCGGCATCAAGCCCCAAATGAAATATTTGGGGCTCGTGCTCGACGGCCGATGGGACTTCGGAGAGCACATCCGAAGTCTGGCCCCCAAATTGAAGGGCACAGCTCTTGTTCTGGCTCGGCTGTTGCCCAACAGGAGGGGGCCGGATGACTCCTGCAGGAGACTCTACGCGGGGATCGTGCGGTCCATGGCCCTGTATGGGTGCCCAATATGGGCGGAGGCCCTGAGGACCAGAACTGTGCGGATGCTGCGCGCTCCGCAGCGAGTTATGGCCATCAGGGTCATCCGCGGGTACCGCACGATCTCCTTCGAGGCGGCGAGTCTCCTTGCCGGAACTCCGCCATGGGACCTGGAAGCGAGAGCCCTTTCGCAACTGTACCAGTGGCGAAAGGAGGCGCGGGAGCAGGGATGGAACCCCGAGCCTCGAGAAATCGAGGCCGTGCAGTCCCAGCTCCGCCAGGCCATCGTGGTGGAGTGGAAGGAATGACTTGGGCAACCAAGCGCAGGCCACGCCGCAATAGCGGCGGTAAGGCCCATCATGGAGGATTGGCTGGAGAGGCGACACGGAAGCCTCTCGTACCGACTGACGCAGGTGATCTCCGGGAAGGGGTGCTTCGGAGACCACCTGCATCGGATCAGGAAGGAGCCAACGCCTGAGTGTCATCACTGCGACGCGAGCGAGGACTCAGGGCTGCACACGCTGGCGGACTGCCCGGCGTGGGAGGCGCCGAGGCGTGACCTCGTGGCAGCCATCGGGGTGGGAGTCCTCTCGCTCGGCAGCATGATTGCGGCAATGGTGCGGAGCGCGAGCGCGTGGGCCGCCGCCACCTCCTTCTGCGAGCATGTAATGCTCGCGAAGGAGATGGCGGAGCGCGCCCGGGAGAGATTTAGAGCTCTCCCGGACCGCCGAGCCCGCAACTTAATCGCCGCGCGTCGCAGGTGACTCAGGCGCCGGAGGTCGCTTAACGACCTCCGTCCTGCATGAGCGCAGGCCTGGGGGTGGCGGGTGAGGCCACCTGTCACTCCAGCAGAAGCCGACCGGGACGGTGGGGCGACTAGCGCCCCTCCCCCAAACCAGGGCAAGACGGGGACACCGTGGTTCCCAAACCCGAGGGGGCCATCTCGAAACCGGAGATGGCCCAGGGTCAGTCGGGGTGCGAGGGATATGCTCTATGGGCAACCTTACACCCCGGCGTCTGTAGACCCAAGACGGCGTGCGGTTTTAGTCGGTTTAAGCCCGACAAAACCGCCCACGCTGGCACGCGGGGGGGTATCCGAAGGGATTTCCGCACGAAAAAAAAAAAAAAAAGATATTAATGTTTTATTACAGAAACATCGATGTATCGTTTGCATAACTATCAGTAAACTTTAAGCAGATGTGACGCATGAATGGCTAGGCAGACTTATTTCTTCAATAAGAATAATTTTCTTTTATAGCACGTCTAGTTTGATAGGTCTGCTATTGCAAGACTTTTCAGTCGTCGCTCGTGCTCAGGTCTGGGTAGTACAACTGCCAGGGTATAGGGTGTTTTATAACTTGCAGCAATAGATTTTATTTCTAAAAGATCAATAAAAAAAATGTTTCTTCAAATTTTACACTATGTCGGCTCCCAAAAGCGTTTTTACCCAAATTACTTTTAAATCTAAATATATAAAACAAAGTTGTGTTAGTGACGACCGCAATTGACTCGAGAACGGGTGGACCGATTCTCATGATCTTTGATTATTTAGATTTGTATCCGCCTATCCTGTGGCTTTTTTTTGCTGTAATAACCACGGTTACCCCACCGCCGGCCAGAGTGCAGGTAGTTATGTCGGACTTGAACCGACCAAAACCACAGGCCACCTCGGGTCTCTAATGCCGGGTGTAAGATAGCCAAATAAGGCAATTCATGGGTCATCTACGGCTTTGAGAGGGGTCTTCTCAATTTTTTTGTGTTCAGGATCGCTCATTTAACATAACCCCAAGTTTTTTACTTCAAATACCTTTTTTTTTTTCGTGCGGAAAATATACCTCCAATGTAATTAACTAATTTGAAATTTTATAAAAGTATAGATATGATTTAGAATAGAAATTTCATAAATGGGATAATATTACATTACTCTCTTTTATTTTGGGCGAGTCAACGCCGGGATCTCGTTGCGGTCCTGGGCGTGGACGTTCTCTCGTTGGAGACCATGGTGAGGGCCGTGGTCTCCGACGGGAGCAAGTGGCACGCCGTCGCCTCTTTCTGCGAGCAGGTAATGCGCGCGAAAGAGATGGCGTAGAGGGAGCGGGAGAGAACCCTGCCCCTCGAGTTTCGCGAGACTCATCTACGCCCGGGACTACCGACCTCCATGATCGGGGCCTGAGGACGGCAGTGGGCAGACTCGCCGTCCTTACAGAAGCAGGCCGTGGCGGAGGCATGTCGTGTGTGCCCTACACACGCCTGCCAACTCACCGAAGCGGGATAAAACCCGACCCCACCAGGCGAGGCCGCGATGGCGGCCAAAGTCCGCCGGCAACCCTGGGGTTATCCTTTCGAGGGCTTATCCGGGGTGCCCGGCTACGGACACTTGGGGAGGACATCGTGCGGTTTTAGTCGATACACGACATAACCACCTCCGCTGGCCAGCGGGGGGGTATCCGAAGGGATTTCTGCACGTAAAAAAAAAACTCTCTTTTATTTGGTTCTACCGCCATTTATTCTGTGAAAACTTACCTCAAGGAATTCGTGACGAGTTTATTTTTGAATTTGTTATTTACTTCTACAAAAATGCTAACGCTATTATCCCTTGTACGCTCTAAGCAGATCTTTTCTCTTTTCATTTCCAAATATGTTTGAAAGTTCAACATACCTATGCCAGTGAGAAGGTGATAAAGCGTGATGACCAAGTGTATGAGGAAAGATAGTAGCAACATCACTAGTAAGGGCCCGTGGGACCGTTCAATTTTTTGTATAATATCCGATATGGTTCCGTATATTTCTACCAGGCGCTTTAATCTTCCGGGCGCTGATTTCACACCTGCCACATCGAAAAAGAATAAATAAGGATTCTTAACATTATTTTAATCCATTTTAGTATTCAAGGTACTATGTTGATGGACATTACTTTCCACACACCTATTCCGTTTAGTTGTTTTGATCGTTTTTTGGCATCCATGAGTCTGTGCAAAAATTATTTACCGTTACAAGTTACCCACAATAATGACCTGCCATTTAAACACATTTACAACCAGATTTTTACAACCATTGAAACCTGATGCAATTGTTTTAAAATTACCAATTACCCTGGGGAGTTGGGACAGGGAGGCCCAAATACTTGTAAATTATACTTGTTAATTTTACAAAGGCTCCAAGAGACGATTGGTGACTCTCGTTCCAGATCGTCATCGCAATCCAACGTGGAAACGCGCCGGGTGTGATTTTTTTTTATACCACTAAGGTGGCAGACAAGCACACGGCCCACCTGATGGGAAGTGGTTACCGCGGCCTATGGACGTGTGCAGCACCAGTGGTGTCACACTCGCGCTGCCGACCCTGTAAAGGAAAGGGGATGGGAAAGGAGTTTGGGAGGGGATGGTAAAGGAGTTTGGGAGGGGATGGGAAAGGAGTTTGGGCTCCGGCACTCTCACTCACCAAACGGAACGCAACAGTTTAAATACTGTTACTTGGTGTCGATATTCTGTGAGAGTGTGGTGCTTCCCTGGTCGAGTCGGCCCATTCATGCAACGGCCAAAATGATTTGCTTGACTCTACCACCTACAGATACAGGTGATTGGCACTTTTGCACCGAGAACGGTCAAGAGCGGGGTATTTTAATAACGATTGTGTGACTTACTTTTGTATTTGTAAAAGAAAATAAACTACTAATTACCTATGATAACTTGTTTAGTTATATTTACCTCAAATCAATTGAAACTAAATATAAAAGGGTAATAGTGGCTCCTTAGATTAGATCACGACGGCTTCCAACAAAACTCTTTTACTGTTGATGTGATAGAAATTCATTCATAACTTTATCATTCTCCAGCCAAGATATTATTTAGTCTGTGGCCAAAGTGACACCACAAAACATACTCGTACAATGATCTTCCTTTTGTTTACATACTTACCTTCATAAATTTGTATGCAAGCGTCATCAAATATTTCTTGTGCAACTTGATTAGACTTGATGGTCGGACTATCTTTATTGTGCATGGTCCTAGTATATAACGCAGTGAATGTTGATACTAGCGCTGTAAATATAACGTGATTAATCTTTATAATACATTCCTCGATTGTGTAAATATGAATAAAAATAAATAAAAAATCTCTTTATTGGAACTGACAGTAATAACAAGTTAACAATGTGTTTGATAGTGACTGCATTAGTGAAACACTGTGGCGCAGTCACTAACGGCCACCTCCAGATATACGCGCATGCGTTCCTTTTGCTTATTACTAACCGTAATCATTAACTGGGTCTGTGTAGTGAAAGAAGAGTGGAATGTGTATAAGAGGGTATGTGTATGGGTGTGTGTGTGTGTGTGTGAGAGAGAGAGAGAGAGAGAGTGTGTGTTTGTGTATGAGGATGTGTTTGTGTGTGAGTGAGAGGGAGGGTGAGTGAAGAAGAGTGTGTTCGTGTGTTAATATGACTGTGTGTGTTTATGTGCGTGTGTGTGTGTTGTTGCACTAGTACAAATAATACAAACAAAAATAGACTAGTTGTGCTGGGAGATGATTTAAACAATAGATGCAATCAAGGCTTCTGTTTAGTTTTAGTTTTAGTTAAACTTTATTGCACAAATAAATGTACAAAGGCGGACTTAATGCCATGGGCATTTTCTACCAGTCAACCTTAGGGTGATGCAGAGATATTGTTAAGGTAGGTGCTAGTAAGTTATTAAGAGAGTGTGTGATCTAGTATGATATAATTTTTGGTGAACATATTATAACCGATAAACATATTAATACATATATAAAATGTATATATTCAAATATAAATAAGTTAGCAAAGAATATACATAAGTATAATAATATATATAGACATAAACGTACACATATACTCACATTAAATAAACATATACATACAGGAAAAATCTTATGAATGTTATTCTGCCTATGGTTCGTTATAGAGCTGGCGTACTCTGTTTTTGAATATAGTGCGATTTGGAGACATCCTGACTTCCAGAGGAAGGGCATTCCAAAGGAGAATGGATTGTACAGAGAAAGAGGAATGGACGAGGCTTGAAGTGTGAGTGGGACAGTGAAGAAGGAGATTGTTAGAGGAGCGTAGATTTTTATTATGATTAGAACCGAGTAAATGGAGATGGGATTTTAAGTAGGTAGGAGCGTTAGGAGAATTTAATAGGGTATACACTAATGTGACAGCCCGTAGACTGCGTCGCCGTCGTATGGGTAGCCAACCCAGCTCCGAGTTTGTTTTGAGTCGGTAAAGAGCCCTCAGTGTCCCAGTTACCCTCTGGCAGACGTTAGTAACTTGAACCCGCCAACTTAAGGTTGAGTCAAGATTTAAGCCCAGGTTCTTGACACAACCTGTGACAGGGATAATCTTGCCATCGAATTTAATCAATGGCAAGGTCACGTCCTGCAACCTTCTCAACATATGACTACTTCCTATTATGATACTCTGGCATTTGTCAGGGTTAACGGCTAGACCGAACCTGTCACACCAGCCACGCAAAAAACCCAAGTCTGCGTTTACTTTATCAATAGCCTCCGAGATGTTATCCACGGGGGCTTGGCTATACAATTGCAGATCATCAGCATACAGGTGATACGCACATTGAAGGTCGGAGGTTAAGAAGTTGATAAATATAGAGAAAAGAAGAGGAGAAAGTATGCCGCCTTGAGGGACCCCTGAGTCAAGGTTGCACCAACTCGATGACATCTCATCGGTACAAACTGACTGTTGGCGCCCCTGAAGATATGACGAGAACCAATCCAGGTCATCGGATGAGATTTTAATATGGGTAAGGATGGACAAAAGTATGTCGTGATTGATACAGTTACAAGCGTTGGAAAAGTCTACTAAGACCATCACAGTCACCATAGACTTCTCCATCCCATCTTTGATGTCACCCGTCACTTTGAGGAGAGCAGAAGTACCTAGTGCTATGTCCCGGCCTGAATCCTGATTGCAGTCGGCTTAATATGTCATTGCGATGTATAAAGTTGGACAGCTGTCTATGCACACAGGCCTCCAGCACTTTGGACAGAAAGGGAAGGATTGAGATCGGACAAAAGTGGCTAGGAAGTGAGGGATTAGAAATTTTGGGTAGGGGACGGACAAATGCTTTCCGCCAAGACGTAGGGAACTGACCAGAATCCAAGGAAAAGTTTATAATGTGTGAGATAGCTGGGAGAAGGTGGTCCAGGATCAATGTAATCATTCGACGACTAATATTGTCACAGCCTACTGCCTTAGATTTGATGGACAAGATGATTTTTTTAATCTCATCCGTCGTGACTGGAGAAAACTGAAAGGGAGTATAACTGGGACTGGCTAGTCCGGCTATGAAGTCTACCGTTTGACGCTTGGTTAGGCAATCAATTGCAAGAGAGGTGGAGAAATGACGGTTAATGGCATCTAACTCAATTGTCTTGGGTAGCTCCTGCTGCCTTTGCTTACCAATTACCAATGTCCCAAGAAACTTCCAGACATCAGCTGGTGATGAACTGGTTATGTTATCGAAAAAGTGTCGGCGTTTAGCGTTCCGTATCATCTGGTTACACCGATTTCTGACAGTCTTGTAAGCGTCCCAATTCATATCCAAACGATTTTTTTTAAATTTAGAATATGCCCGGTCCCTGCGTCTCATAGCCATTCGGACCTCGTTTGTAAGCCATGGTGCCGGGGGATGCTTCAGCTTCACCCTCCTAACAGGGGCATGTATGTCGTAAAGGCTGTTTACCGTTTTGTTAAAGAACAGAACTTTATCATCAACTGTGGTAGCCTCTGCTAAAGGCGTCCAGTCGACCTCAGCAGCATCAGCACACAATTTATTGAGATCCATGCGCCCAAAACAACGCCTATGCAGCACTTTAGGTTTGAGTTTAGGAGGATTAAGAGTATAAGAGACATAAATTAAATCATGATGTGAAAAAGCCGGCGCTGAAAACTGGCCGTGAGAGTGAACGAGACTAGGAGCAGAAGTGAGAATCAAGTCGAGCCAGGTATCCTCCACGTCTTTATTTAAACCATGCAGCCATTCTGTAGCTCGTGATTTACAGAGGAGGATAGGGTTAGCATAGACGTTTAAAATTTTATTTACTTTGTTGTAGAGGGAGGGGGCAAAGAAATGGTAGTATCATTTAGCAAGTTGTGTTTTGCACAATTCAATGTTACAAACTCTGTCCGATCTGCGTTTTTTGGGCTTATGAAAGTAAGTAAGTGAGCTCTGTGTGCTTTCGAAGTATAACTTTTTGTAGGAAGAGTTTTCGCACTGTCAAAACTTTCATTAGGTCGTATAACTGAGAGGTGGGGAACCATATAGGCTTAAAGCATAAAGCATAACCTTAAGGACACCCCTATGCGCTCTTTCGAGAACAAGGAAGTTCGTTTTTTCCGTACCACCCCATGCTGCAATACAGTAGCCTGCCACTGACTGCGCTAGGGTGAAGAATACAATTTTAAGTGTAGGCAGGTCTAGAACTGAGCGAAGGTTTCTGAAAAGATACATTAGTTTCCTAAGTCGACCGGTTGTAACTTTTATATGTTCTTTCCAAGAAAGTAGTTGATCAATCCAGACTCCCAGATATTTAATTTTCGATTCGCAAGTGATCGGCAAACAGTTACAGTTGGATTTATTGTTACAAAAAGGTACATGGGAGACTAGGCTGAACGATTAAGGAGGAAGTGATACCGAGCTGGCAGCAAAAGTGAGACACTTTGTTTTGTCCGGGTTTAGGGTTAAGAGGTTCTGAGAGAGCCAATAGCTTACGGTAGACAGCGCAGCCTCAGCATTACTTTGGGCATCCTTCCGATTTGCCCCATTCACAAGTAGAACAGTATCATCGGCGTACGCTATTATCTTACAGTGTCGAATAGAGTGTTTGCAAAGGTCGCTAATATATTTAAGAAACAACGTAGGCCCATGGACACTGCCCTGGGGCACACCGAAAAGTAAGGATTCCGGTTGGCTAATAATATTATTGATCCTGACATACTGAAAACGGTTATCAAAGTAACTTTTGAAAATGTTGTGGATGATACCTCTCACACCAATACGTTCAAGCTTCCTGAGCAGGGCGGGAATCGGGACAGTGTCGAAAGCTTTCGAAAGATCTAGGAATATGGCGGCAGATTTATGGTTTTTATTAAGATTAATTACAATAGAATTTCTAAAGATTTAGATCGGAAAAAGAGAACATCTAGGACGGGACTTGAACCCACGACCAGTCCCTTACAGGGGGAATGCTCTGACCAACTGAGCCACCTAGACACGTCCCAGATATTCGAAATTCTCCGATACATTAATACGTCTTAAGGCGACGTTGGAGCCATCTACCGTAATTCTTGCGAACTACGGAAACAATGAATAACTTTACAGTCATTTTTAAACATTGTTTTTTGATGACTCCGCCTAATTAATTCAATTAAATTTTTAAGCCTTACTTTTTTCTAAAGATTTAGATCGGAAAAAGAGAACATCTAGGACTGGACTTAAACCCGCGACCAGTCCCTTACAGGGGGAATGCTCTGACCAACTGAGCCACCTAGACACGTCCCAGATATTCGAAATTCTCCGATACATTAATACTTCTTAAGGAGACGTTCAAGTCCCGTCCTAGATGTTCTCTTTTTCCGATCTAAATCTTTAGAAAAAAGTAAGTATACAAAATGCTTAAAAATTTAATTGAATACAATAGAATTTGTTAAAGTTAAGACTGCCAAGAGTGGATTTACCAGCCCTGAAGCCAAATTGATTGTCAGCAAGAACATTATTATAATTTAAATACTTTATTAGTCTATCTTTGATTATTTTTTCTAATATTTTGGACATGGTTGTACGAATTGATATTGGTCTGTAGTTATTCACAATGCCCCTGTATATTGGGAGAATAAGACCTATCTTAAAAACGTCTGGGAATACACCTTCATAAAGGCAGAGATTAAGAACATGTTCAAGTATAGGTACAAGAGTGGATCTTGCCTTCTTAAGAATTGATACCGGTATGTTATCCCATTCTGTTGCCGGAGTATTTTTGAGACCACTGATAATGTTATTAATCTCAGTGCTGTCAGCGGCGAGAACAGACATCGAAGTTAAACGTGGAAAGGTGCCCTCAGAATCAGGGTAAGTATTAGGGTGTGTGGTAATTTTTGAAGCCAAATTTTTCCCTACGTGAGCGAAATATTTATTTATATCGTTCACAACAGACACCGGGTCAGCGCTGTCACCCAAAAGATCTTTGCAAGATGTCCGTTCCTTTCCCAAGTTCCCATGTTTCTTTATGAGATCCCATGTAGCCTTTGAAATTCACCACGTTCGTATTCTCTTTTAACCTTTTTGAGTAAATTATTACAGAAGTTCCTGTAGCGGTTGAAAACGATAGACGCAATGGAATTTCCTGGGTAATTTGTTGATTTGAGGTAAAGTTTATCACGGGTTTTAATGCAGCGCAGTAGGCCTGGAGTTATCCAGGGCTTTAATATTTTTTTTACTGGGAATAGTCACTATGCGTGTATGATTTATGACTATTTCCGAGACTTTGTGGACCTACTAGTCCACAAAGTCTCAAACATGGTCTAAACAGCTACCGCCTCGGGTAGGAAGATTGTGAGTAGACATTAGTCCATGGTACATCACTGTATTTAGATACCGATCGTAACTTTTGGCTTTACTGTTGGGTGCAATGTTGATATTTATGTCGCCAACAATCGCAATGTTTTGAAAGTTGTTTAATGAAGTTAGGGTGTCATTTAGGAAATCTAAAAAATTATCAGTATTACTAAACGATGGTGATCTGTAGATAGCAACAAGAGCGAATTGTTGTTTATGTTTAATAATCAAACTATTTGAGTCTGCTAGATTCGGTAGTTCCACTGAACATGCTAAATTTTGTCTTATATATACCACAACACCATCATTTTGAAAACGATAGTCAGATGAGTGTTATGTATATCCGTCTAATCTAGGGATAATTAAACATTTGGACAACCAGCACTCTGTTAAGACTATAATGTCCATAGGAATTTGAATTCTGTGTAATAAAGATTGGAAGGAATTAAAATTGCATGAAATACTTCTTACATTAAAGTGAATTATATTGTTACAACGATCATCGATATCTCGAAAACTACTGATCGAATCTTCTAGAAATTAAAACGCATTGTTAATGTCGAAGTACTCTATCGATCCGTTTAGAAAAATCCAGGAAAGTCAATACAAAATCACAAGCCCTTTAAACATCTATACCTACTTACCTACAAATCGCGATAACAAGGGCATTCACCTCTCTCGTCGGCACGACTGTGTAGGTCCTTGTTTTCTCGAATGCTCCAGTAAATACCTACTCTTCTCGAACGCTCTAGTTAAAACGCCTTATCTCTAGATGATTCCGGAATATTCTACCCCGCTAATTAAGAGTTATAAAAGGACACCCGGCTATCGACACGAGTCAGTTAATTTTCGGAAGCGAAAGCGAACACATCTTACCGAAGCGATCAAGAGAGTTATGCCTGCGACTTAAGGAACTACTGTGGATTACTGCGAACTGCTGAGCGACTGGAACTGTTGAAGAGTACTGTGTGTGCTAGTTATTTAGTTGTCTAGTTTGTGGTGAGCGAATAAACTTCTTCGTTGTATAAACGGCATTTAATTTGCACCCCGCGCACGTAACAATATTTAGGGAGGCCGTGGCATTACGTAAGTATTGAATAGACTGCTCAGGATTGCAAACATGGACTTCAGAGATTTCTAATTGTTCAATATCATTTAGATTATAGATTAAGGCTATCCATAAATAGTCATAATATTTAGAAGCATGTGCGTTATAGGCTGACGGACCTGAGTTTCATGGATTTCATAATAAATAGTTAATGAGAGTTGGGGCAATATATTTATAATCAGTAAAATGATAACATAATGTGAAAGGTTCTGCCCGGTGGTAGCTCGAATCATCATGTGTCTATGTAGAATTGTAGTAGTTGTGTGAGTCATAGTGTATGTGTCGTTTGTGTGAAGATTTTAATTTGAAAGATTTGTTGTGTAAATATAAAAATAAAAACGTTATTATGGGCAGGCTTTTGCAAGTATTGCAAAACAGACAAGCCTAATAAGAGACAAGCACTTTGAACAATGATTATTGCAGGTACATAAGTTTCAAGCCGTGGTAAAAAGCGTGAATACGTTATTAGGGAGTTATAGTGAAATGGAAACAGTGATCTTAGGTTATAAATAATGATAAATAACATGGTTTGTCTGACTAGTCACTTAGGCACATTATTCAGTTGATGTTCGTTTTTTACAGAAAAGTGAGGAGCGCCGTCGATCTTACGTAAATATATTTTTCCATGGGATGACCAACAATATTTATAATTATTCAGCTTGGCAAAGTCTCGAGCCAGGAAGAATAATCTCTTCATCCTGGCTGACAAGTTTTCAGATATATAGATCGGTTTTGAAGGTCCGGATATTTTTAATATTTCTGTAGTTAGTATAGCGGATTTTTTGAACTGTTTGTACATGTGAATAAATCTGTCCTTCATAATAACGCTAGTAAAGTCCACGATAATGGGCTTGTAATCCGATTTTTGCTGCGTGTACGGTAGACATCGCTCACTTCATGTAGTTGTATTGAAATATTTATAATTTTACCCAGGTTACTGACCGTACTTAGCAGTTGAGGCTTGGACTCTTGAGTCGATACAGGGATGTTTCGTACTTCCACACATGTAGACCTTGCATAACATTCAGCCCTCTCCAGTTTATCCTCTAAGGTTCGAATATAGTCAAGGTTCGCTTGACGGTCGGATTCCAATACCTGTATTTTCTCCAACAGAGTATCATATGACTTAGAAAGATAGTCAACAGAGGAACGAATATCGCAATTTTGTTGCTTAATTTCGGCAATATTTGTATCAATTTTCTCAATTTTTTGTTCTTGTGCAGTCTTAAAATCCAAAAACATTTGTTTCATATCATTCATAAAATCGTATATGACATTTCGACAATCATCTGATCGTTTACGTTTTGCCCGAGAGTTCGCGTTAAGTGCCTCTAAATCTATTTGTTTGTCGCTTAGATTAGGTTCGGAATCACTACGCTGACATTGAATGGATCGTGCAGGCAGAGTTTGTTGAGGTGGCGGTGATCTATCGACGGGCATTGTATGGTTATATTATATAAGAGTTATTCTTCAAATGCAGGTAAACAACAAAGCTTGAATGCAAGCGCCAACGACACGAATTTGTAGAAAAATTAATAGGGAGGTCTCGGTCAACTGGTCGGTCGCGACGATTTAGTACAGAAGCGCTTTCCGTCAAATATAATTTGAACTCCGTGTATCTGTCTCGTATTCCCAGCGCCAGCCGCACGAGAGAAGATAAGGATGGAATTACTCGGTAGTGTTTGCACTCACGCGTCGCTGTCTCAGGTAGATCATATAAACATAAATTCGCACACACTTTGTTGAAAGTCCTTTGTACTTTGAATAGTTTATAAACACAATTTATTTTTATTTTTGACAAATGACACGGAAACGATTTAACACACGTCTGGTCGCCTCAGACATCCGGAGGGTAGTGGTGGGGTAAATTTATAACATCATCTCTTAACCAAGTATGGGAAGTGCCGAATGCAATGTATATAAGTTTTATTATGACAACAACTGGATCCAAATTCTCAAAAAGCACTTACTGTTCTAATATACAAAATTATTCAATTAAATGTAGCAGCACTAAGTGTGATCTTACATTTATTCTTCTGCAAATCGTGGAGGACGTCTTCGAAGCAGTTGTTCAATTCCTTCAGGGTTGCCAAAATCATCAAGGTTATGAAAAAAAACTGAACTACCAGCAAATTCAAGTTTATGAAAGAGCAACTGTAGAATATGTATAAACTCGTCACAAACACTGAAAGAAAAGCATGCAGCCACTATTAATTATAACATTATCATCATCATCATCATATCAGCCGTAGGAAGGCCACTGCTGAACATAGGCCTCCCCCATTGACTTCCATTTCGACCGGTCTGTGGCGGCCTGCATCCACCGAGTCCCTGCGCTCTTTACCAGTTCATCTGTCCACCTTGCGGAAGGCTTTCTACGCTGCGCTTGCCGTTATGTGGAGACCACATGACAGCAAGCGCAGCGAAAAAGAAAGAAACTTTCTGCCCCATCGGCCATCGAATCTACGAGCTATGTATGCATGTGTATATATCCTGCCCACTGCCACTTCAAGCTTGCTGACTCGCTCTGCTATGTTGCTGACTCTAGTTCGTTTACGTGATTATAGTTTAGGTTTATTGTTGTTGTATATTTTTAAAGTTTTCTTATTTATTCAATCTACTTTCATATCCGTTTTTAAATTGTTATCAAAGCTCTTCAAAATACAAGTCCAGGCACGACATCCGCATTTTTGCGTATTGTTTATTTCGTTTGAAGGGCAAGTTTGTAACATTTTTTATGCATCTTTGCGACATCTATTGATTCGTCATGGAACCCTATACAATCGTGTTATCGGTCAGGTCTCTTGGTTTTCGCTTTTGCACGCGAGATAGCGCCAGTAGTCTGCCGCTACACTTAATTATTCTAGAAATGGCCGAAAGAGTTTGTTTACATTTTTTTATAGGGATATTAGTATTGTAGTTCCAGAAATGTCAGACGAGTTCCGGTATTGACGGATTGCTCGATTATTCTAGTAATAAATAAGTGCCCGGAAGTGCCATGTTGTGGTTTTCGAGAGTATTCGTCTGGAGCGGATATAAATACAGGCCCCGGACGTTAATGAGGATCTTTTTTGATCTGTTATCTGTTGAGTTATTGAGTTTGGTCTGTCTATTCTGCTGCGTGATTTACTGAAGTACTCTGTGATTTACTGTGAAATTAATTCTTGGTTGGAGAGAGCATCAAGTTTTGAGAGCTGATCGTCACCCTGATTCTGGGCATTGCTTACACCTAGACATCTGTAAACACCTGAAAATCAGAAAGGCTGGAAACGTGAACCTTATCAAGAAGAGGCCAGATTCTGTTGCGCTACAATACAACCGGTTCACAGATCGCACCCAAGCCCTGCACAGCTCGCCTCAGGGATGGACCACCTTTGGCCACAAGGTCACGTATTGACTTGTTTGATTATTTTTTTTACATAACCTTACTCTTTAACATTGTTAAATAAAGCTTCAGCCCAACATTTTACTGCTCCGAAAGGGAGTTAGGAGTGCATCAAGGTGTGAATAACCTTCTCATGATAAATATTACATTTAATCTCAGACCAGCATCTTTGCTGCTCCGAAAGTAAGCTCAAGACTTTGTTTGTATTGTCAGATACCTCAAGAGAGCCCAACCAAGGATTTATAACTGTATTTCTTATGTTATGTGTTTAGAATAGCACTGGAGTTCTGTGTTGCTTTTATATGTATGAAAGTTATAGGTAATTATATGTATGAAACCTCTAATTTGTTTCATTGAAGGTGTCCTCTTGAAATGCACAATTTTAATTAGTTATTTATAATTTTATGTATTAATTATCTCTGTGAAAAGGCGCCCTGGGATTATTGAGTTCTTGCTACCATACCGACTGGGTCAGCCGGTGAGTAACCAGGTTACTGGTTACAACTTGAGTTATTCCAGTAGTGTAAGCGATTTCTGAAACAATGTTAAGTAATTCAACAGCGGCAACTACCTCCTTTCATTTTGCTCATTTGACTGTACTGAATGTACCTTCACTTAAGCATTGTTTAAAAAAAATACGTCTGCTATATTTAGCTAAGCTTGCATTGTCACCTCATTCTAACCTTTTTTCAAAATTTTAAGTTACCAGCTCATCACCATCAGCACAGTTAATCCCGGTGCATCCTCGCCTAATCTTCATTTGTCTCATCGTGCGGTACTTTTGCGGGTGCGACTTCTGGTGGACCCCCAAACCCGAGAGAAAATCCTGCGCCAGAATATATGTAAGTTTACCTGTTTTGTATAGTTTATGTTCAGCAACTTATTTGTTTGTATTCAGAATAGAAATCAAACCAAGATTACGAGATGTTATTTCACAATATATTTAACTAGTGAGCTATCTTCAAAATTACAACCAGTCACTCAATAGTCGCCATTGGTAAGCTCGAGTTTTTTCTTCTCCCCGTCCCGCGCGCCCGCGCATCCCTCCATCTTGCGTTTAGTTATAGTTGTAGGCGCTAACAACTTCTTCTTCTCGAAGACTGTGAGGTTTCGAGAGGATGCACTGTCTGGTGTGGCTCCGGCTCAGCTGGTAGAGGACACAGGTTACTGATTGCACGGCGCACAGTGCCCTTCGAAGTCAGGACATCTGCAACACGCGCGACGCCATCTGCTCCAAGATAGAGTCGCTCGATCCGACCCATTCGCCACTTGAGAGGAGGCAGGTTGGCTTCCTTGAGGATCACCATGTCTCCTTGTGACAACGACCCTTGGTTGACTCGCCATTTGGATCTCTGTTGGAGCTCGCAAAGGAACTCGTTGCGCCATCTCTTCCAAAAGTGTTTTCTCATTTGCTCGATCTGTTGGTACCTGTTTAATCTGGTAGTTTTTATATCCAACAGCACTGGAGACGGCAGCGAGGTAAGTGGTCTTCCGATCAGGAAATGCCCAGGAGTTAATGGAAGAAGATCACAAGGATCCGATGAAAGAGGAGTAAGGGGACGCGAATTTAAAATTGCTTCGATCTGAACAAACCACGTAGATAATTCGTCGAAAGTTAAATGATTTTCATTTTTTCCTAACATTCTATAAAAATGATGTTTGGCGGATTTCACGCCTGCCTCCCAAAGCCCACCGAAGTGGGGAGAGTAAGCCGGCGAAAACCGAAACTTAATACCTTCGTTCGCAGCGAAAGACGACAGAGATTCATTGTTTAGGGTTAAAAATTGGTTTAAATCATTGCTTGCGCCCACAAAATTACGACCGTTGTCGCAGTTAATTTCACTCGGCTTTCCCCTACGAGAACTGAAACGTCTCAAACAATGTATAAATGCTTCGGAGCTAAGATCAGATGCAACCTCGAGATGCAATGCTCTAGTTGTGAAGCAAACGAAGAGGCATAGATATGCCTTGATGATTTTACATCCGCGGCCGAGGCGGTCTCTGATAGGGAAAGGCCCAGCAAAGTCAACACCTGAAATTTGAAAAGGTAAATTGGGAGTAACTCTAGAGCAAGGTAAATTTCCCATAATGGGAGTTATGGTTTTTGCTTTCATGATCCTACATACTTGGCAATTGTTTACAGTGCTTCTCGCAAGTCGTTGACCACTAATAGGCCAGTAACATTGGCGTAAGTTTGTAAGCAGCAGCTGTGGACCACAGTGTAGCAGTTTTTTATGCTCGTGAGCGTAGAATCTAACAACATAGGATGTTTTTTACTGTACGGTTCCGCTGCGCGCTGAATACGCCCACCTACACGGATAATGCCGTCTTCGTCTACGAACGGTCTCAGAGATAAAATAAGGGACCTAGAAGGTAAGATTTTTTTATTTAATAATAAATTTAACTCGGATTCAAAACATTCAGTTTGGTGCTGTTTTATTAAACATTTCACAGAAGTTTCCAATTCCTCAGCTGTTAAATTGCCTGTATTTTTTGAGTCCGTGGTTTTTAGATTATGAATAAATCTTAGTACGAAAGCCATGGCTCTGTGTACGGTTGTGAATTTCGAATATTTGTCAAAATTCACAACCCCGCAAAGAGTGGTGGCGTGAGAACTCGTAGGTATGGTGGTACTAGTGCATGTAGTAGTTTTAGTTGAAGAGTGAGTTTTAGTATTAGTGTAAGTTTTCTTTTCAGGTAATTCCTTTGTATAGTTTATGTTATTGGGCCAATCAGACTCGGATTGCAATAAGAATTGAGGGCCATGCCACCACAAAGTAGTTTTATGTATAAGCTTGGGATCTATACCTCGAGACGCGAGGTCGGCGGGGTTTTGAAGTCCCGGTACGTGGCGCCAACACCCGGACGACGTTAACTGCTGGATTTCCGCTACACGATTAGACACGAATGTCTTTAAGTCGCGAGCTTGAGAGGACAGCCAAGCGAGGACAACAGAAGAATCGGTCCAATAACATATTTTAGCAATATTCAGTCTTAAAGCCTTTAAGACCTTTTTTACTAAACGAGCTGCTATTAGAGCTCCACAAAGCTCTAAGCGTGGAATCGTTTGTGGCTTGACTGGTGCAACTTTAGTTTTAGCACAAAGAAGATTGACAACCACTTTACCTGAACTATCTAGCGAGCGAAGATAGACACAAGCTGCATATGCGCTTTGCGAGGCATCGCAAAACGCATGGAGCTCAATGTTATCTGGGTTTTTACTTAAGACACACCTGGGAATTTGAATAGAAGACAAATTATTTAAGCCCGAAATAAATGTAAACCATATTCTTTCTATGTCAGAAGGAATGGGTTCATCCCAGTCTAATTTGGTAAGCCATAACTTTTGTAGTATGATTTTTGGAGTTATAGTACAAAGACTCAGTAGCCCAAGTGGATCGAAGAGCTTTGCTGAGTTTGATAAGATTACTCGCTTTGTAGCTAGAGAAGAACAAGAAAATTCGGTAGGAAAATGTAAGACGTCAGCGGCTGGGTCCCATTTAAGGCCGAGCGTACTAGATTGTGAACTTAACTCCAAATCTGTAGTGGTAAGTAAATTTGGGTTGTTTTTTAGAACAGAGGGAACATTTGTTCGAAACTTACGGAGAGGAAAACATGCTGAATTCAGAATTTCTGTGACTTTGGTTATAATGCGTGCTAACTCCGCTTTGTTACTGCTTCCAGACAGATAGACATCAACGTAGAAGTCGGATCTGATCAGTTGAGCGATCTTCTCATCTTCACAGTCCCTTGATAACTGAAATAAACACCTTGTACTTAAGAATGGTGCAGAAGCAGTACCGTATGTTACGGTGTTAAGCTGGTATGTTTTAATAGGAAGCTCTTCACTATCACGCCACAGTATCATTTGTAGAGGCCGCTGTTCGGGCTGGACGAGCACCTGTCGGTACATCTTCTCCACGTCCGCCGAAACCACATACTGATGCTGTCTGAATCTTAACAAGATCGAAAATCGGTCGTCTTGGACGACGGGTCCTACGTACTGGATGTCGTTAAGAGACTTTCCTGAGGACGTTTCAGCGGACGCGTCGAAGATAACCCTTAACTTAGTGGTTTCGCTGCTCTCTCTGATGACAGCGTGATGAGGAAGGTAACAACCCTGTGATGGATTTGTGACCTCGCTCATGTGTCCTAGGCTCTCATATTCTTGCATAAATTTAATATATTGTTCATGAAAGTTAGGATTTTTTCTCATTTTTCTTTCCATTTGATTTAATCTTTTTTCAGCTATATGATAAGAGTCGCCTAGCACACTGGGCGGTTCACGAAGAGGAATCATAACATTGAACCTACCATCCTTTCACAAATATTTTCATCGAAAGAAGGACTAATCAATGAAGGCACATTTTCTAATTCGAAAAACTTAGAAAGTTGTAATTGAATATCTTTACTGAAGTGACAAAACATACGATTAGTTTTAGAGACGTTATTTGTTCTCATTGGACCTGCTACTACCCAGCCCAATTGGGTTTCTTGTAGAAGAGGTTTGTTAGGACCCAGCTTAATTTTAGAGGGACAAAGTAGATCCCAGAAGACGTCCGCTCCGAGAAGAAGGTCGATTTCTGAAGGATAACAGAAACTGGGGTCTGCTAACTTTATGTTATTTGGAATTTCCAAATCTTTGATGAAAACTTGCACTTGAGGTAGTTTATCTGTAATCAAAGGGAGAACAAAACATCTTAGAGATGTTTTAAAAGATGTAACAGAAGAACGTATGACGATGTTACAATGTTCTGTAATATTGACGACAGCATTGTTAATGCCGGAGACACACTGCACCTGATTTGCAATTTTAAGCAAACCGAGTTTAGCTACAGCTTCTTCGATAATAAAAGAAGATTGGCTACCGCTATCCAGTAACGCTCTTAAAACGAAGGATTTGTCGTTGTTTGTCACCTTAACCAAGGCCGTGGACAGAAGAGCCTGGTTTGCGGAGACAGCCGACATGCTGATGGCAGAAATATTCCCAGAAGAATTATCTGCAATATGAGAACGTTCACTGTTGTCGTTTGCGGTTGAACGAAGTGACGAAGTGTCTTCAGAACCTTGCGGTGACCGAGGAGGCTGTGAGTTATTTAAAGAAGACTGTTTGTGCAACATTGTATTATGTTTTCGTTTACAAACACGATAACCCCCTAGTCTGCATTGAGCGGACCTATGACCGCTACGAAGACAATTGTGACATAATTGCCATAGAAAAACCGTTGAGATACGCTCCTCAACAGGTAACGTTTTAAACTTAGGGCAATCATATAATTTATGATTCTGTTTGCATTCGACACAGCTATTAATATTCCTTTCAAGGCTGGCAGAAGATGATGACGCAGTAAAGGACTTAGACTTAACCATGGCATTGCGCTTTTCCGATTTATCGGGTTTGCTAGCATGAACGGTTTCTAATACGATGGCTCGCTGCCGTAGAAAATTAAAAAAGTCATCTAATTTAGTTCTTTCCAAAGTAGTCCTAAACTGTTCCCAGTCCCTAGCAGTTTTTGTGTCTAACTTTGTAGACGCCATGTATATGATGAGGGAGTCCTAATGATCCGTGGGTTCCCCTAGTGAATTCAATGCATTTAAGTTTTTTGAAATTAAATCAATTAAATCCCGTAAACCCTTTTCAGATTCCTTAGACATAGACTCAATTGAAAACAAGCACTTAATGTGTTCATTTACTAATAGTCGCTTGTTGTCGTACCTTTTTTTTTTTTTTTTTTTTATCGTGCGGAAATCCCTTCGGATACCCCCCCGCTGCCCAGCGGGGGTGGTTATGTCGGGCTTGCACCGACTAAAACCGCACGCCGTCTCGGGTCTTCAGACGCCGGGGTGTAAGGTTACCCATAGAGCATATCCCTCGCACCCCGGCTGACCCTGGGCCATCTCACCACTAACAGCATCGCTCATCCTGTCTCCTCTGAAAGCAGAGGAGTACGGAGAGCGATGTGTTCCCGCCACGTTGGGTATTGGCCGACGATCAATGCCAACCCTATGAAGGGGTGAAGGGGAAGCCATTGACCGCCGCCCAGGGTGTACCGGCCGCTCCGATTCCGTTCCCCCCGGACTGTAGCGGGATCGGAATCGGAGCGACACTCGAGGAGGTTACCCAACACACACCCCCGCTTGTTGTCGTACCTATCGCATAAGAGCGACCAGGCGATGGAATAATTATCACGAGTAATTACAACTGAATTTATGACTGCCTGAGCGGATTCGACTAAATAAGATTGCAAATAATGAAACTTACTGACGTCATCGAGATCTTCGTTATCGTGAACGAGAGATTTATACATGTCGCGAAACTCTAACCACTTATTTGGGTCTCCGTTAAATGAAGGAATTTTTAACGGACGTCATTTTAAATGTCTAGAAGATTTCAAGGTCGTCTGTGAGCCATTATCACCAAGTCCATTCTCAAAGGCTTGAAGCAACCCCTGAGCCTGAGCAATCAACTTGTAGACGCGGTTTTCAAATTCCTCTCTCTCGAGCATTTGAGACTCCTCGTCTTCATCAAGACTTTCTATTTTATTTTGCAACGCGTCAAAAACGCTTAAAAGGTCTTGTAATTTGCTCAGCCTCAAGTTTAGTTCATTGAATTGAGTTTTACTTATATCGGTTAATAGGATAGGCTTGAAATATTTTTCTAATGACGTCACACGTGACTTAATACGACCTCTTTCCGCAATAAACTCCCGTAATTCTTTTTCAGCCATATTTGAAGCGCAAACAATGATAAAACTCAATTAAGTTGCAGTTAAAGTTAAAAAATACAATGAATACAACCTCGTTTATCGCCGCTCGATCATAACAAAGGATCAGCTGGCGGGCGATCGATGCACTAACCGCTAACTCAGGCGCAGGTTACGTAACAAGTCGCCCGGCCGGCCCGCCGCTGCAGTAGAGAGGTATTTCGTTCGATTCTCGCTAATTTTCTCTCGGAGTACCCTGGAATAGTCGGCCAATCCAATTTAGCACTTATAAACCTATTCTACTGAATAATATGGGGACTTAACCACCTTAATAACAATAATGCAACATTACGTAGGTAATTAACACAAAGGTTGAGATTAATTGAACAAGATAATATCAATTAAGTATTGATGAACATGTGAGTAGTGAAAAAATATGACCTAGATTAATGAATTGGGACGTAATTACTATTAATTGGTTCAACATAAGTTACATAATTCGCTTGATAACGGAACTGATTTTGAATGTAAGACAGAATTTTGATTAAATACCTAATCCGTAAATTATATGGAAATTAGAAAGGAATCTAAATAATGGTAAACATTATGAACATTATAATGGTAAACATTATGAAATAAGGGTTTACTTTACAAATTACTGGAATATTGAATGATAATTTTGTTACAGCAAATATGTGGGTGAGTTAACACTCATTTAACGGCGAAGTTAACTAACGCAATCTGCATAATTCGAAGCAATGAATTAACAAAATAAGGATGTAAATAGGTAGGAAATGGCAGTACTTCCCTCGGTTTAGATTGTTTCACCTCGTCCTGCGGGATATATGTCTTCCAAGATCAGCACATCACGTCGGGGTCACCATTTGTTTTGTATAGTTAATGTTCAGCAACTTATTTATTTGTATTTAGAATAGAAATCAAACCAAGATTACGAGATGTTATTTCACAATATATTTAACTAGTGAGCTATCTTCAAAATTACAACCAGTCACTCAATAGTCGCCATTGGTAAGCTCGAGTTTTTTCTTCTCCCCGTCCCTCCATCTCCATCTTGCGTTTAGTTATAGTTGTAGGCGCTAACATTACCTATAGTCAATAGTTAATTGCCTTAGACTCACCTTTGCCATTTCCGACAACAGCTTCGTACACATAGTAACCATAGTCCACAAGAATTATAGTGACACCAAATACTAACGAAGATACAGCTATCAACTCTTTCCTGTCATTTGCGAGTGTCGGTAAACGAAAATCTTTTAATTCTTCGTTCAACTGAAAATATCCAGAGACTTTAGTACATCAATGACAACAATATAAGTCCAATCTATATATACTATATAAAACCAAATCGTGTTAGTGATGACTGGGATAAACTTGTAGGGACACAGCAAGCGTGTATTGCAAAGTTGCATACGTAGCACTTAGTTAGAACTGCCGGCTGCGCCCGGTTAAAACAGCCGCAATATAACATCAGTACGAACACGTTGTCGTTTTAATTCCCAAGCCCAAATATCTCTGATTCAGTACAGTGAGTTAAAGTAACTAGACGTGATATAATATAATAAACGTGATAAACGTGATATATAACGTTCAATTCAGTAATTAAATAACGTTAGGCAAATATAACGTTAAATTGGTGAATCCTACAATTAGAGCATTAGCATTTATTTTTTTATTTTTTCGGAGTTTTGGGGAATTATACACGTGGCCGCAGAATGTCAACGCCAGTACCACCAGCAGCACAGCATAAAATTGAGGGCATGGCCGACAAAGGGGAGAGGGCTTTGGCAAGCATCCCGTTGTTTTCGCTGATTCTGGAGTTCTGGGCAGACCAAACGCGACTCTGGTTTGTCCAGTTTGAGGCCGCCGTGGACGGACAGTGTCTGAGCGATACCGCCAAGCAGAATTTGGTGGTAACAAAACTGACTAAAGCGGCAGTACAACAGGTGAGTGATCTCTTACTGAACCCTCCTGAGAGCCGGAGGCATCAGACACTGAAGGAGCGTTAACTTCAAGTGTTTGAGGAGTCGGAGACACGAAAACTTCAGAAGCTGATTGGAGAGATGAAGCTGGGAGATCAGCGGCCATCCCAACAGCTACGACGGATGTGGGACTTAGCGGGCGGAAAGGTACAGGATAAGCGCTGAGTATGATGTGGCAATCACACCTACCTACCGCGGTGAGGGCCATACTCACCGTAGCGGATGCCAGGGACTTGGATGTGTGCGCGACCATAGCGGATAAAGTCCTGGAGAACACGGGTACCTCAGCTCAGATCGCGGAAGTAAGGCCAGCGGAACCCGGATCGTCATTGAAGTCGGAGATGCAGGAGGTCAGGGTGTAGTTGGCGCGGGTCAATGTGCGAGTACGTGACATCGAGCTGGACGTACGCGGGATCGTCACGACAGTGCGCATAGGCGGACATCAGGGTCGCGTAAGGCGGAGTCCCCTGGAAAACGAAAAGACAGTAATTGGTTGTGTTTTTACCATTTCCGTTACAGGGAGAAAGCAACTAAGTGCCTAAAACCCTGTAGCTAGAGTGGGGTAGAACAGAAGCCGAGCTCGGGAAACTAGCGAGTGTGCAGTCAGAGGCGGGCCCCTGCACCATATACAACCGCCTTACCATTAAGGATAAAAATTCAGGTATGAAGTTTTTAATTGATACCGGTGCGAATGTATCCGTCATACCAAGTGAGAAAATTCGTACTCGTAGATACACATAACAGTGATAAGTGGAACTTTAACTTGTATGCTGCTAATGGTACCTCAATTAAGACTTTTGATTTGAAAACACTAATTTTGAATCTTGGTTTAAGACGCCCGTATACTTGGAATTTTATAGTTGCAGACGTACAGCAGTCAATTATCGGTGCTGATTTTTTAACTAAACACAAATTAATGATAGATTTAAGCTGACGGTGCATCTTAGACCAGAAAACTAATTTAAGTATTATAGGATGTATTGTTAAGTGGGGTGGATCATCGTTAACTACCATAGATAGCAATAATATGTACTCGGATTTACTGCCACAGTACTCGGAAATTACTAAACCAGTGTCATTTAAGGAGGACCCTCCTCCTATCTCAGTGTTTCACCACATAGAAACTACTGGACCACCATTTTTCGCGCGTGCTAGGCCTTTAGCACCAGAGAGGTACAAAAAAGTTAAGGAAGAATTTAGGCACATGCAGGAGTTAGGTATCTGTAGGCCGTCAAAAAGTCCTTGGGCAAGTCCTTTTCACGTGGTACCGAAAAAGGATGGGCAATTACGTCCTTGCGGTGATTATACGGCGTTGAATAACGTAACCAAACCCGATAGGTACCCGATACCCGGAGATGGCCCAGGGTCAGTCGGGGTGCGAGGGATATGCTCTAAGGGTAACCTTACACCCCGGCGCTTGTAGACCCGAGACGGCGTGCGGTTTTAGTCGGTTCAAGCCCGACATAACTGCCCCCGCTGGCCGGCGGGGGGGTTTCCGAAGGGATTTCTGCACGATAAAAAAAAAAAAAAACGATTTTACATGCATGGCTGGGTAACAAAAAAATCTTTTCACGTTTAGACCTAAATAGGGCTTATCATAACGTTAAAAACTCAAGAATAGATTTTCATGATAATTGTTTTTAGGGTTCCGTTGCCAAATGGCCAAATACCGAACCCTGATAGATTCCTCATGTCTGTCTGTCTGTCCGTCCGTATGACCCAGCCACTTTTTGCCGAAACTAAAAGAACTATGCTTGTGAAACTTGGTAAGTAGATTTATTCTGTGAACCGCATTAAGATATTCACACAAAAATAGAAAAAAAAACAATAAATTTTGGAGTAATAATACTTAGAACATAACTGAAACTCAAATATTTTTATTTCATCATATCCATACGGTATCTATGGATAGGTCTTCAAAAATGATAATGAGGTTTCTAATATAATTTTTCTCCAAACTGAATATTTTGCGCGAGAGACACTTCGAAAGTGCTAAAATGTGCTCCCCCCCCCCCCCATTATCTGTAACTTCTAAAATAAGAGAATGATAAAAGTAAAAAAAAATTAGTTTCAACGAGATCTACGTCATAAATCGTAAACCGCAAGGCTACTGCTAAGTAACGATCAGATCCATAGCTACTATAAAAGTAATTATGAGGTGCCTAAATACGAAAAACAATACAGTAAACCAAACTCGCAAAAACCATTAGGCCCTCATTTCACATTTGACTGTAATCCACCTAGCTTAGACGAAATAGAACACCAAATCAAAAAGAAACCAACAAAAACCGCCCCAGGGCCTGATGGCATACCTTACATTATCTATAAAAAATGCCCATCGGTACGTAAACATCTTCTAAGCATATTCAATAGGATCTGGTCGAGCAAAGAAGTCCCAGCGGCCTTCGGCAAGGCTAATTTTGTGCTCATTCCAAAGAAAGAAATAGTAACTAGTCCAAAAGACGCTAGACCAATAGCACTAACCAATACAATTTCTAAAATTTTCTTCTCATGGCTTCAATTTAAAATGACAAATTTCATGATCAATAATAACAATTTCAGACCAAACTATCAAAAAAGGTTCCTACCCGGAATTTCAGGATGTCTGGAACACAATTCTTTACTGGCGGAAAGTTTAAAAGATGCCAGATCAAATGAAAAGCAAATAACAGTTTGTTGGATAGACTTAGAAAACGCTTTTGGCTCAGTACAACACGAGCTTATGTTGTTTGCATTAAAATGGTATCACGTTCCGTCCATCATTTGGGAAATAATATCCTCTTATTATGGTAAATTAAAGTTTGTGATTAATACCAAAGATGGATACACGCAACCTTTAAATTATAATGTGGGTTTGTTCCAAGGTTGCTGTTTATCACCTATAGTTTTCAATATAGTAATAAATATTTTAATGGACAACATTTCCACACACGACAAGAAGTGGGGCTATCGGTTAAAGCTAAACGGTAAATATACGGAGTCTATCCTCGCATTCGCGGATGATTTGGCAATACTGACTCGTAACCCAAAGCAGTGCCAGGACCTACTGCGTAGAGTAGACGATTTCTGTACATGGACAGATGGAAAGAGAGCAAAACCTAGCAAATGCTACTGTCTTTGTCTGGGTAGGCGGGGTACCAGGTATACTTCATATGACCCAGGGCTTAGTATAGGCGGGGAAAACGTTTCAACTATATCTGTAACCGTGCCTTTTAAATTCCTCGGAAGAAAGATTGACAACAGAGGTTGCACTCCAGCTTTGGACGAATTAATTGATAGTTTCATTATCGATTTAAAAAAGGTAGACCAACAACCAATAAGTAATGTTAAAAAAGCTTGGATCTATGACAATTATTTAACCTCGCATCTTAACTGGCCGTTTCTTATATATGATATAAACCAGAGCCTCCTCAAAAAACTAGATGCGAGTGTCACGAACACACTGAAGTCGTGGCTAGGGCTAGCTCAGTCGGCCGACCCGTCGGCACTATATAGATCCGTGAACAATTTTGGAATGACGCTTAAGAAGCCATCAGAACTCTATAAACACCTAAGAGTAACTAAAATGCACGTCTTATCGGAATCTAAATACGAAATAGTAAAAGTCCTTCCGAAAGATAAAAATGCATCGGAGCTCGAATCACGCCTCCAGTTCCATAAAAGATTCATGATAGGCTCGCAGACTGGTAGAGTAGATCTAGGTAATATTCAGAGACAAACAGATAAAGAAATAACAAAATCTTTTCTTCAAGCAGACGAAAACAACACCTATAAGGTGCACGCAATGAACCTAGAAATGCAAAACGAATGGTTGACCCTAGGTGAATTTTGTATTCCCATAGCCTTAAAATGGCGTACCATAATATACGACTGGTCACCGGCCTTACTTAAATTTTACCTAAATGCATTCCAGTTGACCCTCCCCGACCAAAGCAATCTGGTCAGATGGGGAAAAGCCACAGATAAAACATGTAACTCATGTGGTGAAGCAACTGGTACGGCTAGGCACCTACTAGTGGGTTGTAAAACGCTATTAGACCGGGGTCATTACTCGCGCCGTCATGATAAGGTATTAGAAATCATACGTGAGGCTGTAAGTTTGGCGGTAGCTAGAGCGAAAAAAGGATTAACCACAAACCAAAGAAATAACATTGCGTTTGTAAAGGAAGGCTGCTCAAAGAAATCACCTCAAAAGCCATATTCAATTTTGATAGCTGCCGTTAACTGGACAATACTCGTAGACACGTATGAGAAGCACTATAGGATACCGGAGGATGTCTGTGCCTCATCATCCAGACCCGACATATTCCTTTTTTCACGATCGCATAAGCGTGCAGTGCTTGTAGAACTCACAGTACCGTGGGAAACTAATATACCTAAAGACCACGCTATAAAGACGAACAAATACTTTGATTTGACTAACGAGTTAACCAAAAACGGCTATGTGGTTAAACTCTATGCCGTAGAAGTAGAAGCAAGGGGAATTCCAGCTAAATCCCGGTACAACTTACTTAAAGACCTCGGATTGCCAAGAGCTTCAGTAAGCTCTTTATTAAAACATATATCAAAAGCGGCATTGTTAGGATCTTACCAAATTTGGATAGGTAGGGGGGGGGGGAACACTACTGACGGTGGTGCATCACAAGGTGGCCATTCTAAACCTACATCTGGGTCGCAAGTCCCAGTCGCCGTCATGGTGTTCCTCTCTGTACCACGCTATGGACCCGGCGACCGCACGGTGAATCCATGGAGTGCTGAGAATCGGATCTCTCTATCTTTCATTCAATCAACTCAAATACTAAAATTTTACTTGCTGCTACGGAACCCTTCATGGGCGAGTCCGACTCGCACTTGGCCGGTTTTTTTATATGTTGCCACCTTTACTGTGCCTTTTTATTTTATTTTTTTACCCAAGTTACGCCGACCAGCGGAGGTGGTTATGTCGGACTCGAACCGACATAAACCGGCGCGCCGTCTCGGGTTTTTAATGTCGGGGTGCAGGAAGACATTCACTAAATAAATTCAGTTTATAAGGTGACCAACATAACTTGATTCTAAGGTGGATTCGGGTCAGCTAGTACAACATACTACGCAGGGTAGTGCGGGAGCAGACTTCACGTACTCGATGCGTGATTCCTCACCTCGCTGCCTTTGTCATTGACGCAAGTGATATATAATTGTCACATAGGTAGGATAGACGACTAAGCGATAGTTAGATAGACTACATATATATTGCCTAGAGAATTAGGATTGCATTTTAAAACCATTTACTTGTTTCAATTCCGCAATGCAGTCAATCATGTAGCGCATTCTGTTGATGCCCGTGTAGGATCCTACGATGACCACCATACATACAATGAGCACGTCACATATCCACACTACGCGGTTGCCAATGGAGGCAGCCAACAAGGAATCTTCGTATCCAGCCATGTCTATCACTAAAACCGCAATAGTTCCGGCTACTGAAAATATAAACATGACTAAAATAAATCTGGTTTCTTTTAGTAAAGACGTAGACGATTATCTAGGCAAAGACCACTATTTAAATTTGTCAGCATCTGGAATGGTCACTTATACCTACTGTCTGAACTTCACCTTAGCTTACCATCAGGTGGTGTGAAAGGACTTGGTAGATCAAACATTAAAAAGCTCATGAAATTCGAAAAGAGGCGGATATTTTTTTTACAAATTGTCTTCCAGCTAAATCAAATACTAACCGACCAGTACAACCAAAGTTTCACCATATAGGCTGTAGTTGTGTGATACCCGGATCTGCCAGCCATCACGCGTACTCCTAAATGTGATGGGTGCTATGCCAGCTAATTGTGATAAACGTAGGACGAAACTCAGAAGCCCCGAAACCGCACACTCAGGATGAAGAAACGTTTCTAGGCTCATTTCAGTATCGCTGCAGAAACAAAGATATATATTAACATACATTATCAGGCATTGTATGTTAGAAACTTATTCCGAAATAGAATTAACGTGAAATAATCAGTAAAATGTTAAATATGACGGGTTTTTGGGATACGTGCTACGCATAGTAGGCAAAGTGAAGTAGGTGATCACATTTGCTAGACGACCGATGGACGCTCGCAAGTGAGTTCTTGAGTGGAGAATGAGTATCGAGAAGGTGAGGTAAGACTTAGATGGACTGCCGACCTGAGAAAGGTAGGTGGAATAGACTGGATGTAGAAGACGGGAAACTCGTTGATGGCACACTTTAGAAGAGACTTATGGCCTACAGTGGACTGCAATAGAGTAATTGCAGAATAATAAAATTGTCTCAATGTGTACAAAATTTACAGTGGAGCTAACAATAAACACCTGTTATTTCTGTGTCACACCCACAAACTTTTACGACCACCGTGTGTATGTTATAATACGTCGTATACAGTACTGCCTTCCTAAATCAAATATTACGTTTAAATAATTGTAAATAACATTGGATTGTATGAGGATTAAATAAAAATGGATAGGAACTGCCAAGAAAATTTGTTGGTGGTTAATATTTTTTTCTGCTTTCTTTTTGCCAGACAGTCATTAAAACAAACAGCGACTTAGGCGCTCTACTAATGCAATCTACTAAACGCTGGAGCTTCGCTTCGCTTGGTGCTTCGCCCGCTGTTTAGCAGCCCCTTGTAGTCGGGTTGACTTGGGCCCTGAAGGTGTTAGTAGGGCCTTGTACACCCTATGAAAAACATTTCATGTCACTCCTAAATAGTTTCTTCACATTGTATAAATTGCAACTGTTCAGCCCTAGGGGTTCACTGTACGGTGTGAGTAGTACCTTTTTTTTCGAATGGATATCCCCCTGGATTGGGTTTAGCAGGGTGGTTATGTCGGTTTCGACCCGACTAAAACCGCACGCCGTCTCGGATCTTTAGACGCCGGGGTGTAAGGTGGCCTCATAGGGCATTTTCCTCGCACCCATACTGACCCAGGGCCATCTCCGGTTTCGAGATGGCAACCTCGGGAAATCTTGCCCCGGAAAGGAGGCGCCTGTTGTCCCGCCGCCCCGGCCTGCTTCTGCTGGGGTGCCAGGCAGCCTAACCTGCTACCCTTAGGCCTGCACTCATGGAGGACGGAGGTCGCTGAGTGACCTCCGGCGCCGCACGGGCTTTGAGTAGTACCTACTGGTTTTAGTCTACCGGATGGGTAGACTAAAACTTTATATCATTCTTTGGATAAAAAAACTATATAAGCAGTTGATAGCTAGAAGGTTTTAAGTCACTGTGAATTTTTATAAGAAAACGTTCAGTAGTTACGTTATATTAACTACGGAACAAATCCACATTCCTGTGGACCGCCGGTGTCGCCTGAAGCCACGATGCTTTCAACTATCTGTATACTCATACTTTATTTGTTATATGAATAATATGTGCGTAATACAATTACTGAGCGCCAATGCAAACACCTTAAAAATTCCATTCTGATCTTATCTAATCAAATGGACGTCGTTGAACAACTTTAAAAAGTCGTTTATTTTAAATTAGAATTTGATTTTACAGCAGCTCATGGACTTTTTTTTAAGTATAGATGTTTAAATGAGTATGATGGTAAGGGAATACCGGTGTTTATAAACAATCATAACACCAGAGGTGTTGCTCGCAATGTCCAAAAGAACCTGACGTAACATAAAACATAAACATAAATAGGAATGACGATTAAGAAACAGAGAACATCTAGGATGGGACCTGAACTCGCGACCAGTCCCTTACAGGGGGAACGCTCTGAGCAGCTGGGTTCAGGTCCCGTCCTAGATGTTCTTTTTTTCCGATCTAAATCTGTAGGAAAATTAAGCATACAAATTGCTTAAAAATTGAAATGAATTAAGAAACACTTTGAAGAACACCAAAGAGCCCAATTTAGAAAAATTGGTGGTATAGGTTTGCTTCCCTCTAAATAGTCTCTTTGTAGGTGGTAGAGTCAAGCAACAGTCATTTTGGCCGTTGCATGAATGGGCCGACTCGACCGGGAAGCACCGCCCTCTCACGCCAAGTAACAGTATCCCATCCCCTTTCCTTTACAGGGTCGGCAGCGCGAGTGTGACGCCACTGGTATTGCACACGTCCATAGGCCGCGGTAACCGCTTCCCATCAGGTGGGCCGTGTGCTTGTCTGCCACCTTAGTGGTATAAAAAAATATACTCCACAGTCTACGATAGATATGCCTGCAGAGGAAATTAACCACAAGCTTCTGACTATGGTGGCAACCCGTCTATTTGAAAGATAAACTCCGCCTCCCCTCTAAAGACACGAGTGGATGTCTGTGCTAAACTGTGTCCACTCCTAACTCCCGTAGGAGCCAAGTATAATAATATATCACCGTCTGATAACAGGTTATATAACACTGTCGTATTATGTAGTATACGTATATTATTATATGTAGTATAATCATTTTTCTTCCATAATATCCTTTGTACAACTAATGTGTGTCGAGTCATGCTAGTCCCACAAACATCATCCGACACACATGGCTGCTTTCTATCATTCCCTACAATAACACAACACAACTCAACCTAACGCATATCGAAGCCGAGTGATGATGCATTTTCTGACAATAGGTACTGTAAAAATTGTAGCAAGTCATGATCTGAAATTAATTGCACGTAAACTCTCGCTTGATGAATCCCTCGGCGATGTTGGCGCTAATAACGTTAACGCGTTCGTAATGATCGCGGCAGTGCTCAACCTGTAAGTAATTGTTCGGAAGTTCTCCGAGCGGCATGCAACGGTGGGTTGATGGCGGAATAAACTACCGCAACTCGAAGAGAAACACACAGTAGCGACTCTACTTGAACACAACATATTTTATTTATTTATGAATGATTCAAAAAAGACAATATACCTACTTCAGATGATTCTTCATACCAATTAAGACATTTTTAATTTAAGGAGGAAATTACAGAGTGGAACTCTTCGGTTGACATCCCTAACCAAACTGAATAGCCTTTATTGTATACCAAAAATAATATACAATACAAGTCGCTGGCAGACAGTTGTGGGATACGGGTGGATTGTAAAAACAGCATTTAAGCATCCAATAAAATAAATTTGGAGCATCCTATATACTACAAATAAAATAAAACATATATTTTTATTAATACTTCAGATCTCTTAAAACTTTTATACAAATTCGTAAATAGCAGCTTATACGAATTCATTGAAGAGAGGTATTGTGAAAATTATAATTATAAAAAATCTTTTCTGGCGAACGAGAGAGTGAAATCTTGCTATTATGAAAATAAAATATGTATTCATTGGAGTAAAGTTTCGTATTACTTTATTAATATTTGGTTTTAAAAGATCTTCTGAGCACAATTGGTATCATTGAGCTGAGCGAAGCGAAGCTCTTATATGCGGGATAGCCACTTCTTTGTCATTGTACTTCTTTTCTCCTGCTTGACCGATCTTGACCAAATTTAGCACGGTGATAGTGTGGACACACTCAGTGCAAATTATCCAAATTATGTGCAAATTATTAGTGTTTTGAAGCGAGATGGTTTGTGTCTGATGTACTATTGAGGAAAACAGTTTCACGAGCGCGCGGCTTATTTACAAGTAAGAGTTGTTCGTTCAGCTCAATTTATTTCAGTGGCACCCTGCACTGAATTCCTAGTATAATCGTGGGTGTAATTAAAATGAATCCAAAGTTAGTCTCTTCTTACTCAGAGTTAGCCTAGTCTGCAGTGGTAGAATAGATTCTTGGTGATAGTTACTGATCTCTTAAAGTTAATGATTGATCAAACCTTCCAACTGTTTCATCTCAAACTATGCAATAACCACCATACTATGGCTTAAACAACCCTTATACAAGGCTAGCTAATAGCCTGGTCATAAAGCTGTCACCGTTCTGAAATTCCAAAGGAACAATAAATGCGCGGTTGATTTATTAAAAGGTAAGTGCGGTCACACCCTTACCTATAAACGGAGGACCACGATATGAGGGCCCGGTATTCTCATAATCGTCACTAAACTTTGTGAGCTATTACGCGCACATTATTCGCCACATTTTTGAGATATGGGCAGTAAGGAGATGAAACATACTTGGGCATGTGGGAAGTCCGTAAAGTGTACCATCGTATTATAGAGAAAAACTCGTATTTTGTTCTCAATAGATGTATTATTGAATAGTGTATATTCGTAATACTTTTGTCGTGAATGGTAACCGCGGTTTACGAACACCAGAGGTGTTACACGTGCGTTACCTGCTGCAGAGGACAGAGGTATTGTAGTAAAATTAAAAGAAGAGGAAAAAAAAAATTCTTATAGGCAATTAGTTTACCCCTATTACACGGGACGAACACATGGCGAAATATGGGTGGCATTCATACAACCTCTGCCTTCTTACTTCGAGTTACAGAAATAAGAATATATAAAACTGAAAAAAAAAATAGACAATTGGTGAACAAACAACATTCAACGGTACAAATTTATTTCTGCTCAAGGGTGCACAAAAGACGCGTGAACGTTAAGATCGACCGGATCACTAAGCCACAAAAACGACGACCAAAAATCAACTGTAGTGTTGCCTCCCGGCAGATACATAAATCCCAGCGCCATTTACATAAGCAAATAAGAAGCTTGGCAACCACACAATATCTATCAATACATTTCCTGGCTCCTGTACTATCCCAAACCGAATGTATCAGCACTCCCTGCAATATGGGTCGGTACCCGTGGGAGCCGTACCTCAAGTCGCGCCGCATTGAACAACTACGCTTGACGACACTACTGTAGCTGGTAGGAATTTAGGGTTTTAGAGTCACCGTCACTTATACAATATGCATCGAGCGCGTCACTGGACACACTAAAGCATGATCTAACCCAGGGGTCTCCAAACTTTGAAGCCTTCGGGCCATAATGATTTTTTCTGTTTGTTCCAAGGGCCAAACCAGTTTTAATTTTTCTGCCCTTAACTATATTTCTAGACAAGACTAGAATAGTCGCAAAGTGCGCGACCTAAGCAAACTTACGCTTTTTTGCATTTCAATTATTATTGTGTACTGTGACACTTAACGACATCTAGTGGCGAGTAGTTGTACTATGTACTATCTATTTCAGCTACCCACTAACAGGTGGCATTCGTCGTAATTAAATATTTGGAATTACCGCGTTGGTTCGAGAAAGTTCTAGTTCTGGCTAGTGTATTCCGATCACTTCGAGATGGCAGTAATTGCATATAAAAAGGCTAGCGGCGCAACCGCGAGTCAGTATGCGTAGGAAAGGCGAAGGAAGCGAAATTGTCTATCTCTATTGTGAAATAAAGTAACACCCGTGCTTAAAAGTATTTTGATTTTACTTATTGTTTTTATGTGTGATTTGTTAGTATGGAAAAGAAGCGAAAAATCGACAGTGAATGCAGAATGTTCCAAGATAAATGGAACTTTCAGTATTTTGTGATTGAGTCCAGTAATAAGGCGATATGTTTAATTTGTAATGAAACCATAGCTGTTCTCAAAGAATATAACATTAAACGACACTATGAATCGAAACATCTTCAAAATTACTCCAAGTATACAGAAAGTTTGCGGTCGGAAAAATGTTCAGCTTTGAAACGCGGACTCAAATCGCAGCAATGTTTGTTTACCAAAGCGAATACTGAACAAGAGTCTGCAACTCACGCCAGCTTTCGTGTGGCTCTTGAAATTGGAAAACGTGGCAAACCATTCACCGATGGAGAAATGATAAAAAAATGCTTGATTGCAGTAGCCGAAGAAATATGCCCCGAAAAGGTAAATTTATTTAAAAGTATCAGTTTGTCAGCAAACACTGTGGCTCAAGTGTGGGTGCAAGACATCGCAGAAAATATATCATCTCAACTGTCTGACAAAAATGGACATCTTTTTCTAGCATTGGATGAGTCAACGGATGTGTCAGATACTGCTCAGGTGTTGATTTTTATTCGCGGAGTAGATAAAAGCTATGAAGTGTATGAAGAACTTCTTGATATTAATAGTATTCACGGTACGACAACTGGGGCAGATATTTTTAAGGGAGTTGAAAATGCCATTATTAAAAAGAACCTTCGATGGAAAAATTTGAAATCTATTACAACTGATGGAGGCAAAAATATGTGTGGTAAAAATAAAGGAGTGGTTGCACTTGTATCAAAGGCTGTAGATAATGATGGTGGTTCAAAACCATTAGTCTTACATTGTATCATTCATCAACAGTCCTTGTGCGGGAAATGTTTGTATATGTCTGAAGTTCTAAAACCAGTCACATCAGTTGTTAACTTCATCAGATCCACTGGGCTGAAACACCGACAATTCCGCGAGTTTATTCAAGAGATTGAAGAAAATGACTTACCATATCAGACTGCCGTTCGCTGGCTTAGTTGCGGAAAAGTCCTTAAGCGCTTTTTTGAACTTCGAGCAGAGATCCAAATTTTTTTAAATGAGAAGCAGCGCCCTTTTGCCGATTTAGAAAATAGTGAATGGATGTGGAAGTTAGCATTCAATGTCGATTTGACAAATCATATGAACGAACTGAATTTGAGGTTGCAAGGAGAAAATCAGCTTCTCCCTTATTTATACACCAATATCAAATCCTTCAGGCAGAAAATAATACTATTTCAATCGCAATTACGAAAAAAAAATTCACGCATTTTAAAACATGTGAAATATTCAGCCACACTACAGAGACTGAATTTCCCGTCGATTTTGCAATCGAAACTTTGAGTGCTTTGAAGATAAATTTTGATACTCGTTTCTCAGATTTTGATGTCATTGCGAATGAAATTAAGCTTTTTCAAAATCCTTTTGATTCTGACATTGAAACCCTGGCTCCGGAAGTCCAAATGGAAATTATTGATTTACAGTACAGTGATATGATTAAGAACAAGTATCAGAATTCATCTTTGCTGGAATTTTATAAGAGTCTTCCACTGGAACAATTTGATAATTTGCATAAATTTGCTCGTGGGTTGTTTTCTGTTTTTGGTACTACTTACTTGTGTGAGAAAACGTTTTCCAAGATGAAGTACACAAAGAATGTTTACAGATCTCAATTAACCGATGAGAATCTTAAATATCTTTTGATAATTAGTACAAGTAAAATTGATCCACAACTACAAACTATTGTCGGTGGAAAATCACAATTACATAAATCTCATTAGTGTTTTTGTTTTACTGTGATTAGTGGGATTCATTTCAATTATTTGTTAGTTATTAATATGCTTAAACTTAGATACTTAAGTTAAGTTTTCTGTGTCATCATTTTTGTCGTTAAGTTTTACCTTGCAAGTAAATAAAACTGAGTAATTATCATTCTGTGTTTTCTTCTTCAACTTATCACAGCAATAGTAACAACAATAAATCATTGGCTGTCGCGGGCCAGATTGATGACAATAAATCATTGGTTGTCGCGGGCCAGATTGATGACACTGGCGGGCCGGATTTGGCCCGCGAGCCGTAGTTTGGAGACCCCTGATCTAACCGATCAGTCGTTAGTGTGTGAGGTGTGTGAGTGAGGTGGAATGTTTCATTATTTGCTTGTCCATTGTGGCGTTACCGACGATGCGCAGCACATTTTCTGTCATATGGGTTGTTGCGTTCCTAAACGAAGTAAAAAAAAAAAAAAAAACATAATTTGCGTTGACAGATCTACGACTGTCACTTGTTGTCAACTTGTTGAAAGAATTGTCATGAGAAAAAGTTTGTTTAAATAAGTTTTTGTTCGAATAAAGTATAATCCGTGAATATCATATTTGGCTAGCGTTGGATTGGTTATATTTTGGACTAATTAACGTAATCGGTTGGGAGTTGTTCGACCGAATCATATATTTGAGGTCCACACACCATCATACACCCCTACACTTCATATACACACGAATACAGACACAGACAGGTAAAGCGTTGTGTTTCGGGCGACTTCAAGTAAATGGTAAGTGAAATCTATTTATTAACAATTTGCTCTGTGAACCGCAGACTGCTCACTTCCCCATTGTAGCCAGGAGGGCTAACTTCCACTGCGCAATATACCTCCTGGCCCGGAATTGAACATTTGGTAGCAGAGCGTGGTTTTTCGATAAAATCATTTACTTATTCTACTTACTGCTATTTGGTATAAAGTAGGTAAATTGACAATACTTTATAATAGTTGTTCAAACATACATAGTTCATAACCTATCAGTTTGAATTAATTGGCAATCTTGTTAAGGCATTTGATTTAATCAGTTGATGGTGGCCTGTCATGTTGTACACACATAACATTCTATAATTGAATGCTTATTTGTAAGCTATATTGAATTATATTTGTATTGGTGTTTCGCATCATTGTTGGATAAAATAAACTTGAACTTAAGTTTTTTTGCCATTAAATTGAACTAACATTGTTTAAATAATTTCTTTGTTTGGGTAATCTCTTTATCTAATTTGTTGAAGTTTGGTCATTGGAATGTCTCATTTAAGTGCAGCGAAGGAGGCCATAGCCGGTATAACCACACAAGTGAGGTGGTTCACTTCGGCGGCGGCCACTACTACTCGACCAGAGCTGGCAGAGACCACTCTTACCAGGTTCGGCGGTATGGAGAACAGGCTTGGGGCTGTAGATGCCCTGTTCACCCGCTTTAGCCACCTGGCTGAGGACCTCGGGTTGGATCAGCTGAGCCAGGCAGCGAGGGACAAGGTTGTTGGTGACTACGACCAGATTCTGGCGTTGGCAGACACGATTTCCCTACGTGCTAGGGAAATATTGAAGACCCGGGAGTCTGTCCAGGTCAAGCCGGAGACCTCTGTCGCTTGCCCGGGACTTTTGAGCAAGCTGCCCACGCTTGAACTGCCACATTTTGATGGTCGCATGGACCACTGGCATTTATTTGTGAGTCTGGTGGACTCGCGCTCGGACCTTGGACCCGCCCAAAAGTTGGCCTACTTGATGTCCGTCCTCAAGGGAGAGGCCCGAGCCTTGGTGCAGCACTTACCGGTAACGGATGCGGCTTACCCTACTGCTCTGGAGCTGCTCTCCCGGCGGTACCACAATAAACGGTGTTTGGCCGACGCTCACATTAGCCATATTTTGGGGTTGCCCTTTATTACCAGAGTGTCAGCCTTGCGTACTGACCTTTTGAACCCGTTGTTGGCAGCGACCAATGCTTTGAGGCGACTGGAGTTGCCAGTCGACCATTGGTCGTACATCTTGGTGCATATAGTGCTGCAACGGCTGCCCGTGGACTTGAAGTCCCGTTTTGAGCAGAAATATGGTGGGGATAGTGCCACCCATCTCCCCCTTTTTGAGGACCTCGTCAAGTTCTTGGAGGACGAATGCCGGTTTCGAGACAACTCCAGTATTGCCATGGGGTCTCGCCCACCGTCTCCTCGGCCCAGAGGCCAGGGACTGCCTAGGGTTCGTGGGCCTGTTGAGAGTCGCCCCGCCCCCCGTTTTGCCGGCACCCAGATTCGTCCTGACTGCTCTTATTGTAAGGCGACGGGGCATGGCATAGCAACTTGCGTGGCCTTTTTGGGAGAGCACGTGAGTGCCCGCCGCCGCATTGCCAGTGCACGCCGACTGTGCTACTCATTTTTAGGGGCACATTTCCAACGGGAATGCCCCAACCCCCGTCTTTGCAGAGTTTGTGGGGGACCACATTTGGACATTTTATGCGCGAACGCGAACCGCGTTGGCAGTCCAGCCTCTGTGGGGGGTTCGCGTACGGGGAGGTACGATGGAGACGGTCACGGGGTCCGCTCGCCAGTGCAGAACCGAGGCGAGATCCGCAGGTTTGAACGCCGCTCACCACCCCCCGTGTCACGAGAGCTGCATGAGCGCCGTAGGGCTCCCTCACATGGAGACGAATACGCAACGGCCGCTTGCCGGCAGTGGCCGGACCAGCACCGACTGCCCTCCCCTCCGTTGGCGGAGCGTCCCCGATTGGAGTCGCGCCCCCCGCCATTCAAGCATCCGGTGGGATACGCCCCTCCAGCGATGGCACGCGGCTCGGGACATCGCGCGGACGAGGGGTTTGAACCCTATCCTCATCGCGAGAGACTACAGTCTGGGTGCGGCGATCGGTCACCGCCCAGACATTAGGAAGTCGGCGCCTGCCCCACTACTGCAGCCCCCCAGATTGACACGGTTTTGTTGCCTACGGCATCGGTCAGGGTCTGGGGACCAGCGGGGGCCTCTGTTGTGGTCCGTACCATTTTGGACACGGGTTCCCATTGCTGCATTTTGTCGTCTTGGTTAGTGGGACAGGTAGGCCTTGACGTACGTGGCTATTCAGACACGATTAGAGGAGTGGGCAACGCAGCTGTCACCACTGTTGAGGGACAGGCTCGGTTTGGGCTCACTCCTTTGCATTCGTTGGGCCCTAAAATTGATACCTCGGCCATTGTTATGAAGAACATTTTGGGAAGACATCCCCGGACACAGCTGTCTTCAGATATTGTTCGGTTGACGTTGGGTATGGAGTTGGCTGACCCCCGGTTTGATTCTCCTAGTACAGCGCATTTGTTGTTGGGTGCCGATGTACTAGGGAGAATATTTTTGGGTGGTATAAGGGTCTTGCAGCCAACCGGGTTGGTGGCTGTCTCGACCATCTTTGGCTTTGCATTGATGGGACCGGTATTTAAGAAACCCCCTCCACCTGAGCTTGATTGTGCATTGGTGTCCGGCTCCGCTCTCTCTGACGCTGTTCAGAGGTTTTGGGAGGTTGAGGAGCCCCCTCAGGTGGCCCGTTTGAACCCGGAACACCAGGATTGCGAATTGTTCTATCAGAACAACACGGGTCGACTCCGTTCCGGTCGGATTGTTACCAGGTTGCCCTTTGTCGCAGTGCGACCACCTCTCGGTGAATCTAGACCTACGGCCGAGAAGAGATTGTTGGCAATGGAGCGCCGCATGGGCAAGGACCCTGTGTTGAGGCAGAAGTACTTGGATTTCATGCAGGAGTACGCGGATTTGGGACACATGTCGGTGTCAAGGTTGGATTGGCGCTCAGTTGAACATTACTTCCTGCCCCATCATGCGGTCCTCAAGCCGTCCACTGGCAACCTGAGCACGGTGTTTGATGGGTCTGCGCGAACTTCTTCGGGTGTCTCATTGAATGATTGCTTACATTCAGGCCCAGACGTTATCAGTTAATCCTGTGGCGCGAGAACCCCCAGGACCCCATGATTGTGTACAAGCTCAATACGAATACATACGGCCTTCGTTCTAGCCCCTTTGTTGCCATTCGTTCGCTTTGGGAGCTCGCGGACCGAGAGCGTTTGAAGTTCCCTCGGGCGTCCGCCATCTTGAAAACGGACCTGTACGTTGATGACGTCTGTACTGGGGCTCCCACGGTTGGGGAAGCCATTTTATTACGTGACGAGTTGATTGGGATCCTGGCTTCCGCTGGATACGAGTTGCGTAAATGGGTGTCCAACTCTCCAGCTCTATTGGAAGGTTTGCCGGTTTGAAGACGTTGACAACCCCGCCATGATGGCCGTCCTCGGTGTTCAGTACAGACCTGTCCAAGACATCTTTACATACGATGTCGACCTAGAGTCGCCCCACACTTGGAATAAACGACTTGTGTTGTCTACTGTCGCAAGGACTTTTGATCCTAATGGTTGGATTTGTCCGGTACTGTTTTGGGCGAAATGCTTTCTCCAGCGCCTCTGGACCGCGGGACTTGGTTGGGACGAGCCGCTTCGGGAAACCCTGTTGAAGGATTGGATCCACTTTGTGTCCACACTCCCTGCGGTCAATGAGGTCGTGTTGCCCCGCGCCATCCTCCCCCTGGGAGTTACACTGCTACCCTCCACGGGTTTTGTGACGCGTCGTCGCACGGTTACGCAGCCGTTGTTTATCTGCGCACCGTCAGCGCGACAGGCCAGGGGAAGCTGTCGCTGGTCATGGCCAAGAGCAAGGTAGCCCCTCTTCGAACAGCATTGACCATTCCCAAATTGGAGTTGTCAGGGGCAGCTCTTCTTGTGCGTCTATTGAATCACGTTGTTAATACCTTGGGTGAAACTGTGGACATTCGATCCTCTTACGCCTGGACGGACAGTCAAATTGTCTTGTGTTGGTTGAAGACGTCCGTCCACACTTTGGAGGTCTTTGTGGCGAACCGAGTGTCACAGATACAAAATTCTGCAACACCTTTATCTTGGAGGCATGTCCCTGGGGACCTGAACCCCGGCGATGTGGCCTCACGTGGGTGCACGGCCCCTCACTTGATTGATCACCCCCTCTGGTGGGGGCCAGAATGGCTGACTCGGTCCGAGGATGCTTGGCCTCGAATGCCAGTCTTGATGACGGATCCTTTGCCCGGGCAAGGGTGCTCGCTGTTGAGACGAAGGACCCGCCGTTTGATCCCGACTTTTTGTTGAATCGGTACAGCTCCCTCGATAAACTGTTGAATGTCACATCTTGGATCAGGCGCTTTCGTCACAATTGTAGGAACCGTGGGGACAAACGCCTGTCGCCGGTCCTTTCTCCTCAAGAGCTCCAGGAGTCTCTCCTCCTTTGGGTCCGCTCTGTGCAGGCTGCACACTTTGAGAAGGAGATTGAAATTTTGAAGTCCGGTATGGCTAAGTTGTCGGGAGCTATCAGTAAGCTGAGCCCCTTTTTGGATGATGCGGGTTTCTTGCGTGTTGGAGGACGTTTGAGGCACTCTAGCCTCCCCTACGGAGCTCGTCACCCCCTTTTATTGCCCAAGGAAGGCCATTTGGTCAAGTTGTTGGTGACTGATCGTCACATTAAGAACTCGCATGCCGGTTGTAATGCGCTGTTGGCCATTCTGCAGCGAGACTTTTGGATTTTGTCGGCCCGTCGTACTATCCGCAGCATTGTCTTTCGTTGCATGCCATGCTACCGGACTAAGGCCCCCACTATGCAGCCCATGATGGGAGACTTGCCGGCTGATCGTGTCAATGAGGCAAGGCCTTTTGCAGGCGTCGGAACGGACTTTCCCGGTTCCCTTTTTGGTGAAGACGTCTACTCTTCGTAACAGTAAAATCCTTAAGGCTTATTTGTGTGTGTTTGTCTGCCTGTCAACTAAGGCAGTACACTTGGAGCTAGTAACCTCGCTCTCGACGGAGGCCTTTCTGGCAACTTTGGATAGATTCGTGTCTCGCCGTGTGTTGCCTTCTTTAATTAGATCTGATTGCGGTACCAATTAAAGAGGTACAAGTAATTATTTGAAGGAAGTTTACGTCTTCCTTGCGGAGAACCAGGTTGACATAGGCAACAAATTAGCCCGCAAGGGGGTCACATGGCTGTTTGACCCGCCAGCCTGCCCCCATTGGGGGGGTATTTTTGAAGCCGCGGTGAAAGCGGCCAAGGGACTCTGGCGGAGATTATTGGGAGACACAGTTCTCACCTTTGAGGAATTAGCTACGGTATTTTGCCGCATTGAGGCCGTACTAAACTCGCGTCCATTGTGCCCGCTCTCTTCGGACCCTAATGATTTGGAGGCCCTAACTCCGGGCCATTTTTTGATTGGACAACCACTTGTCGCCCTGCCGGGGCACCCCTTTGTCGATGTGAGCCGAAATCGGCTATCGCGGTTCCAGTTAGTGCAACAGCTCGCTCAGAGCTTTTGGAAGCGTTGGAGCTTGGAGTACTTGCACATCCTCCAGCAGCGCGTCAAGTGGACGGATAAAACTCATCCTCCCAAGGTCGGAGACCTCGTCCTGATTAAGGATGCCAACCTAATGCCGTTGTATTGGCGCCGGGGGCGCATTCTCAATCTAGTGGCTGGCACCGATGGGGTTCCTCGATTTGCTGAGGTTTTGGTTGACGGATCGGTGAAGAGGAGAGCGGTCGCAACCTTATCAAGATTGCCAATTGATTAGCGGACGGTAAGGCCCGTCCGGGGGGGGTAGATGTTGCGTTCCTAAACGAAGTAAAAAAAAAAAAAAAACATAATTTGCGTTGACAGATCTACGACTGTCACTTGTTGTCAACTTGTTGAAAGAATTGTCATGAGAAAAAGTTTGTTCGAATAAAGTATAATCCGTGAATATCATATTTGGCTAGCGTTGGATTGGTTATATTTTGGACTAATTAACGTAATCGGTTGGGAGTTGTTCGACCGAATCATATATTTGAGGTCCACACACCATCATACACCCCTACACTTCATATACACACGAATACAGACACAGACAGGTAAAGCGTTGTGTTTCGGGCGACTTCAAGTAAATGGTAAGTGAAATCTATTTATTAACAATTTGCTCTGTGAACCGCAGACTGCTCACTTCCCCATTGTAGCCAGGAGGGCTAACTTCCACTGCGCAATATACCTCCTGGCCCGGAATTGAACATGGGTGGTGACCATATGACAGATTTTTTTTGTCCCAAAGACAAAATTAAAGTAATGCTGACTGGTCATCATGAGATGGTAGCGCATTAAAATTCTGTGGTTATACTACCGAATTTTATACTTACAACTTTCATATTATAATAAATAAAGCTAATAAAAAAAGCGGCGACAGCCTAGTGGTGTACGTAACGGACTGCCGAGACGAGGTCTCGAGTTCGATCCCCAGTCGCCCCGGGCACACCCCTCTGACTTTTCGTAGTTATGTGTGTATTAAAAATGTTGATTATCGCTCGCTTAGTAATGTGCCCGGTAGATGGCAATAGGCTCGCCCCCTATTACATTGGGACCTAAACATAACTGGCGAATCATGGGTGTGTAATACACCTCTGCCTACCCCTTCGGGGATACAGGCGTGAAGTTATGTTGTGTATGTTATGTTATGTTACTTTTATACTTACTTTTATACTTACTTTTAAACTTACTTTTATAGTTACTTTTATACTTACTACTTTTATACTATAATGTTAACCTTTTTTTTTTTTTTATCGTGCGGAAATCCCTTCGGATACCCCCCCGCCGGCCAGCGGGGGCGGTTATGTCGGGCTTGCACCGACTAAAACCGCACGCCGTCTCGGGTCCTCAGACGCCGGGGTGTAAGGTTACCCATAGAGCATATCCCTCGCACCCCGGCTGACCCTGGGCCATCTCACCACTAACAGCATCGCTCATCCTGTCTCCTCTGAAAGCAGAGGAGTACGGAGAGCGATGTGTTCCCGCCACGTTGGGTATTGGCCGACGATCAATGCCAACCCTATGAAGGGGTGAAGGGGAAGCCATTGACCGCCGCCCAGGGTGTACCGGCCGCTCCGATTCCGTTCCCCCCGGACTGCAGCGGGATCGGAATCGGAGCGACACTCGAGGAGGTTACCCAACACACACCCCACTATAATGTTAACCTGCGATCGAGATTTCGATTAGCCAGTCGGAAACGTGGTCGAGTTTTCCTGTTAGGTATAATCTCTGTCAGGGTCAAATTCAGTAAAATTACATTTCAATTAAATTTTTAAGCATTTTGTATGCTTACTTTTTTCTAAAGATTTTTAGATCGGAAAAAGAGAACATCTAGGACGGGACTTGAACCCGCGACCAGTCCCTTACAGGGGGAACGCTCTGACCAACTGAGCCACCTAGACACGTCCCAGATATTCGAAATTCTCCGATACATTATACGTCTTAAGGCGACGTTGGAGCCATCTACCGTAATTCTTGCGAACTACGGATACCCTGTAAGGGACTGGTCGCGGGTTCAAGTCCCGTCCTAGATGTTCTCTTTTTCCGATCTAAAAATCTTTAGAAAAAATTACATTTTATCACGTATGCTTATAAATCAAATAACGAGTGAATTCATAATCGGCATTTATTTATAGAATAAAGTAATTTTTTTATCACCATCTCACCATAATATTATAATCAGTTTGACGTAATTAATAATTATTACAATAACTTAAATTATCTGTCGTCTAGGTTTAATTTTCGTTAGAGTTATTTCTAAGTAGTACATATTCATAATCTAATTGGAAACTACATCAATTAATAACCTCACGAGAACGTAGGTAATTTTTGTTTTGACAAATCATACTGAATATCAAAGTTATTTTAACCTTTTTCATTCTAATCGACCTGAAATCACGGAATACATGAACGTACACATATGTTACGTAATGTACGACACCTACACTACCAAACAGGACATACAGCCAGGCAAAACGACGCCCCTTTGTGCTGGTTCCAATAAGAGTGCGTTGAGCGTCGCTTTGTACAGACTCAGCGAGAACCAGCAGGACACACCGCGACGAGCCGGTGAATTCGATTAAGGCTCCCACCGCATCCAATCTCCCCCACGGTGTCTGACACAGACCTGGCAATTTGAGTTTTATTTCTTTTGTGATAACCAATCATTCACTCTATGCTACTGGGTGAATGCGAGAAAAGCAACTGGACGTGTTAAATAAGTATGCTACGACATTCTACACAGCGCTATCTACACCCAAAGTAAGAGCATAGCTTAACTCGCATTCTCGAACCCATAACACAAGCTGTGTTATGGGTTCGAGAATGCGATAAATATACTTAAATACTTTTTTTTGTAAATACATACATATTATACACAGAAATACCCAGACCAATTCAAATATACATATTAATGCATACAAATATTTGCAATGGGCGGACTTTTTATATTATTGCGAATTTTATTCTGACACAATGGATAGACTTGTACTTATTAACTTCCGAAGTAAAGTTCGTGTGTTCCGAAGTAAAGAGTTTATATATGTGACATCGTAGCTCCCAAATGCATAGATTGATTTTGATATTTTTATAGGGTTCCGTAGCAGCCACTTTTTTCCGAAACTAAAAAACTATGCTGTTGAAACTTGGTAAGTAGATGTATTCTGTGACCCGCATTAAGATTTTCACACAAAATTAGAAAAAAACAATAAATTTTGGGGGATCCCATACTTAGAACTGAAACTCAACATTTTTTTTTCAACAAACCGTGTGGGGTATTTTTAGATAGGTCTTCAAAAATGATATTGAGGTTTCTATTATATTTTTTTTCTAAACTGAATAGTTTGCGCGGGACACTTCCAAAGTGGTAAAATGCGTGTTATTGTGACTTCTAAAATAAGAGAAAGATAAAACTAAAAAAAATATGATGTACATTACCATGTAAACTTCCACCGAAAATTGATTTGAACGAGATCTAGTAAATAGTTTTTTTGTAATACGCCATAAATCGTAAACCGCAACTTACCTTTCATTCAATCACTCCATTAAAAAAATTAAAAGGATAACATTATTATGTTACTTGCTGCTACGGAACCCTTCATGACCGAGTCCGACTCGCACTTGGCAGGTTTTTTTTCTATTTGAAAACGGATGTGATCTAGCTAGTTGATACCGAGAGATTATGTATTGTTGCGGTGGCAGCTTGAGTAGGCGCTTGAGCAAACTGTACTAGATTATCCTTGTAGTTCATTTCATTCTTTCTTCATGCCTTACAAATAAAACTTCACAGAGTCTGCCGCAACAAACCATCTAACGCATTTTTCTGCCACCAAGTGCCTGCAGGCAAGCAAGATGCAGCGCCACTTGAAGACTTCAGGTTAATGTCCTACTCTACCTCGCAAGGGCCAAGCAGTGTCCGAAGTCTATTTTGACATTAAACAGTCGCTCAAGATACGTGTTAATCTGAAAGAGTTTCTGTATTTCAGAATGTTTGTTTAGTAAGATAGGCATGGATCAAAGGGGAGCGATCCAGAGTATTGGCCCATAGACAAGAGGATATGCTACTTTACTTAAAATGTCTGCCCAAATACTTTACGCAAATTTTTCACTATCACGATCTACTTTTAACAGCATCTGGATCGTTAAGAACCCACAACTTCTCTAATCGTAACTCGGAATTTCATCAGAGCAGAGAGAGAGCTCGTCTTTCGCACTGCCCCCCCAGTACATCACTTCTTTATGTGAGATTTCTGAGCTAAGAAGATCTGTAAGGTAGTATTGTAATATACACCTTAACTTCTATACAGAAAGTATGGCCAACTTATAACATGTATGTATTTCCAAAAAAATTATTTAAAGTGTGTTCATCCGCATTCTAGAATCCATATTACAAGCTTAACTCAGTTTGGTTCTAAATAGCGCTGTATTGAATGTCCCAGAATACAAAATAATTCAATAAAGGTAGTAGTAATACGCTCAACTAGTTAACACTGTCTGCTTAATGTACATTCATTATGTAACACAGAATTATGTCGGATTAAATGCATTGCGTGTTATACTCGCAAGTGTTATTATTATTATTACAATTGGGGACACCGGAAGCCTTACGGACGATCCACCCACGAAGCTTGCGGGCCATTTCATCCATTTCCCCTGCCCTCCCGTTGGGGAGAGCCTGGTTATTCCAGCATTCACAGCGCCCCTTTAAACCATTTTGTGTCCTTGCAGAATGTTACGATCTGTTCCATCTTCAGATCCTTCAACTCCATGTCCAGTGTGTCCGATCCCAGAAGTTCCCATACTCGCAAGTGTACAATAATCTTCAAATTCGCCCCCATACTGTGATTACAAGTGTATATTATTCTAGATTGTATTTACGGTCTCAATATGCCAACAAATTCTCGGCGTTTTCTTAAGAGCCGAGAGCTCAGAAAATAAATAATTGAAGGAGTTACTTACAGGACCGTTTCTGGAGCACCTTGAAACAATATACGTTGGCAGTAGTAAACATTTGTAAAGTGCTGCCTCCTGAAGTACGAAGGAAAATGGAGAAATCTGGCAACTCTACTTGATACCTGTTTTATGCTTTTGAGTTGTACTTATATGGTTTCAAATAGACTCTAAACCTTGTGCTAGTGGAATTTCAAGTAGATTACATTGATGTTTAAGTAAATAATTACATGATTAAAAATACCATACATACTACTGACTCCTTTTTCCCTCCAGAGTAGGCAGAGATAACAGGCCGCCATCTGCTTCTGTTCTTACAAACTTCACGAGGTTCCTCTACTGTCATAAAACCTTTCCTGCAAGCGTTTTGAGTTCTTTTGATCTGCCTTTTCTTTGAATAGCTCAATAATTTGATCAGTGTACGATCTGCGAGGTCGACCCTGGCTTGCCTGCTCACTTACTTGTGCTTAATTCAAAAATACCAGTGTCCTGAAAAACGATACGTGTCATTTAAAGTGAAGTAACCTACGAAATGTAACACCTATTGGCGCGTAGTTTTACCTTTTTAGTGTAATTTTTAACAACACAACAACAATAACAACACTACTTTTTGAGCAGGCGCGTAAAACAAGTTTATTTTGTAATGAAACGTATACTACTTATTAAAACAAACCAATAAGCTCACATTCGAATTCGTAGCCACTGCAGCATTCTAGAACCCACCTCCTGGCTGCATCTTCAGATCAGTTTGAAAGCACCAAATTATAATATTGTTATCTGAACTAATACAACATTTTATATAGATACGACAATTAGAAGTAGATCAATACATACATACTTTTTTTAGGATGTAAATAGTTTAGTTTATATAATTTTGTTTTTATTGTACAGATAGGTAATATTTGTAATTGAATGTATGATTATTATAAAATAAATGATCAAAACTAGTTGTGTTAGAGTTCTCTTGTAACTACCTATCTACTTGTAACCTAATATAAAGCGTGTTTAAAAAACAAAACTCTACAAGTGAGTTTGATGTGAACCGATTGAATCCCATGTGAATTGACAAACAGAGAGATCTTTTTTTTCGTTCTGTAGAAATCACTGCGCTAGACTACCAAACTGCTTAGTGCGAATGAAAATAACGAAACAAAAAAGCGCCCTGAAATTGGACCAAACGGACCGACAACGTGAGCTCCTGTACCCCTCCCCGGGGCGTTTGTTAGTGGTGTTTGCACACCCCTCGCGCTCCAACTCGGCTTCAATTAATCTAACGACCCATCGGGAATTCCCTCGATAAGTCACGCCAGATTGCGCTGTGGAGTTGTTCCTTTGTAGGGTTCCATCATATCTTAACCTGGTTCAGCGCACAAAACTGACCTGACTAGCTGCAGGACCTATGAGAATACTCTTTTAGTGACAAAATTCAAAGGAGGCAAACCTATTTTTACTAACCAGGTGCTTTTCATGGCCTGTATATTTACTCTTGGATAGTGAGAAGCCTTGTTCCTTAGTCGCTTTGTACTCCATCCTCGATAATTAATGAGGTGACCCTTGTATTGTCACAAATTAAAAAATAACTAATTAACTATAGGTACAACACTTTTTTACTCTATTACAAAGGGAGCAACGGCCCATCGTGGTTTTATGAACGTTGACAGCACCTAAGGTATTAAGCTGTTAATAAAATCTTAAATGATGACAGATGGTAGATGGATAGATGGTAGATGATGACAGATGACTGGTGGTAGAAATTTGATGACACAAATTTGTCACAAAATATGGTCGGGTAGGAAAAACCCTCCATAGTCATCCAATTTCGGTTTGATTGCATTCAGGGGTCAGCAAGTGCATAGACGGGCCGGGGGATGGTCGCAGCACTAGTGGGACCGGTGGGTGTCACGCGGTGCTGCGACGACAATCCTCTTCTGATGAGGCCGTCAAGCTGAGTGCCACCATTGTTAACATGATACGTGTATGTAATGGTGACCCTCTTTCCTGAGACTTTACCTTCAGCTTACCATCAGGCGTGGTGAAGTCAAATTGACGTGTCCTAAATATAAAAAAAAAAAAAAAGTTATTATTCCGACATTCTAACAAACCTCCAAAAACTTAGCACAATCTATTGTAATAAAGAAGCAATGAAGAAAATAAAAGACAACATTAACTTCTGTTTTTAATTAGTTTCTATTGTAAAACAGTGCAAGTTTTTCCAATTCCAATGGCAACTCTACGTTAATTATAGAGCTAGGAACTAGTTTAACTGTCGAGTTGAGCTGAGTACTTCCTCGCTAATGAGGCTGACTTCTAAAGAATTGCCATTTGCTAAGGAACCTTAACTTGGTAAGTGGATGTAAATGAAGATGTGTCCGTAAGAGCACTCTCTGTGATCTAGACAACCTCAATTAACTGAACCACTGTACCTCTAGGTACGAGATCTTTTTTGAATCAAAATTCTTAATCTTAAAGTTAGATAAACTTTTAACGCAAATCTGGTAGTTTGTTACGCAAAAACAAAGAATAACTCCACCGTAGAACTTTGTAAGAGCTGGGTATTGTGTTGGGCAATCGGCTTTGAACCTCGTAGTACGCCCTGAGCAACAACAGCGGTAACTTTTCTCTTACTTTCTATGGAGGAGGCCAAAGAGGCGTTGCAGTTGCCGGCTAATATTCTCCACGTTTTATTTTAATGCTGTTTTTAAGCTATAATGCAAAGACGATGCCGGGAACGTAGTGTCACGTAGGGTTCAACATGATCTGGCATTGACCTCCACAAGAGGACTCCGCCAGACTTATGATTACATTATATGATTTTCCGATTTTTTGACGCCAAATTTACCACATACATATTTAATTATTAAACATTATAGTATCCAAAATATAAGGCAGGTCACTGGAATGGAATACGAATAGAAACGAGTAGAATTAGTTAGTTTTTTATTTGTTTAATTTAAACAACATTATTCTTTCAAATAACATATAGCACTGAATCCGTCTGACAACTGACAACTAATACAAGTCCAGCGACCAGTCCCTTACAGGGACTGGTCACGGGTTCAAGTCCCGTCCTAGATGTTCTCTTTTTCCGATCTAAATATATAACTGACAATTAATACGGCAAAATTGTTATATTTCTTATTCGTTACAATGGCGACGAGTGGCAGTGTTGAAGTGTTAAAAATTTGCTTCAACTCCATATCTATGCTAATATGAGTATGTGTATGTACAGGGCAAATAGAAAGATAGCGCATATTACCAAGTGACTAGAAAGAAAGAGATCGTACGTCATAGACAAAATTTAAATCTAATATTTCGTCTGTTCTCATATAATCATAGGTCTGTGGTCGTAACCCTAACCAGCAATTAAAATTACGTTACCTCCTCGGAGCTGCAAGATTGCGAGAATGATAACTTCTATAAAATGAAAATCACTTTGATGTTGAGAGGATGACGGTGGCAGTCTAGGCAGGCATCACTCTATCGTTATTAGTTCTCATCGCTAGAAGGGGCGCTTCGCAAGAGATAAGGCCAGCAATGGTGATCATTGTGGCAATGACCTGCTGAGGACTGGTGGCACTCTGCTCCTTTAGGCAAAAGCCTCTCCTGGCAATGAGTTTAATATCTCCAATATGTCTCATGTGGTTCAACCATTCCACTCTGACATAAAACCACATAAGGAAGCTCGGGGTCACACAGCGAGCTATGAAACGGGCTATGTGTGCAGAACAACTAGTACATAAGGTTAATTTAGTTAGTACATAAGTGATAGTGTATATTTAAACTGATTTAACAAAAAACTATAGGAATAATCGTGTATAATAGTTATAAATTTGCGACGAAGAAATCGTCATTGTTTACCGATCTATAAGTGTAAATTGTATCTTATTTCGTGTCACCTTATTTCTACTACCTATTAGAATACATAATACGGTATATAAATCATTGTAAATAGAAAATAAACACATAATTGTAAGATTGACCGATCGACCATTAGGGTATATCCGCGAAAGCCTGGGGGTGGCGGGTGAGGCCACCTGTCACCCCAGCAGAAGCAGGCCGGGACGGTGGGGCGACTAGCGCCCCTCCCCCAAACCGGGGCAAGACGGGGACACCGTGGTTCCCAAACCCGAGGGGGCCCATCTCGAAACCGGAGATGGCCCAGGGTCAGTCGGGGTGCGAGGGATATGCTCTATGGGCAACCTTACACCCCGGCGTCTGTAGACCCGAGACGGCGTGCGGTTTTAGTCGGTTCAAGCCCGACATAACCGCCCCCGCTGGCACGCGGGGGGGTATCCGAAGGGATTTCCGCACGATAAAAAAAAAAAAAAAAATATATATATATCCGCGAAAAGTCGTTAAGCCGCGGTGTCACTAACGAGCCGCGAAAGTTCGATCGGCCAATTCGAAAAATCGAATTAATTGAATTAAGACTATAAAAAGCCGCTATATTTTGATTCGACACCTCAGCGGCAAGTAGCAAATCAAGCGAGAAGTGCTCTCTCCTCTTCACAAGGAATAAATGAAGATACATGAAAAAATCTCTCTTTAATTCTGGAAAATTCAAGTACTCTTCGAGGCTACCCGTAATAGGTGTTCCACTTAAGACCAGCACCACGACGACATCCACAATCCAGCAAACCCCCCAAAACCCCACACCCATTGTGTGCAGAACAACTAGTATATAAGCTTATTTTGTTAGTACATAAGTAATAGTGTATATAATTAAACTGATTTAACAAAAAACTATAGGAATAATCGTGTATAATAGTTATAAGTTTGCGACGAAGAAATCGTCATTGTTTACCGATCTATAAGTGTAAATTGTATCTTATTTCGTGTCACCTTATTTCTACTACCTATTAGAATACATAATACGGTATATAAATCATTGTAAATAGAAAATAAACACATAATTGTAAGATTGACCGATCGACCATTAGGGTATATCCGCGAAAAGTCGTTAAGCCGCGGTGTCACTAACGAGCCGCGAAAGTTCGATCGACCAATTAGAAAAATCGAATTAATTGGATTAAGACTATAAAAAACCGCTGTAATTTGACTCGACACCTCAGTCGGCAAGTAGAAAGTCAAGCGAGAAGTGCTCTCTCCTCTTCACAAGGAATAAATGAAGATACATGAAAAAATATCTCTTTAATTCTGGAAAATTCAAGTACTCTTCGAGGCTGCCCATAATAAGTGTTCCGCTTAAGACCAGCACCGCAGCGACATCCACAATCCCAGCAAACCCCCAAAGTACACACCCATTGCGTCGAAGTCGTGTTTCTGAGCAGATAAAGTCTCATCGACGGAATTGGCTTTGGGTTGTGTACACATTGCGTCGAAGTCGTGTTTCTGAGCAGATAAAGTCTCATCGATGGAATTGGCTTTGGGTTGTGTACACTATGCTTGGGGTTTCTCTACGAGATCGAATCAGAAATGTGGAGATCCGTAGACGAACTAGAGTTACCAACATAGCAGAGCGAGTCAGCAAGCTGAAGGGGCAGTGGGCAGAGCACGTAGCTCGGAGAACCGATAGCCGATGGGGCAGAAAGGTTCTTGACAGGAGACCACGTGACAGTAAGCGCAGCGTAGAAAGGCCTCCCGCAAGGTGGACAGACGAGCTGGTAAAGAGCGTAGGGACTCCTTGGATTCAGGCCGCTACAGACCGGTCAAAATAGAAGTCAATGGGGGAGGCCTTTGTTCAGCAGTGGACTTCCTATACGGCTGATATGATAACTCTGACATAACCGCTTCATCTTGTCCTCGACGTAGTGTTACCCATACATATCCACATAGAGAAGAAACGACTGAATCAGAGTGTATCAAAAGTAAACCGCCTGTAAATGTAATTATTAGTCCTCCATAACAGTGAACAACTGTTCCACAAGTCACAAACTTCGCATAAACAAGTTTGTATTCGACTCCAGTTTGAGTCACTTGTTTCAATTAGTTTTCATACTTTACACTTGAACGACTACACGCTGTCGGCATAGCTTTAGCACTTCACTGTAAAATAAAATAAATAAATAATTCACTGGAATGAATGCAGTGAATTATTAATCGGTTGAGGTGTGAGATTTTGGGCAGGGTAGTTGAGATAGGGACATAGATTTTATACCAGTATGACCCGTAGTGGGTACCTAACTAATGCTATTAACCTGTATTGATTTTAATGAATTAAAATGTTTGTTTCATATGATATTCATCCCAACAAAACTCATCCCATTACGTAATTTTTTACCTATCCCAGTTTTTACTCTGCATTGATCCCATGTTGTATAATCTGCTACTCTTCACATAGAAGAGAACCAACTACTTATTGCACCCGTAGAGAGAACACAACTTATTTATATTTTTACCGAAGTCGGATTACTATGGAGGGTTTTTCGCATTCGTGCACGGTGGTACCCTTTTTTTTTTTTTTTTTAAAGAATATTAGTAACCGAAATTACTAATATTCCCCTAAGCCCTCCAGCTAAGCTAAATTGCTTGTGTTAGGAGTGGGTTCACGTCGATTCGAACCCGGGACCTCTCGATCGTAGGGTCGACTCCTTAACCACTAAGCTACCGACGCTTCAATTACATCGCCTATACAACGACGATGACGCCAACGCAATATATATTCAATTTTATTATAATTACGCCTTATTCTAAACTAACTGTTGCCCGCGGCTTCACCCACGTGGAATTCTGACCCAGTTCCCGCTACCTATAGGACCCTATTCCACCACCACAACCTCTATAAGATACACAATTCCACCATACATCATTTTGTTATATCTCAAAAGGTAAAGGCAGCGTTTTCGCTGAAAGCTTTCAGACGGCTTATTTTATAAATAAAAACTTGGCTTATACATTAAATTATATACTAAAACCTTCCTCGAGAACCACTCTATCAGTTGATGAAAACAGCATGAAAATTGGTGCAGTTGTTTTTCATTTTCTGTATATTATGCGAATCTCGTATCAATAACATAACTTCACGCCTGTATCCCTGAATGGGTAGGCAGAGGTATATTACACACCCACAATTCGCCAGTTATGTTTAGGTCCCAATGTAATAGGGGGCGATCCTATTGCCATCTACTGGGCACATTATTCAGCGAGTGATAATTAACATTTATTAGTGCACACATAACTATGAAAAGTCAGAGGTGTTTCCGGGGTGACTGGGGATCGAACTCGAGACCTCATCTCAGTCTGTTACGTACGACACTGGGCTATCGCCGCTTAAATAAATAAATAACTGAAGTAAATTTCTAGGTCCCAATCGCGAATCGTGGGTGTGTAATACACCTCTGCCTACCCCTTCCGGGATACAGGCGTGAAATTATTTTATGTTATGTAAATTTCTATGCATTTAGGCCTTTCTGCCTAAAATATAGCTCACCCTTGTGTCCGTGTTGCTTTCCTCTGTAATAGGTGGTTTGCCTATTGGTCTCTATTGTGTCCCGTTTGCTGAAGAGGGAAGTGAATTTGTTATATTTCAAAATCCTCCAATTCACTTCTGATTAATTTCGATGCGGTTCCAAAACAGTTTAACTTTCCCTGAAACTTCCGGAGTGTCATCAGTCGGTGTGTTCGTGGACCACTACTTTTCATCCTGGTGTACCTACAGGAGTTACAGTAATGGGAATAAGGGTAGGATTAGTCCCAGAAAGGTGTACCTAATTCTATCAACGTCCTAGAACTGTATCTACACCACATATTGTCTGTATAGTTCCTGATTAACACATTAAGTCTGAACATACCTTTTTTTTCGTACGGAAATCCCCTCGGATACCACCGGTCAGCGAGGGTGGTTATGTCGGGCGCGAACCGACTAAAATCGCACGCCGTCCGAGGTCTTCAGACGCCGGAGTGTAAGGTGGCCCGTAAGGCATTTCCCTGGCAGCCCGGAGTCTGAACAACGCGAGTCTTGTATCGATCGATCGACTGGCCATGTTTATTGTCAGAACTTGTGGCAGTAAATTATTTCTGAAACACAAACAAGACCATTAAACACTTCCTACACGACATTACACTCGTAACTTTGGTTAGCTACCTTCCTCAATAGTTAATGACTTATGTAAACACAATTTTATTGGCTGTATAATGCTACTACTAACGTAATACAACTTCAGCTAGTGAAAGAAAGAAACAAGAAAGAAAGAAAAATATCTTTTTTTTCTACAACTAAGGTGGCAGACAAGTACACGGCCCAACTGGTGGAAAGCGGTTACCGCGACCTATGGACGTGTGCAACACCAGTGGCGTCACACTCGCGCTGCCGACCCTGTAAACGAAAGGGGATGGGAAAGGAGTTTGGGAGGGGATGGGAAAGGAGTTTGGGAGGGGATGGGAAAGGAGTTTGGGCTCCGGCACTCTCACTCACCAAACGGAACGCAACAGTTCAAATACTGTTACTTGGCGTCGATTGTGCTTCCCCGGTCGAGTCGGCCCATTCATGCAACGGCCAAAATGACTGTTGCTTGACTCTACCAACATGAATATTACTACTACCACAAATTACAGAACTAGGTTACAAAATCGAGCAATTACTCCACATCGCACCAAAAAAGGAGACAGTTCAGCATAATGCCAGGCTGGTTTTCAATTGACTCCTATGTGGAGGACATCCGTAGTGATAGTGATAAATGCTATGATAACACGTCCGCGTGTATTGATGATTAAGGAGCTAATCGGTAGCTTAGTGGTTAAGGAGTCGACCGTACTATCGAGAGGTCCCGGGTTCGAATCCTGGCCAATACACTACCGACGTGAACCCACACCTAACACAAGCAATTTAGCTTAGCTGGAGGGGTTAGGGGGAATATTTTATATTTTTGTAAAAAAATGTCTAACTGATTATCGGCTTTGGTCTAATCTCCGGTTCTACTTAACCAATTGGCATCAAATATACGGCAGATTTTAAGTCTGAAGAAGACCTTTGTAATAGGAAAAGCCGCATCAAAGTCAATTCTGTACTTTTTGCGTGCAAGAATTCAAAAAACAAACATTTTTGTGTTCAGAATCGTTCATATAACATAACCAAAGTTTATTTTGTTAAATATATCCTATGTACAGCTAAACTAATTTACAATTTTGTAATAGTTAGATAGATTTATCTTCATACAGAATCTCAACCGCACATTAGCGAGATATGGAGAGCGTGCTCCGCAGTTCCACCTGAGGCCACCTGCTCCGCTTGCGGAGTAATGACGTCAGACGTGGTTGCGCGCTGCCGGGCTCCGTGATGAATGGCGCCTACGAGCCGCGCGCTGCTATCTGCAAGTACGGCCGAGAGCGACGGAATACATGACATAATGTGTCATAAGCTGATTGAGTTAGGGCTCAATTTGAAAGAACGAAGTTGTATTGAACGACCTCTGTGGCGTAGCGGTAGTGCGTTTGATTGCTAATTCACAGGTCGCGGGTTCGATTCCCGCTCAGTGCAAATATGTCTATTTGCATCTGGGTGTTTCTATGTTTAATATGTATTTATTTACAAAAAAAGTAAGTAAGTAAGTTTATCCGCATTCTAGATCCCATATGACAAGCTCTGCTTAGTTTGAATCTGGATGGCGTTGTGTAATTTGTCCTAGAATATTTATTATTTATTTATATTTATTATAGATCTAAACCAGCGAACCTAACAGACGTTGTCGGGAGTAATAAAAAAACAGATTTTGTTCTGTCAAAATTACGCATTAGAAAAACTAATAAAAGATACCAAATATGTTCTCCAGCCCATCGAATCACTGAGCTACAGTCGGCAAATCAAATGTGAAAGGAAAATCAAGGCGGAAAATTACAAGTATAAACTCGATTACCAAAACTGCTAACACTTGAGCGAGGGGGGCGGGAGGCGCCTCTGCAAACAGACGGACACCGAACTAGCGCTGCCTCTTTAAAAGATCGTGCCCCTCGTCTTCACCCACACCGTAATGCCTCACCCCCGCAGTGGCCCTGCCAATGTGTGAAGACGCTATTTATTTCATATCTTTAGTTCTGCTCAACCAATGCGGCAGATTTTAAGTCTGACCAAGACCTATCTAACAAAAAAATCGCATAAAAATCAATTTACATTTACATAACATAACATAACATAACAAAACTTCACGCCTGTATCCCCGAAGGGGTAGGCAGAGGTGTATTACACACCCACGTTTCGCCAGTTATGTTAAGGTCCCAATGTAATAGGGGGCGAGCCTATTGCCGTCTACCGGGCACATTATTAAGCGAGCGATAATTAACATTTATTAATGCACACATAACTACGAAAAGTCAGAGGTGTGTGCCCGGGGCGACTGGGGATCGAACTCGAAACCTCGTCTCAGCAGTCCGTTACGTACGCCACTGGGCTATCGCCGCTTTTTACATTTACACATTATGTAAAATGAACGATTCGGAACAAAAAAAATTTTTTAATTATTTTCTATGTGTCTGTCGATTTGTTTACGATGGACGTAGAAATTGCTTAACTGATTTTAACGTGGGTTTTCTATTAGAAAGTTCTTGGTCAGACTTCAAATCTGGCGTATGTTTGATTGCAATTGGCTACGTAGAACCGGAGATATGACCAAAAAAAGCGGCCAAGTGCGAGTCGGACTCGCCCATGCAGTGTTCCGTAGCAGCAAGTAACATAATAATGTTCTTTTTTTAATTTTATATTTGAGTTGATTGAATGAAAGGTAAATTTCGGTTTACGATTTATGACGTATTAAAAAAAAACTACTTATCATTCAAACCAATTTTCGGTGGAAGTTTACATGGTAATGTACATCATATATTTTTTTAGTTTTATCATTCTCTTTGTTTAAAAGTTACAGCCCCCCCCCCCCCCTGTAACTTCACACGACACACATTTTACCACTTTGGAAGTGTCTCTCGCGCAAACTGTTCTAATCAACGAACGAATCGACGAATCTATAAGGGTTCCGTTTTTGGCCATTTGGCAACGGAATCCTAAAAACGATAACGAACCTTCGCACGGTCGATGCCGTGGACATCAGCTAGTAGTACAAATAATAGTATAAATTCAAATACATATATAATTATGTACTCCTGTAGTCGGTTCGTACAAGTTGGCATATAAATGTGTAGACACTCTTTATTGTACGCTGCAACGAGCACAATGGACGGCCAGAATCGTTCAGAAGCACTCAGAGTCAACTGGATAGACAGGATGGAACGAAATAGAGAGAAACATTATGTACGAGAGAGAAAAACATAGAAAATGAAATACTTACTACATAACATAACATAACTTCACGCCTGTATCCCCGAAGGGTTAGGCAGAGGTGTATTGCGCACCCACGATTCGCCAGGTCCCAATGTAATAGGGGGTGAGCCTATTGCCATCTACCGGGCACATTACTAAGCGAGCGATAATCAACACATAACTACGAAAAGTCAGAGGTGTGTGCCCGGGGCGACTGGGGATCGAACTCGAGACCTCGTCTCGGCAGTCCGTTACGAACACCACTGGGCTATCGCCGCTTTCCACTGGGCTATCGCCGCTTTTACTTACTGATTGAAATTAAATTTAATAATAAGTTATAGAGTAAATAATAATTTAATTTTAGTTGTAACTGCTGTAGGCTCATTAAATTAATTATATCTTTTATGCCACACATGAGGCTCTTAAGCATCATCACAAAATCGTGAAAGTTTTCGTCTTGTCATAATCAAATGTCCTCTGTGGCGGTTGTGCATTCGACTGGTACGTCGGGGGGCGCGGGTTCGATTCCCGCTCAGTGCAATTATTTGTATCCATCATCATCACCATCATCAACCTATGCTTGGTCTCCCCTAATGCGCGCCACAGCGCCCTGTCTCCAGCTTGCCGCATCCAGCATCTGCCCGCAGTCTTTCGCAGATCGTCATCCCACCTGGCCGGAGGGCGTCCTACACTACGTTTGCCGAGTCGCGGTCTCCACTCAAGAACACGTCTTGCATTGGTCTGGGTGTTTCTATGTATAATATGTATGTATTCACAAAAAAGACAAGGATATAAGTATGTTTATTTTCGCATTCTGGAACCCATAACACAAGCTACTTAAACTATGCTTACTTTAGGTCTAGAAAACGCTGTATGTATAATATATATGTATATATATATAAATATTCTACATAAAACCATGACAATATTGCGTCTAGGATATTATGTAGGCCGGCCATCTTTACATGTTCCATGTGTTACAAAGGTGTTTACGAAGCATTTTTTTCTTAACAGCGCTGATTACTTGACCCGCATGGTTACCATATTGTGGGCCAGTCGGATGACAGACAGGTATCACCTACCGCGATTTCTCAGGTAACAAATAAGACGGACAGGACCGGCACCCTAGTAAGTCCTCATTCCCCCGACACAGCTGGGTAATTCCCCCACCCCTTGCAAAGTTAGCGACGTGACCGCAATAACTCTACTGAATAGCTTAAGACACAGTAAGTGCAGAGCAGTAGGTGAAAAATTGGAGACAATAAATTGGGAGGTGGAAGAAGCATGGATTTTTGCCATAACTTACTGTGGCTATTTTTAGCTAGAATGGGTAATCAGAAGAGTTCGTTTTACCCGATTGCCAAGTAAGGGTTATTTTTTAATTAACTGATGTTGCTTTATTAAATACTAGCTGTTGCCCACGGCTCCTGGGAACCTAATCCCGGGATAAAAAGTAGCCTATGTGTTATTCCGGACTATAATCTATCCCTGTGCCAAATTTCAGCCAGATCCGTTCAGCCGTTTTTGCGTGTTAGAGTAACAAAGATACATACATACATACATACAAACTTTCACGTTTATAATAATAGTAGGATTATTATGCATTTTTTACAGCGCAAGATTGTTTTTTCTTAATTACATCACCTTTTTTTTTTTTTTTTTTATCGTGCGGAAATCCCTTCGGATACCCCCCCGCCGGCCAGCGGGGGCGGTTATGTCGGGCTTGCACCGACTAAAACCGCACGCCGTCTCGGGTCTTCAGACGCCGGGGTGTAAGGTTACCCATAGAGCATATCCCTCGCACCCCGGCTGACCCTGGGCCATCTCACCACTAACAGCATCGCTCATCCTGTCTCCTCTGAAAGCAGAGGAGTACGGAGAGCGATGTGTTCCCGCCACGTTGGGTATTGGCCGACGATCAATGCCAACCCTATGAAGGGGTGAAGGGGAAGCCATTGACCGCCGCCCAGGGTGTACCGGCCGCTCCGATTCCGTTCCCCCCGGACTGCAGCGGGATCGGAATCGGAGCGACACTCGAGGAGGTTACCCAACACACACCCCTCTTAATTACATCACCTATTGTTTGTATTTTAAGTATGTACCTACATACTTCAGGAAGAATTTACGGCTCACGATTGGTTAATATTTAACACTAAATAAATTAGGAATATTATATTATTCCTTATTAATTATGTATATTATTATATTAATTAGGAATATTTTATATTCCTAATTCGTTTATATAATAATAATCGTTTATGTAATATACCTAGTAACATTTTGATTCAAGCATTGTTGTGTCGGGAGGTCTCGGAACCTTTTTGATACAAGTCAGAGCGCTTTACTAGTTAGTGGTCTCCTGACACAACAACGTTTGAATCAAAATATTACTATGCATATTAAAGTTAAAGGGTAAGTTCCATTTTTACTAGTCGGAGGCTTTTTTAGGGTTCCGTTGCCAAATGGCAAAAAACGGAACCCTTATAGATTCGTCATGTCTGTCTGTCTGTCCGTCCGTATGTCACAGCCACTTTTTTCCGAAACTATAAGAACTATGCTGTTGAAACTTGACAAGTAGATGTATTCTGTGAACCGCATTAAGATTTTTTTTTCATCGAAGCCATATGTGTGAGGTATCTATGGATAGGTCTTCAAAAATGATATTGAGGTTTCTAATTTTTTTTTTTTGTATACTGAATAGTTTGCGCGAGAGACACTTCCAAAGTGGAAAAATGTGTGTGTGTCCCCCTGTAACTTCTAAAATAAGAGAATGATAAAGCTAAAAAAAATATATGATGTACATTACCATGTGAACTGCAGACGATGATTGGTTTGAGCGAGATCTAGTAAGTAGTTTTTTTTAATACGTCATAAATCGTAAACCGCAATTTACCTTAAAATTAAAAATAAAACATTATCGTGTTACTTGCTGCTACGGAACCCTTAATGGGCGAGTCCAACTCGCACATGGCCGCTTTTTTTTTAAAAGAATATTAGTAACCGAAATTACTAATATTCCCCCTAACCCCTCCAGCTAATCTAAGTTGCTTGTGTTAGGAGTGGGTTCACGTCGCTAGTGTAATGGCCAGGATTCGAACCTGGAACCTTTCGATCGAAGGGTCGCCTCCTTAACCACTAAGCTACCGACGCTTTTTAAACTTTTGCTTTTTGTGTCGGGGTCTTTCAATTTTTTGTAATAGTAAATGAATCAGTTATTTTTGTAGTTGTTATACTGTTATAACTGAGGGGTGGTGCTGCCAGCCGCGACAGGACCCTACCTCATCACACAGACGGGATTTATGTATTCGGACAACGTAATATATAACAACATTGTTTGAGATAAAAACTAGTCCATAAGATGGCACGCCGTACGTCGGTGCCGCCGGTCCATACCGGGCCGGACATTGAGTTTACAAGAAGCTTCAAAATTATAGAATCAATGTGACATAATTCGCTCATAACCAGGGTTTTTTTACTCTTTTAACATAATACGAGCGACGATAGCCTAGTGGTGTACGTAACGGACTGCCGAGACGAGGTCTCGAGTTCGATCCCCAGTCGCCCCGGGCACACACCTCTGACTTAGTTATGTGTGTATTAAAAAATGTTGATTATCGCTCGCTTAGTAATGTGCCCGGTAGATGGTAATAAGCTCGCCCCCTATTAGATTGGAACCTAAACATAACTGGCGAATCGTGGGTGTGCAATACACCTCTGCCTACCCCTTCGGGGATACAGGCGTGAAGTTATGTTATGTTATGTTACATAATACTGATTGAATTATCCTTTTTTTTTACGTGCGGAAATTCCTTCGGATGCCCCCCGGCATATACCGTCCGGGCACTCTTCCAAATGTCAGTGAGTCGTTAGGCGAGGCCGCGGTGGCGGCCAAAGTCCGCCGGCAACCCTGAGGTTATCCTTTCGAGGGCTTACCCGGGGTGCCCGGCAACGGACACTTGGGGAGGACACCGTGCGGTTTTAGTCGAGACACGACATAACCACCCCCGCTGGCCGGCGGGGGGGTATCCGAAGGGATTTCCGCACGTAAAAAAAAAATAAAAAAAGTTAGTCGAGCTCTGCTGTACGGTTTATGGCTATATTTTGACGCCATGTACTTGGAAACCCTTCCCTACGAACAATGGCACAATGTACGTTCGTCGGAGAAATGTTTTAGACTTTTGATTTAATCTTCAACCATCAACTAGAGTTTTTTCTGTCTGTCTAGTTGTCTGTTTGACTTGGCTAATCTCTGAACTCTAACTCTAAGAACACGCGGACAAAGATGCGGGCACAGCTAGTAGAAAATAATATGAATAATAAATAATAAATATTCCACGACATTCTACACAGCGCTTTCTAGACCCAAAGTAAGCATAGTTTAACTAGCTTGTGTTATGGGTTCCAGAATACTGATAAACATACTTATATACTTTTTTTTGTAAATACATACATATTATACATAGAAACACCCAGACTAATGCAAATAGACATATTCATGTGCGATACCACATATACCCAGCGCCATCTAGCGACAACAAGGTGAACTACTTGGATACTACTACATCGATACCAATCCTGAATCGCGAAAGTGAAGTTCGGGCGCTGGTACAGCATATATACAACATCCCAACGACAACCGTTGGGCCGCGGCCCGCCAGGCGTGATCACCTTGCCTGGTCGGAGGATCCTCCCTTTTTGTTAGAGGAACATCACACTTCGTTCCTCCACAGTGGTGACCCCGACGTGATATGATCACGTAACCTTCGCTGAATATATCAGCAGCATTCCTATCGTCACCATCCTATTCACTTCTTCCGCATGAGCGGTAATTAAGTCTTCGCCATCCAGCAGCTTCGGCCTCAACTGGGATACCACAGCATGCAGCGACCGCTGCAGCCTGGTTACCCTACGGCCACATCAGCCTCTAAGGCACAGCACACTGCACATACGGTCCACGTAAGAAGAGCACATCTCTCCCGTCTACGCAGCATTCGCCCCATACACGGGGGACTTATCTCGACTCAAGAGGATTCGCCCCGTCTCACTACCGAGGACTCACCTCATCTCACTGAGGATTCGCCTCGCCTCACCGAGGGCTCACCGAGGACTCACCTCGACGCTTCGAGCCCCGATTCACTGGGCATTTCACCACAGCACCGCATCACCGCACTCAGCCCCGCATCTTCGGGACCAGCGGTTAGTCCCAATTAACGAGGACTAGCGAGGAAGACTGTTCCACCAATGGAACCAGCGGCGTCCAGTTCCAACGAAATGGAACTACACAAGACTGGCACTGGCACGCTCCACAAGATAGCTTAAGACAGCTGACTCATCGCAATCAACCTCCGGTCTTGGAGGGGAGTGATGTGGCGATACCACATATACCCAGCGCCATCTAGCGACAACAAGGTGAACTACTTGGATACTACTACATCAATACCAATCCTGAATCGCGAAAGTGAAGTTCGCGCGCTGGTACAGCATATATACAACATCCCAACGACAACCGTTGGGCCGCGGCCCGCCAGGCGTGATCACCTTGCCTGGTCGGAGGATCCTCCCTTTGTGTTGGAGGAACATCACACTTCGTTCCTCCAAACATGCAAACAAATATTTGCACTGAGCAGGAATCGAACCCGCGCCCCCTGTCGTAGCAGTTGAATGCACTACCGCTACGCCACAAAGGCCGTCGAAAAACATTTTCATTAAATTTGCTAAACACGACTGCTTTCGAAGATGAACTTGGCAGCTCTACACGGAGTGTGTAATTAAACTTTTCTGATGAGAGTGTACCGCGTCAAGAACAGAGGAAAGTACAACCAATTATGTTGGCACCATACACCTGCCTACCTCGCTTGTCAGTTGGAAAACTCCTGTGCGTTTTGTATTATGAGTTTCTTCGGGAGATCGCATATGAACTAATCAAATTATATCGTTGGAAGTTTACGCGAATATTTAAATGAAATACATACTTAATTGAAAGGAATAATTGAAACTTTAAACTTTAAACCATTACTATCGAAAAGCAGCCGGAACGTCGGGAACAGAATCGCGATAGAATGCTCAGTTTTATTCCAATTAGTAATTTATCACAGTTATTTTGATGTCCCGTGGGTGAGTTATCCTAAAGGTATTTAAAATAGGAACAAGACGTGTTCCTCATAAATTCATAAATGGTAATTATCGCTCGCTTAATAATGAGCCCGGTAGATGCCAATAGGCTCGCCCGCTATTACATTGAGACCTTAACATACCTGGCGAATCGCGGGTGTATAATACACCTCTGCCTAACCCTTCGGGGATACAGGCGCGAATTTACGTATGTATGTTTTTTTTTTATATTTAGGACACGTCAATTTGACTTCACCTCGCCTGATGGTAAGCTGAAGGTAAAGTCTCAGGAAAGAGGGTCACCATTACATACACGTACCATGTTAACAATGGTGGCACTCAGCTTGACGGCCTCATCAGAAGAGGATTGTCGTCGCAGCACCGCGTGACACCCACCGGTCCCACTAGTGCTGCGACCACAATCCTCCTGCCCGGCTATGCACTTGCTGACCCCTGAACGCAATCAAACCGAAATTGGATTACTATGGAGGGTTTTTCGCAATCGTGCATGGTGGTACCTTTTTTTTTTTTTTTTCATGCGGAAATCCCTCCGGTCAGCGGGGGCGGTTATGTCGGGCTTGAACCGACTAAAACCGCACGTCGTCTCGGGTCTACAGACGCGGGGGTGTAAGGTTGCCCATAGAGCATATCCCTCGCACCCCGACTGACCCTGGGCCATCTCCACTTGCGAGATGGCCCCCTCGGATTTGGGAACCATGGTGGTACCTACCCGGCCGAATTTTGTGACAAATTTGTGTCATCAAATTTCTACCACCAGTAAATGGTACGTGTATGTACGTGTTCCTCGTCCTTAACACTGAACTGTACTGGTGCTAGTTACTGCAAGAACTTAAATCACGGTTGATAGTAATCTTTTATGACCTCTAATATTTCCTGGTCACACGTAATAGGGCGCGAGCAAATTGCCGACAATTGGACACTTTGGACAATTTATGTTGTTCGGTTATTATTGGGTATGTTGAAATAGAAAGTTGATATCGCGTGGGTGTCGGTTATCGCGACTTTTGGTCATATCTCTGGTTCCACTAAACCTATAGCAATCAAACATTTGCCAAATTTTAAGACTGGCCAAGATCTTTTTTAATAAAAGAAACCGCATCAAAATCCGTTCAATAGTTTTTGTGTCCATCGCGAACAAATAGATTAAAAGACAAGAGTTTCAAAAAAAAACTTTTGTATTCAGAATCGTTCATTTACCATAACCCAAGTTTTTTTTTATATCTCCAATGTACAGACACAACTAATTTACGATTTTATAATAGAATAAATGTTACACTTAGTGCATTTTACACTGCACAAGGCGGACTTTGTAAGCTTATCACCTAAACTTAAATATCATCTAAATCCTAGCTTAAATGTATGCTTGCTGTAGCTGGCTCACACAGCACGGCGCCATGCCACAAACAACAACGTATCTCATGAAATAAATATCAGCCGTATTTTTCCTGGCCTAGATTTAAAATTTATTCGGGCCACTACAGGATCTTTTGCCAAAAGCGACTGCAGGCTTCACTGGCACTAGGAAGATTTCAATCACGAGGAGTGCGCCGCCCTCTGCGCTTCTATAGACGGTTCGGTTGGTAGTTTGTACGTACGTGTTTGATTTTAGCTGTAAAGAGATATTTCCCTTCCATTTTATTTAGTTAATGACTGCTACTTGGCAACTGCTTTCACCTGCAGCTAAATTGAATACTTGTGCTAGGAGAGGGTTCACATTATCCATCATTATCCTCCTGCCCTGGGTCGACACAACATGTGTTCTTGTTCCATCCATCTCTGCTTGCGGGCATCTCAACATTTACTTCCTACCCAACCATATCCTCTTTCACACAGTCCATCCATTTCCTCTTAGGTCTTCCTCTCCCCTTGTAACCATCCATTTCAATACGATATTACTTTCATCCCTACGCATTACATGTCTGAACCAGGGCAAGCAATTTCCTCGTAACTTTTCTGTTATTGGCGCTACTTTTAAACTTCCTCTAATGTTAAAACATAACATACATAAACTCACGCCTATATCCCCGAAGGGGTAGGCAGAGGTGCTAGCACCCACGTTTCGCCAGTTTATGTTTTAGGTCCCAATGTAATAGGTGGCGAGCCTATTGCCATTAACCGGGCACTTATAAACGTGCGATAAATACACACATAACTTCGAAAAGCATCGAAAAGTCATTGGTGTGTGCCATGGTAATACCTGGGATCGAACCCGAGACCTCGTCTCATCAGTCCTTTACCCATACCACTAGGCTACCGCGGTCCTCTAATGTACTCATTCCTAATCTTAACCATTCTTGTCACACCCCACATACTTCTCAGCATTCGCATCTCGGCTGCATGCAGTCGTCTTTCATCCGTTGCCTTGACGGTTCACATTATAATTTATACAATAATAAAGGTTATCATAAGGTTCAAAGTATCCATTCTTTAATGCCTAAAGATATTAAGTCCTTAATTACAGTTCTATCCTAGGCATTTATATATTATGTTTTATTGCTACTACCTAAAATACAGGCGTTACAGTGTATCATATAGGTTTTCCGATAACACCGGTGCTATTATTTACATAAGCTTGTAATGTAACCTCTACATATTGCCACTAATTACACGTTGTTTCAACGTTTCCACCATCACTCATTAGATATGACGTCAGCTTGTCACGGCATGTGTGCAGTGTCGTGAAACTGTCGTTAATAACAGCACGTGTGGAACTACAGTGGAGCGTGTAACGCCTCACCCGTACACCACACTTCAGTAACTCGTGCATCGGGAGCGATACGTGAAGGCGTTAACTAAATCTTACTCAGTGTAGTGCTTCGGCACGCATCAGGGAACATCATGTCCTGGCAGATTAACAGTAGCTACAGTAGTACAGCTAGACACTGCATGCTTTTTATTTACACCACTTAGGTGGCAGACAAGCACACGGCCCACGGATGTCCATTGAATGTTATAACAATCGAACGTGGTTTTTTCCCATTGCGCGACGCGATCCGTCCAGTGGTAATGCTCACCGTAAACAATTTGTTTTCAATCGCAATCTGTCAGTCGGATAGTGTCTACTCTAAATCCTTGCTTGGTTTATGTAATCCGAACTATACTATCAATTATTAGTCTATTATATAAAAATATCGTGTCAGTGTTTGTTATCGGACTCGTTCGAAACTGCTTGACTGCTTCTTATGATATTTTTTGTGTATATTTGGAAGATCTGAGAATAGGTCTATAGGATCTATAGGATCTGAGAACCGCGGTAGCCTAGTGGTATGGGTAATGGACTGATGAGACGAGGTCTCGGGTTCGATCCCAGGTTTTACCATGGCACGCACCAATGACTTTTCGACGCTTTTCGAAGTTATGTGTGTATTTATCGCACGTTTATAAGTGCCCGGTTAATGGCAATAGGCTCGCCACCTATTACATTGGGACCTAAACATAAACTGGCGAAATGTGGGTGCTAGCACCTCTGCCTACCCCTTCGGGGACATAGGCGTGAGTTTATGTATGTTATGAGAATAGGTCCTAAGCTATTTATATACCGCTAGATGAACAGGATCGAAATTACACGCGGGCCGCGGGTAATAACTTGTATGTATGATATAATATTCCTCTGACGCGAAAGGAAGGATAATGTGTATTCAGGATGAGTTGTTATAAAGCAGCATGGTTTCTCGTGACGAGATGATGCCGGGGTAGGATAAATAAATAATAAATAAATATTCCACGACATGCTACGCAGAGCTTTCTAGACCCAAAGTAAGCATAGTTTAACTAGCTTGTGTTATGGCTTCCAGAATGCGGATAATAGTTATTTATGCAACTGTGGTATAATGAGGGGTATTAAAACATGAATGTGGGTTTATCACACGAAGCGAAGCTGAGTGTGATAATAGTATCACATGAGTGTTTTAATACCTAATTATACAGTTGCATACAAGACTTTATCTACACCCATGATAAACTAATAATACATCTTCAGAGAATGATGTACCCTTTGATATTTTCCAATTCATGAAATCTTGGTACGCCTTTTCATACTGTTTTCTAGATTTTTCCGGTAGTAATTTGTTAGAAATGTCCTTTGCTGCATTCGAAATGTCTGGAGGTGTGTTATCAAAACTTGAATCGCTCATTTTCGTAAGTAAACAAAACAATTTGCAAAAATAATAGCGAAGAAAAATAGCGGGAATTCGAATTCGAACGAATAAGCTTTAATTTTTTTTAACGGCGCGCCGCCGGCCGCTGTGGTAGTGAGAATAACAGTTCTTTTTTTGAAACTCATACAGATTCCACGCATCGAGCGGTAAGAATTTGGCTGTCTGATAAGTAACCCTTTGCGCGGAAGAGATTGAAAAAGCGAAAGGAGTGTTATTATGAAATTTCATACAACATTATAACACCCGTTCGGATGATATTATGGTTATTAGGACATTGGATGTATTAATGTTGGCAATAAGCTAACTGTTTCAGAATCTTTTATAGAGGATTTAAAGCATGGGTGTAGATAAACATACTTATATACTTTTTTTGTAAATACATACTTATTATAGACTAGCTGACCTGGCGAACTTCGTACCGCCTTAGCGTAAATTTGATGCACTACTTTATTTTGTATAGCTGACCTATCTTATGTATTACCTTACCTATTCAATTTGAACTGGAATCTATAATATCCTCCATATAAAAATGAATACCTATTTCCCTGGTCTCGTCATACCTGATCACCACAGAGTTTTTTGTTTTAAATTGAATGACGTTGACATTCGTAACGCGCTTTTTTTTAAATATGCAAAACTAAATGTATATTTTTCAATCTTTCTGACAGATTTTCTTAATATTTTTTTCCGTAAGAACCTTGTACAGAGTATTAGAAAACTACAAAAAAAAAATCAGCCAAATCGGTCAAGCCGTTTTCATGCTATGTCGTGACAACGGAAAACGGGTTTCATTTTTATATATATAGATAGAAACACCCAGACCAATGCAAATAGACATATTCATGCATAAAAATATTTACACTGAGCGGGAAACGAAACCGTGCTCCCTGTCGTAGCACTCCCTGCACTACCGCTACGCCACAAGGCCATCATACATATTTATTTGCTCTTCATTATAACTTTAAGATGCCAACTGAGATATTCTTCAAATATTAACGGCTAAAATACCTCAAATATGGATCAAGATGTAGACAGAATAATAAACGGATTTATACTCAACGTACTGAGTAGCACATTGAGCAGATAAGTAGTATCACCGTAAGTTTAAAATCATATCTGGGAGAGCGATGCAATCGGCAAGTATCAAAATTCAAATCAACTCAAACACACACGAGACTCGAGCGCTGTAACGGCGCTACACGACGGATCTGCGCCGTACGGTTTACACGCATTTGCATTTCGTTTGCTCGCCGATACGGCTGCATAAGACTACGTTATATATAATTCAAAATCGTGTTAGTGATATCGTTTATAACTCGAGAATGGGTGGTCCGATTTCATAATTTTTGATTTTTTAGGTGACTCCGTCTATACTGTTGTTGTTGTTCACTTGTTTAACCCCTGACGTCAAAGCGAGGGTGCTATAAGTTTGACGTGTCTGTGTGTGTGTGTGTGTGTGTGTCGGTCTGTGGCATCGTAGCTTCCGAACGGATCACAGTTAGTCGGGAGTGTTCTTAGCTATGTTTTCGGTTACTGTAGTTTCTTTTTTCTGCAAAAACACTCACTTTTAACCCCCCGCTGGCCATTGGGGGTTGTTGGACTCGAACCGACCAAAACCACATACCATCTCGGGGTTGTCGCCAATGCGTTTAAGCTGGCCTAATAGGGCAGTTCCCTCGCTTTGAGATGGCCCCCTCGAAATACTGTATAAATGTAAATATACTAGTATAGGTATTACAGTAAGGATAATTAAAAATATAAGACATTCCCGAAATAAATTCAGCTGTTTAGGTAACCAATATAGTTCGATTCTAAGGCGGAACGAAGTTTGCGGGTCAGCTATTGAGAATATATATTAGGATTGTGTAAGCAAGACATCTTTAATAGAAAAGGTGAGTAATTTGAATCAATCAAATACAAACAAGTTGAATTCCTGAGACGAGCTCAGCCGAATACAAGGGATTTTCGATTTAGCGTTTTTTTTTGCGATTTTTTCTTTATCTTGCAATGGTTCACCCCAGCACGAATCTATTACCGAAAACAGCAACTCGATAGCTCATCTCTTTTGGGTATGAACCCAAAACCGTGACAGAAAATTGGCAACGACGACGTCGACGACGACAACTCGATAGCAATTGGGCTTTTCTAAAGAAAATCCCTAAAAAGCACTCGGCGTTCTAGTATTTAGATTTTTTTTTTAAAGAATATTAGTAACCGAAATTACTACTATCCCCCTTAACCCCTCCGGCTAAGCTAAATTACTTGTGTTAGGAGTGGGTTCACGTCGGTAGTGTAATGGCCAGGATTCGAACTCAAGACCTCTCGATCGTAAGGTTGATTCCTTAACCACTAAGCCACCGACGCTTCAATTTAAATTAGAGGTTAGTAGAAATTAGAGGTGCCTGCGGTGCCTTTTGATTAGACCGACTCGAGCAGTAATAGTATTAAAAGCTACAGAATTGTGTAATCGCACGGTTGGCTACACTACCGATGGCTGTTTTCATCCCTTTCTCTCATTCTTTACCTCCTCTTTTTCTAATAAGTTCCCCTCTGCCGGTAGCTACGACGAGTAATTCCCTTGGTGCAATCAGTTAGGGACACGGTTACTGATTGCCATCAGGTGGGCCAAACGCAAACAACTACTGGTGGTAGAAATTGGATGACACAAATTTGTTACAAAATTCGGCCGGGTGGGTACCACCGTGTACGATTGCGAAAAACCCTCCATAGTAATCCAATTTCGGTTTGATTGCGTTCAGGGGTCAGCAAGTGCGGGGTGTGTGTTGGGTAACCTCCTCGAGTGTCGCTCCGATTCCGATCCCGCTGCAGTCCGGGGGGAACGGAATCGGAGCGGCCGGTACACCCTGGGCGGCGGTCAATGGCTTCCCCTTCACCCCTTCATAGGGTTGGCATTGATCGTCGGCCAATACCCAACGTGGCGGGAACACATCGCTCTCCGTACTCCTCTGCTTTCAGAGGAGACAGGATGAGCGATGCTGTTAGTGGTGAGATGGCCCAGGGTCAGCCGGGGTGCGAGGGATATGCTCTATGGGTAACCTTACACCCCGGCGTCTGAAGACCCGAGACGGCGTGCGGTTTTGGTCGGTGCAAGCCCGACATAACCGCCCCCGCTGGCCGGCGGGGGGGTATCCGAAGGGATTTCCGCACGAAAAAAAATAAAATAAAAAAAAAATGGGTCAGCAAGTGCATTGCGGGCAGGGGGATTGTGGTCGCAGCACTCTGCACTCTGTCAAGCGGTGCTGCGACGACAATCCTCTTCTGATGAGGCCGTCAAGCTGAGTGCCACCATTGTTAACATGGTACGTGTATGTAATGGTGACCCTCTTTCCTGAGCCTTTACCTTCAGCTTACCATCAGGCGAGGTGAAGAATAGATACCAACTACAAACTTTAAGTATTCCCAACCAGCTTTAGGAACCTCTGCCTGACCCCTCCGTGATCCAAGATATTATAACATAACATAAACTCACGCCTATATCCCCGAAGGGGTAGGCAGAGGTGCTAGCACCCACATTTCACCAGTTTATGTTTAAGATATTATAGGTACCTTTTTTTTTTTTTTTTTTTTTTTTTTTTCGTGCGGAAATCCCTTCGGATACCCCCCCGCCGGCCAGCGGGGGCGGTTATGTCGGGCTTGCACCGACTAAAACCGCACGCCGTCTCGGGTCTTAAGACGCCGGGGTGTAAGGTTACCCATAGAGCATATCCCTCGAAGATATTATACCTATTCGTATTTTAAACTTACCTACTGTCTCCGAATTTGGTCGGTCCGGGTCGATTTAATACACCCACACCATTATCCTTAATCGCTGTATGTAAACAAAACATATATTTATGTAATGAGCCTCGTAAAACCTATTATGAAATAATTAACTCGTAAAACAACATGAGAACGGGGGGGCTAAAGGTGGGGGGGCAAGGTTCAGAGCCCTTAGTGCGAGGGTTTTATTATTGGCGGCGACCCACACGCTCGCGCTCTGGGGTGAAGATCGCGTACCGTGACATGCTAATTTTATTGACGGGCGTATTATGCAAGTGTAAATTAAAAGTCATAAACATAATTTTCATACGGAGATCGCATACGAGAAAGGATTCATCCCACGCTATCCATGTTGTAAATGCGAAAGTAACTATGTCTTAAATTTATGTCGAAAATTCGGCCGGGTGGGTACCACCGTGCACGATTGCGAAAAACCCTAGTAATCCAATTTCGGTTTGATTGCGTTCAGGGGTCAGCAAGTGCATAGCCGGGCAGGGGGATTGTGGTCGCAGCACTAGTGGGACCGGTGGGTGTCACGCGGTGCTGCGACGACAATCCTCTTCTGATGAGGCCGTCAAGCTGAGTGCCACCATTGTTAACATGGTACGTGTATGTAATGGTGACCCTCTTTCCTGAGACTTTACCTTCAGCTTACCATCAGGCGATTTGACGTGTACTATATAAAAAAAAACACATTGAAGTATTTATGGAGAACTAAGTGTGTTGTTCTTCCTATACAGAGGGTTTTTTTAAACAAGAATATTAGTAACCGAAAACTATACCAAGCAGATTAGGTGAACATGAACAAGCCTGCCAGTCTGCGGCCCCACGTAATGTTATCGGGGTACATATTTATAGTGCCTAACTAAGCAGGTTGAAGACTTTCATTACGCAATGCAGGATGAGTAGTTACTTAGAAGTTCGACTTGATTGTGCTAGATGACGCTGGCGGTAAATGGTGTGGACGGCACTGATTCAGTATTATTGGTCGAAGTGGAACTAGGTGGAAATAGGTAGTCCTAGAAGTTCAACATTTTTTAATTTTTTGCTATACAAAATGTTATTTTAATGTAATTAATATATTACCGAATAGTACGAAATCATCGGCTTCATTGCTGTCACTAAACCTTTCATAACGGTATAACTACTTGTGAGCAACCTTTCTTAAAAACGTGTTGTTTTTATTACGATCTTTGAAGTGGAACCCAAATAACGTGTCCAATTTCCGACTGCTCCGAATACACTAAACCTAGCTGTTAGTACATTCAAACTGCCAAGTTTCACCAAAAATTGTTATCCGATAATACATTATAGTTACTGATTCTTTACGACGCTTTTTAATGTCCCATTCATTGTCCCAATTATCCTTTGACTCTGTGAAAAACATAGCGTTATATGTATTCAACCCTGTACGGATACACATCCACTGGTACAAGTTCAACTTAAACAACTAACTCAAACTTGAGTGTACACGAACACAGCCAAAGTAGGTACTCCGCGCGCCGATCCAACGAACAGATCCCGCATCGCGATACAGAAATTTACACGCAAGATTACCATAACAACATACTAACTTTGACTTGTGAGGATCCTAACTTTGTGTTGCGGGGATGTTACACCTCGTAGCTTTACATAGAAATATAGATGGATAGCCCTATGGGTAGTAATAGATATTGTTAACATACTCCTTTATGCATAAATATATGCATTCGCACTTTGCCACCTGCGGAGGGGAAAGGGAAGGAAATAAGGAAGATGGGATTTACCGAAAGACGTGTTAAAAAAATCCAAACACGAAATACCCCTTTATCTCTCCGTGAGGTAATCTCCGCGTTAAAACTATAGGCAGTCCAACATTGTACTTTTTATTTGTTTCTTTTTTTTTTCGTGCGGTAATCCCTTCGGATACCCCCCCGCCGGCCAGCGGGGGCGGTTATGTCGGGCTTGAACCGACTAAAACCGCACGCCGTCTCGGGTCTACAGATGCCGGTGCCGGGTGTAAGGTTGCCCATAGAGCATATCCCTCGCACCCCGACAGTCCAACATTGTACCTACCATCTACGGTGTATTGTACGCTCGGGTACCAAACTGCGGTAGCGGCACATGCGGCACCTATCTCTAAGTGTAGCATATTCTTACAAGGCGAAAACGTCCTTCATTGTAGGTAGTGCATTGAATCTATAAGAAATATGTTTTATTCTGATTATTTATACGAGTAAGCTAAAACTTGGTTATTCTTATCCATTATTCTAAATTAGAAAAGATGGTGACAGTACTTAAAGTCACACACAACCTGCTTAGTCGATACACTGCCCGAGCCTTGACATAGATTTTAATATTGGTATTCGTTTGGAACACAAAATAAACATAAAACTAGAAAATAAATATGTACAAATAAAAACCAAAGGTATTTCTTGAGTGGTATTCGATTGGAATAGATCATGCTTAACTATAAACATCTAGGCGAGGCGGTGCAGGAGTATTACAGAAGAAGTTTGGGCGACAGTGGTCAAACTTTTTTAATTAAACTAAAAGAAACGTTTAATTATAAATGGTAAAGTCAACCTTATATTTTGTATGTCTTTCGCTTTCACTTAGTGGAAGTTGGACAATCGTTGAAGTATTAGCTACGCACTCAATTACCGGACAAAATCGAGATCAGAGAGTTGCAAATTAATAATGCAAGCTTACTTAACTAGGATTACTTATTTATAAGAATGTTACAGGTGTAATTTGTGCAGACTTTTGGATTCTATTTTGTTAATGACCTCCTATTTAAGAGAATTAATTTTCTAAATTTGTTTGTTCCTTCGTAGCGCTCTAGAGAAGAAATGAATGGACCGAGTTTTAGGGTTCCGTTGCCAAATGGCAAAAAACGGAACCCTTATAGATTCGTCATGTCTGTCTGTCTGTCTGTAAGTCCGTATGTCACAGCCACTTTTTTCCGAAACTATAAGAACTATGCTGTTGAAACTTGGTAAGTAGATGTATTCTGTGAACCGCATTAGGATTTTCACACAAAAATAGAAAAAAAACAATAAATTTTGGGATACTTAGAACTGAAACTCAAATATGTTTGTTTTTTTCATCAAACCCATACGTGTGTGGTATCTATGGATAGGTCTTCAAAAATGATACTGAGGTTTCTAACATCATTTTTTTCTAAACCGAATAGTTTGCAAGAGAGACACTTCCAAAGTGGTAAAATGTGTGTGCCCCTCCCCCCCCCCCCTGGAACTTCTAAAATAAGAGAATGATAAAACTAAAAAAAATATATGATGTACATTACCATGTAAACTTCCAAGGAACATTGGTTTGAACGAGATCTGGTAAGTAGTTTTTTTAATACGTCATAAATCGTAAACCGCAATTGACCTTTCATTCAATCAACTCAAATATAAAAATTAAAAATAACATTATTATGTTACTTGCTGCTACGGAACCCTTAATGGGCGAGTCCGACTCGTTTTTTATGATATAAGTACCTTTTTTTTTTTTTTTTTTTATCGTGCGGAAATCCCTTCGGATACCCCCCCGCCGGCCAGCGGGGGCGGTTATGTCGGGCTTGCACCGACTAAAACCGCACGCCGTCTCGGGTCTTCAGACGCCGGGGTGTAAGGTTACCCATAGAGCATATCCCTCGCACCCCGGCTGACCCTGGGCCATCTCACCACTAACAGCATCGCTCATCCTGTCTCCTCTGAAAGCAGAGGCGTACGGAGAGCGATGTGTTCCCGCCACGTTGGGTATTGGCCGACGATCAATGCCAACCCTATGAAGGGGTGAAGGGGAAGCCATTGACCGCCGCCCAGGGTGTACCGGCCGCTCCGATTCCGTTCCCCCCGGACTGCAGCGGGATCGGAATCGAAGCGACACTCGAGGAGGTTACCCAACACACACCCCATGATATAAGTACCTAACACAGCAACCAGAACATACATAAACTATTATTGGACTGAATTGAGCAAGTCTACATTTTTAAATAGTGTGATGACCTGAATCAAACATTTTTCAGGTATCCCCATTATGACCCTAGGGAGCCATCTCGAAACTGGAGATGGCCCTGGGTCAGTCGGGGTGCGAGGGAAATGCCTTATGGGCCCACCTTACACCCTGGCGTCTGAAAACCCGAGACGGCGTGAGGTTTTAGTCGGTTCAAGCCCAACATAACTACCCCCGCTGGCCGGCGTGAGGGTATCCGAGGGGATTTCAACACGAAAAAAAATGGCAGCGCCATTATGAAGTATTAAAGTTTCATAGTAAACAGATGAATGATATAGAAAAGTATATAGCAGAAACAAACAAACAAACAAACATTCTTTACTGTATGTATAGATGAATCTGACGAAGGAATCTGAGGAAGATCTAAATCTTTAGAAAAAAATAAGTATACAAAATGCTTAAAAAATTTAATTGAACTGACGAAGGAAATTTAAATGTTTGAGAGCATAGTTATGCCAACGTGCCGAGAAAGAGATTGATATCGCAAACGCGAGCGGAACGCGTGCTTGCCTCTTCATATGATAATGGAACACAAAAATGCAATATCCTGCCTTCTACTTCACATTCCGGGATTATACAGGAGCAGTTACATTATATGAAGTGTGCGGTTGCGGTATGGCGGGTGACATGTTTATATACGCTTTTATGTTATGAGTTGGAGTTGTTTCACTCTACGATAAGCAGGTTTCGTTGTAAAATGAATACTTTGATGAAAAACGAGTCTAGAGACTTTATGATAATAAAATTACCATGAAACCTCAAACAAACAAGAGATCTGAGCTTCTACTATTATTTAATCTGTGCTATAAATATACATCTAGTCACGCCTGTACCTACCTATATCCCTGAAGGGGTGGGTAGGTGGTACGTGTGTTATAAGGTAAAAATTAAATTAAATAATATTTGATAGTTTTTCTTGGAAATTCACATTTAATTGTATGACTGCCTGGTTTGCAAAATGTCTCTGTATTGAAACCGGAACTCCAATCAGTTTTTCCGTAACTCACTGGCCCAATGCGCTTTGGGAAAGTACATATATCTCGTATATTTCTGTTCACCAAATAATCACCTCTGATACTTCACTCATGGACTCGTGATGTTGCTTTGATATTGAGGGCTCGTTAGAATGGTGCATTCTGTGCATTTACTAACTGAACGATGTTTAGACATAATATACCGATCTCATCCCTTCGCAGGAAACAGACTCTGCAGTCACACTCAGGCGAGGTATGGCTTTGTGGCGATACCACATATACCCAGCGCCATCTAGCAACAACAAGTTGAACTACTTCGAAACTACTACGTCACTATCAATCCTGAATCGCGAAAGTGAAGTTCGCGCGCAGGTATAATATATATATAACATTCCAACGACAACCGTTGGGCCTTGGCCCGCCAGGCGTGATCACCTTACGTGGTCGGAAGATCCTCCCTTTGTGTTGGAGGAACATCACACTCCGTTCCTCCACAGCTTCTCTGATGACGACCGTCAATACCTTCCTTAAATAGAATTCTGATATACTAGCAAATAAAACCTCGGATGTTAGTAACAACAAACAACATCGCCATAGCAGTAACTCGTGCCTTATTATTCTACGACTGTTGTAATAGAAACTATTCCCAGCCCTTGTAACACGAATTGTATCAAAATAAGTTGCCAATCTCGTTTATCTTACGATGAGCGTCCCAAAGGGCCCGGCTACACACAGAAGACATATTTTACGAGACGTGTAAGTGTTATTGGTGAGCAATAACCGTCGGCTTGATGTCAAAAGGTTCTGCGGCGGGAAGTAAATAGGGAACCCGCACACTACCCATTTACATAGGACCATGTAGGGTATGAACTAAACGCTTACCAGTTTTAAGGCAAATATAATGAAACGTGAATAATTTATATTCCAATGTTCATTTTTATATATACAATACCAAGCATAAAATAACATTTTAGAGATATATATCCTACGCTCACTAGAGCCAAAGTAAGCATAGCTTTACTAGCTTGTAATATGGCTTCTAGAATGCAGTGAAACATGCTTAGATACATTTTCTTTTGTAAATACATACATTATATACATATATTAAATAAATAAAATACCAATACACAATATTCTGACGTCAGAGTTCGTGGCCTCAGACGTAGCAGTCGTAAACCTTAAACACAAATTTTCCATTGTGGTGGCGGCCCAAGATGGCATATTTGTGTGAAGATACGTTCTATGTTCATAGCTAGATTTTTTTTTAATTCAAGTATCATATGTGACACTGGAGGTCTCAGGAGACTTATACACATAACGTCCTGAAAATAAAACTAATCATGGAGTTGTGACATAACATAACACATAACATAACTTCACGCCTGTATCCCCGAAGGGGTAGGCAGAGGTGTATTACACACCCAAGATTCGCCAGTTATGTTAAGGTCCCAATGTAATAGGGGGCGAGCCTATTGCCATCTACCGGGCACATTGTTAAGCGAGCGATAATTAACATTTATTAATGCACACATAACTACGAAAAGTCAGAGGTGTGTGCCCGGGGCGACTGGGGATCGAACTCGAGACCTCGTGTCAACAGTCCGTTACGTACGCTACTGGGCTATCGCTGCTTATTCACTCGTACATTATGACAAATAACATTAATTTGCGTAAATTTGTGGTCGCCCGTGCTCGATGTGCGCCACATTAGGTAATTGCGTGTGTTATATTTTAACATTCACAGGATAATGCTACGTTATTAGTTATTTTGGCAACAATAACGTAACAATATATTGTGCCCTCACCGCAAATTATTGCTATGATTGTTTCGCTTATTGATGATATGTATGACGTTTATGAAGTAAAACCATTTTCGGCTACCGAAACACGTTTTAAATTACTCGGCTTCTGCACGTTTCACCTGTGATTAGCAAAAGATATTGGAGAAACGGAGAGGGAGCGGCAGGGTTCACCGTTTGGATACTTTTTAGGGTTCCGTTGCCAAATAGCAAAAAACGGAACCCTTATAGATTCGTTATGTATGTCTGTCTGTCCGTCCGTAAACCTATACGGTCTTTGGATAGGTCTTCAAAAACGATATTGAGGTTTCTAATATCATTTTTTTTCTAAACTGAATAGTTTGCGCGAGAGACACCTCCAAAGTGGTGAAATGTGTCCCCCCCCCTTGTAACTTCTAAAATAAGAGAATGATAAAACTAAAAAAAATATATGATGTACATTACCATGTAAACTTCCACCGAAAATTGGTTTGAACGAGATCTAGTAAGTAGTTTTTTTTGAATACGTCATACCTTTTTTTTTTTTTTTTTTTTTTATCGTGCGGAAATCCCTTCTGATACCCCCCCGCCAGCCAGCGGGGGCGGTTATGTCGGGCTTGCACCGACTAAAACCGCACGCCGTCTCGGGTCTTCAGACGCCGGGGTGTAAGGTTACCCATAGAGCATATCCCTCGCACCCCGGCTGACCCTGGGCCATCTCACCACTAACAGCATCGCTCATCCTGTCTCCTCTGAAAGCAGAGGAGTACGGAGAGCGATGTGTTCCCGCCACGTTGGGTATTGGCCGACGATCAATGCCAACCCTATGAAGGGGTGAAGGGGAAGCCATTGACCGCCGCCCAGGGTGTACCGGCCGCTCCGATTCCGTTCCCCCCGGACTGCAGCGGGATCGGAATCGGAGCGACACTCGAGGAGGTTACCCGAATACGTCATACCTATCATTATTTGTTACACTTTGTTTAAAATTAATTGACTGTAATTTTTGGTTGCTTGTAACCGTGTAAACAAATGTTGGTAAATCATAATAAATAAATCATAAATCGTAAACCGCAATTTACCTTTCATTCAATCAACTCAAATATAAAAATTTTACTTGCTGCTACGGAACCCTTCATGTGAGAGTCTGACTCGCACTTGGCCGGTTTTTTAATTGTAAACTATGAAATTTAATAAGTACACAAAGTACTTAACATTTTTATAAATAACAGCGGTTTCGTTAAGAGCCGGGTGCCTGGCGAGGCTAGTTTGCTTTGCGTCGGTTTAGTTATTAAAACAAGTACTACACATTTTGTAATTAAAATTTACAAGAAAAAGTTCGCTTCAACGTAAATACTTCAAAATGTAGGCCAGCCGGCGTTAGTATTCGTAAGCACTTCATGTTTCAAAAATAATTAAAACTAACTGACCCGGCAAACTTCGTTCCGCCTTAGAATAAAATTATGTTGGTTACTTTACAAGCTGAATTTATTTCATGAATATCTCCTTGCACCCTGGCATTAAACACCCGAGACGAAGTGAAGTTTTGGTCGGTTTGAGTCCGACTTCGGCAAAAAAAAACACAAAATTTCACAGTATATGCGGAGACAAATTAAAAAAATCAAAGATCATGGAACTCGGTCCACCCGTTCTTGAGTTTCATCGCTAACACGTCTTTTTTTTTTTTTAACGTGCGGAAATCGCTTCGGATATGTCGTGTCTCGACTAAAACCGCACGGTGTCCTCCCCAAAAGTCCGTTGCCGGGCACCCCGGGTAAGCCCTCGAAAGGATAACCCCAGGGTTGCCGGCGGACTTTGGCCGCCACCGCGGCCTCGCCTGGTGGGGCGGGTTTTATGCCGCTTCGGTGAGTTGGCAGGCGTGTGTAGGGCACACACGACACGCCTCCGCCACGGCCTGCTTCTGTAAGGACGGCGAGTCGGCCAACTGCCGTCCTCAGGCCCCGATCATGGAGGTCGGTAGTCCCGGGCGTAGATGAGTCTGCGGCGTCCTCGCCGCAGACTGCTCGCTAACACGTCTTTGTTTTATATATATTATATAGAATATGAATTTCAAGGCTATGTGTAAGATTTGACGTGAAGTGAATCTCCCAGTTATAACTCTAATAACGGTTAATTCCATCTTGTGCACCTGATCGATATCACCTGGGTGTACAAAGTGGAACTTAAAGCCTTTTTGTCCGTGCAGGCATCCCTCCGGATACCCCCCTGCCGGCCAGCGGGGAGGTTATATCGGACTTGAACCGATTAAAATTGCACGCCGTCACGGGTCTTCAAACGCCGGAGTGTAAGGTGGCCCCATAAGGCATTTCCCTCGCACCCCGGCCGACCCAGGGCCATCTTCGGTTTCGGTGTCCACGTCTTGCCTCTGAAAAAGCGTGAGTGCGCGCAACGCGTTGCTGCCCTGGCGTGCTTCTGCTAGGGTGACAAGCGACTCCACCTGACACCCCCAGGCCTGCGCTCATGGCGGACGGAGGTCGTTAAGAGAACTCCGACATCTGAGTCGCCTCGTAAAGCAGAAGAGTTTATTTGTTTGTTTGTTTGGTTGGACACGCTAATCTACAAGGAACTACTGGTTCGTATTGTAAAATTGTACGAACAATAAAATTATTGTGTTGATTAATTATAAATAATTAAATTGATTCATACACTGTTAAATTTTAATGTTGTGTCTATAATGAAGTAATTCATTTAAAATATCGATTGAGTTTTCAGAAGTAAACCCCATCCCTAGCATTTTATCACTTCTGTGCTGTATATTTGCCTGATAATATATCTTTGAAAATATCTTACAGAACCCGGGACGGCCGCAGCTAGGTATACACGAGGATGTAGCCTATCGATTAGTAGAAAAACACCGTTGTTATAGGAGATTCCATGTCTGTACGGCTCTGAACGCCAGGTACGGCAAAATAGAGGTCGTAATGCATATCAGGAAAGTTCGATACCGACAGTATTTGTCTCGTTGCCGCAGCGACTGTGATAATGAAGTGGAACCGTCAAGAAATGAACATGTAAATGAACAGGTTTGTTACTCAATTAATCCTATCCAGTATGTGTATTGCGAAGTACACAGAGTACTCTCGTATTTCGATGTGTAATAAAGCTCAACTACTAAAATTTATTGAGGTTCCGCTGTTCCTCAATTGGCGTGTGTGTGTGTACAAGAAATTAGTGTTCTGCGATTTATTGATGTTCCTCTTTATTAAACAATACGTTTCTATTTTTACAATGACATTGATTAAAATAATAGTCATTGTAATTAGATATATTATGTTTGTAGCGGAGGTAGGTGTTCTTGTCAATAAAACGCACTGATAATTTTAGTAAAGATTGACTGCTTATTATATATCTCGCAAGTTGCGATGACGTTAACGAACAGCATTGTATTCCGAGTGATCTTCTCTCTGTCTCCGTCGCACGCACCGCACGGACCGTGTAATTCTGTCCTCTTCGCCGGACTATAGCGTGGCACGGCGTAGTTCGTTTTTGGTGCTCACAGTGTTCTGACGCCAGAATGTTGTTTATCGGAGCGCTGATATGGTACGTGAGTCCCACATGTTCTTTACAAGTATAATCGCATCGGATAAATTATTTACACTTAAAATTTGAAACAAGTAACCCACCCCGAAAGGCCAAAACCCTATGTTAATTTAAGCAACGAATACATTGCACTACACTATACCGGTGATGTTCGTCACACACACACACACACACACACATGCACACAGAAACTATGTATTATCGTTTGCATAGACAGTCGTTCACTTTGATTAGCTAGCGCACCATTCAGAGCGAACAGTCACAGATGCTCTTTTGTTGTGGTTATGTAAGTGAATGAGAAATATGTATATTCGGTCAATGAACGGCACAGTTCCTAATCGCTCATCGTTCTTGCTAAGACTACTTTATAAGAGATTTCGAGAGGATATCCTTTATCAAATAATGCAGGCTATGGCAGGAAAAGAGTTTCATTTCATGCATTTGTGCACAGGAAAGAGTGGAAGGAAGTGTAGGGAGGTACAGTTTCAGGCATCCTCACGAAACGTATGAAATGCGGCTTGGTGGCAGGTATAGTCAACGGCAGAAGTCAATAAACGAATTCTTATATATTGATCATTTTAGCTCTTGCCCTTTCATAGAACAATAAATAACGGGTGTGCGTTGTTTTATAGACAATTGTTTTAAATAATTTCGTTTTACAGAAAATGTTTCGCATAATTTCGTTTCATAGAATAATCAATATACAGAATACTTACTTTAAAGATTTTTAAATCATTGATTTTTGTTTCACATAAAGTTTAACATTAGAATAATCATATCATAGAATAACAAATCAAATATTCTTTATCATTATATTGTTTATTTAATATAAAAGTTATTACCAAGAATAACATATTATCAAAGTGAGAGTTTCTAAACGTTTCAATTCATACCGTTCATTTCAGTCAAATAATTTACAGGTGAAGCTATACTTTTTTTTAATATAACGATAAGTTAATACAATATACGATTCTGGGTGGTCCTATTTCTGGGTGATTAAAAAAAATAACCACGAAGGCTAAGGCGGGAGCTCCGCTCCGCTTCGCTCCCGCCTCAGCCTTCTAACCTAACCTATTTGAGTCGGGGTAATCTGAGTCGGGGTGTTAACTATAATGACGTTTTATTAACAATTTAATAACAATTTGATTTTATTTTATTTTACAGAAGAATCCAAGCAAACAAATTTGCAACAAAATATGCGACAGATAAAAAATTCTATATTGATATGAAATTATTCAGAAATTAAATTACTAGAAGCAATCGGAAAAAAAATAAAATTGTAAATGTTACAGTTAAAAATAAATGTGATTTGGAAAATTATAAAGTTGGTTTAATATTCTTTTAAAAATAATTCTACAGTTTGATAAGTTTGTTAAACAAAAAAATGTGATTAAAAATTCATTCAATTGTGTTTCTCTGAAATATGTTTCATTGTAGTAAATTGTTTTTGAAACAATAATATTCGAAATAAAAATATAAGGACCAAATATTATATGAAACATTTTCTGTGAAACGAAATTCTATGAAATTTCTTTCTGCGAAATAAGGGGCCCCATAAATAACACATGAATAATATTAACTTTGTCCTCTGGGAATTATAAAACTACTTATACACCTAATATTGGTCCATGAGACCGATATTCTTAGCAATCCATGGATTCTCCGTGCGGGTGCCGGGTCTATCGCGTTGCTGAGTTGGGAACTCGGGACAGTGCCTGGGACTTGCGACCCAAGTGTAGGTTTAGAAGGGGCCCCTTTTGTTGATGTACATCAACACTCACCTTCACTACCCAAGTTCCCCTCCCTGCCTAACCAAATTTGATACGAACCTACTAGTGCCGCTTTAGACATTCGTCCTAGTACTGAGCTTATTGTAGCTTTCGATAGGCCTAGATCTTTAAGTAGGTTATAGAGAGATTTTGCTGGTATACCTCTCGCTTCCACTTCCACTGCATACAAATTAACCACGTAACCGTTTTTGATTAATTCGTTTGTGAGATCATAGTATTTATTTTTCTTTATTGTGTGGTTTTTATTTAAAAAAAGGTTTGTAAATATTTTAGTGTCAACCAACTTTTGTCGTTAACTCATCATCACCCTATGCTAGTCCACTGCTGGACATAGGTCTCCCCTAATGAGCGCCGTAGCGCCCTGTCTTCAGCTTGCCGCATCCAGCATCTGCCCGCAGTCTTTCGCAGATCGTCATCCCACCTGGCCGGAGGGCATCCTACACTACGTTTGCCGAGTCGCGGTCTCCACTCAAGAACACGTTTACCCCAGCGGTTGTCGGTTCTTCGCATGGCCGGCCCACTGCCACTTCAGCTTGCTAATTCTTTGAGCTATGTCGATAACCTTGGTTCTCTGTCGGATGTATTCGTTACGAATTCTATCCTTCCGAGAAACAGAGAACTGTCGTTAACTGTACTTATGGATATTAATTTTGGAAGTGGTACTTCCTCAACTGAGCGGGTCCATATAACACGCGAAAAGCATAGCTTTTTTAAGCGATATAATGGATTTCAGTGTTGTTTTACTAACAACTAACTGTAGCCCGCGGCTTCACCCGTGTGGAGTTTGTTTTCCTATCCCGCTTCCTATGGGAACCTATTCCAGCCTATAATTTATCCCTATACCAAATTTAACATGGAAATATTCAAATAGGATGAGAACTAGATGGCACTGCGATCATGCAGCTCTTTGAATTTTTCAAATCAAATCAAATCAATTTTTCAAATCAAATCAAATCAATTTATCAAATCAAATCAAATCAATTTGAATGAAAAATGGGTTACATGGTGATGTAGTTATAATATTTGGTTTCTCCTTTCCCCACCTCAAGGCATACGACATACAATTTATATAAGCATACAGTTTCATAATATGTGTTTTTTGAATATTTTTGAATATTATATTTTGACAAATTAAATTACTAATTATTACCTTGTTTCTTATCTTTTTATTTTTAATTAGTATCTTTGTTAAAAAGTACTCTTCATAAGTGGGTTAGCAGAATACATCACGAACCTCAGACGTGATTTTAAAGCATCAGTTCGATCGTGATAGCGTCACCGTGACTCCCTGAACCGGGTCAGGAGGTGATCAAACTCTGAGACGAACAACTTCGGCGATAAATTCTAATCTTGGTTGTCTTATCGAGGGAATTCCCACCGTACCGTTACATTGATTTGCGCGCAGTCGGAGCACGAGGGGAGACGAGGAATTGTATTATCGCAGTATATTTTAGGCGTCGGTAGCTAAGTGGTTAAGGAGTCGACCTTACGATCGAGAGTTCCCTAGTTCGAATCCTGACCATAACACTACCGACGTGAACACACTCCTAACACAAGCAATTTAGCTTAACTGGAGGGGTTAGGGGGAATACTAGTAATTTCGGTTTCTAATATTCTTTAAAAAAAGAAAGTTATTCTGTCCGGTACCTTAAGCTATTGCACTGTCTAAGTATTCAGTTTGAGCCTTCTAACTTGTTAATTCTTGGTATCTTGAAAACGTAAGTGTGGTCTCCAAAAAATATTATTGCCATTACATACATACACATACGCACGCCTTTTTGTCTCCGGGGTAGGCAGAGACAACATTCCACCATCTGCTTCTGTCCTCACATACTTCACAAGGTCCGTCTACTGTTATTAAACCTTTCATGCAAGCCCGCCGGTTTCGAGTACTTTATACCAAGTTACATCAATATTATATTGAAAAAAAAAAAGGGTTTTGATAATAAGGATAATTAAGTAACACCTTGATTCAATCAAACTTTAGTTATTTTTGACATGAATTTTAATGTCAATAAATGGACATTATTGTATTTTGTTATATCAAGCCCAAAACTAAATTCACCTGGTTACAGCATAGTTGATGCATTGCATTAGGGGGTGACATGAAGGGGTGCTAGAAAAAGAAAAAGTGCTAGGCAAAGGAAGTAGCGACATTTCACCACTTTTCCAAACAATCTCCTTTCGTCAAGGTCTGATGAACGGATTCACAACAAAATCTCTGAAGTCTCAATATTGCAAGAAATCCACACGACGTTGATACCCAAGTGACCCAAGTGACCCAAGTGTAGGTTTAGAAGGGGCCCCTTTTGTTGATGTACATCAACACTCACCTTCACTACCCAAGTTCCCCTCCCTGCCTAACCAAATTTGATACGAACCTACTAGTGCCGCTTTAGACATTCGTCCTAGTACTGAGCTTATTGTAGCTTTCGATAGGCCTAGATCTTTAAGTAGGTTATAGAGAGATTTTGCTGGTATACCTCTCGCTTCCACTTCCACTGCATACAAATTAACCACGTAACCGTTTTTGATTAATTCGTTTGTGAGATCATAGTATTTATTTTTCTTTATTGTGTGGTTTTTATTTAAAAAAAGGTTTGTAAATATTTTAGTGTCAACCAACTTTTGTCGTTAACTCATCATCACCCTATGCTAGTCCACTGCTGGACATAGGTCTCCCCTAATGAGCGCCGTAGCGCCCTGTCTTCAGCTTGCCGCATCCAGCATCTGCCCGCAGTCTTTCGCAGATCGTCATCCCACCTGGCCGGAGGGCATCCTACACTACGTTTGCCGAGTCGCGGTCTCCACTCAAGAACACGTTTACCCCAGCGGTTGTCGGTTCTTCGCATGGCCGGCCCACTGCCACTTCAGCTTGCTAATTCTTTGAGCTATGTCGATAACCTTGGTTCTCTGTCGGATGTATTCGTTACGAATTCTATCCTTCCGAGAAACAGAGAACTGTCGTTAACTGTACTTATGGATATTAATTTTGGAAGTGGTACTTCCTCAACTGAGCGGGTCCATATAACACGCGAAAAGCATAGCTTTTTTAAGCGATATAATGGATTTCAGTGTTGTTTTACTAACAACTAACTGTAGCCCGCGGCTTCACCCGTGTGGAGTTTGTTTTCCTATCCCGCTTCCTATGGGAACCTATTCCAGCCTATAATTTATCCCTATACCAAATTTAACATGGAAATATTCAAATAGGATGAGAACTAGATGGCACTGCGATCATGCAGCTCTTTGAATTTTTCAAATCAAATCAAATCAATTTTTCAAATCAAATCAAATCAATTTATCAAATCAAATCAAATCAATTTGAATGAAAAATGGGTTACATGGTGATGTAGTTATAATATTTGGTTTCTCCTTTCCCCACCTCAAGGCATACGACATACAATTTATATAAGCATACAGTTTCATAATATGTGTTTTTTGAATATTTTTGAATATTATATTTTGACAAATTAAATTACTAATTATTACCTTGTTTCTTATCTTTTTATTTTTAATTAGTATCTTTGTTAAAAAGTACTCTTCATAAGTGGGTTAGCAGAATACATCACGAACCTCAGACGTGATTTTAAAGCATCAGTTCGATCGTGATAGCGTCACCGTGACTCCCTGAACCGGGTCAGGAGGTGATCAAACTCTGAGACGAACAACTTCGGCGATAAATTCTAATCTTGGTTGTCTTATCGAGGGAATTCCCACCGTACCGTTACATTGATTTGCGCGCAGTCGGAGCACGAGGGGAGACGAGGAATTGTATTATCGCAGTATATTTTAGGCGTCGGTAGCTAAGTGGTTAAGGAGTCGACCTTACGATCGAGAGTTCCCTAGTTCGAATCCTGACCATAACACTACCGACGTGAACACACTCCTAACACAAGCAATTTAGCTTAACTGGAGGGGTTAGGGGGAATACTAGTAATTTCGGTTTCTAATATTCTTTAAAAAAAGAAAGTTATTCTGTCCGGTACCTTAAGCTATTGCACTGTCTAAGTATTCAGTTTGAGCCTTCTAACTTGTTAATTCTTGGTATCTTGAAAACGTAAGTGTGGTCTCCAAAAAATATTATTGCCATTACATACATACACATACGCACGCCTTTTTGTCTCCGGGGTAGGCAGAGACAACATTCCACCATCTGCTTCTGTCCTCACATACTTCACAAGGTCCGTCTACTGTTATTAAACCTTTCATGCAAGCCCGCCGGTTTCGAGTACTTTATACCAAGTTACATCAATATTATATTGAAAAAAAAAAAGGGTTTTGATAATAAGGATAATTAAGTAACACCTTGATTCAATCAAACTTTAGTTATTTTTGACATGAATTTTAATGTCAATAAATGGACATTATTGTATTTTGTTATATCAAGCCCAAAACTAAATTCACCTGGTTACAGCATAGTTGATGCATTGCATTAGGGGGTGACATGAAGGGGTGCTAGAAAAAGAAAAAGTGCTAGGCAAAGGAAGTAGCGACATTTCACCACTTTTCCAAACAATCTCCTTTCGTCAAGGTCTGATGAACGGATTCACAACAAAATCTCTGAAGTCTCAATATTGCAAGAAATCCACACGACGTTTGGGTGAATAATTTTCTTCAATTCGTAGCAAACCATTATTTAGGTGTAATGAAACCGAATTCTCTTTTGTCAAAAATGGGCAAGAGCCAGCTGAACGGCGGTGGACAATTAATCATTATCGCCGCTTCCTTAACTAGCTCAGACGACATGAAATACATCGCTTTTTCTTTTTCCTTTTAAAACGCTCAGCTTGTTCGTATTCCTGAGAAAAAATTGCCTGACGAATGGACGTTCATTAACTCTCTGTGACGAGGTCCCCTTGTTCTGAGGGGACTGCCTACAGATAACACAATTAGTGAGGATATTGTGATATTTGAAGAGGTATGATTGCGAGTTCTTGATGTAGTTACATTAACTTCTAACTCAATATTGTTGATGAAATTAAACTTAGATAATATTAATACACGATTTGTGGTTACAAATAAAGCAGCATTTTTTTTTTACTGATCCTAAAAATTAACTTCACCCCGTTAGGTTTTGCTTCACGTAATACTATAAATACCAGGGTGACCGAGCTTAGCCCGGTTTTTAGGGTTCCTTTGCCAAATGGCAAAAACGGAACCCTTATAGATTCTTCATGTCTGTCTGTCTGTCCGTCCGTATGTCACAGCAACTTTTTTCCGAAACTAGATGTATTCTGTGAACCGCATTAAGATTTTCATACAAAAATAGAAAAAAAACAATAAATTTTGAATACATTTTTGGGGGTTTCTCCATACTCAAAAAACTATTTTTCATCAATCCCATACGTGTCTTTATATATATATGGATGTCATAAATATCGATGGATAGGTCTTCAAAAATGATATTGAGGTTTCTTATATCACTTTTTGCTAAACTGAATAGTTTGCGCGAGAGACACTAGAGACACTTCCAAAATGTGTGTGTGTGTGGCCCCCTACCCCCTGTAACTTCTAAAATAAGAGAATGATAAAACTAAAAAAAATATATGATGTACATTACCATGTAAACTTCCACAGAAAATTGTTTTGAACGAGATCAAGTAAGTAGTTTTTTTTAATACGTCATAAATCGTTAAGCACAATTTACCTTTCAAATCAACACAAAGAAATATAAATAATATTGTACGACAAAGTACACGACGCCATCTAGACCCAAACTAAGCAGAGCTTGTCATATGGGTTCTAGAATGCGGATAAACATATTTGAATCCTTTTTTTTATGTAAATAAATACATATTATACATAGAAACACCCAGTCCAATGCAAATATACATACTTGCACTGAGCGGGAATCGAACCCGCGACCTTTGGCTTGACAGTCGAATGCATTACCGCTACGCCACAGAGGTCGTCACTATAAAAATTTGACTTGCTGTTACGGAACCCTTCATGGCCGAGGCTGACTCGCACTTGGCCGGTTTTTTTCTTAACGTTTTCTAAAAATGAAACCTACCTAGATCGATTTATCGCCCTCGAAAGCCCCTAAACGAAATTTCATGGAAATCGTTGGAGCAGTTTCCGATTTTCAGATTATTGACAAGAATTGCTCGTTTATAGGTATTCAATAATATTTTTTCAATTTTAAAATATTGTAAGTAGCATACAAATAAGTGTGCCTCTTAAATGCTATTCTAGTGTAACTGAACTCGTAACTGCCAAGCTGCGGTGGCCGTCGGACATCGTTAGCAGTTCCCCGCGACACGATAAGCAGCCTGCCTGCCCGCTTGCCACTCACGGCAACATGTTTAGCCCTCTTCACACTTAGAACTGTGTAGAAACTATTTCACTAAAATATACATACTATTTAACTTTCGTTCGAGCATATGCCATTCATTCCTGTGTAGTGTGGGTGGACTGCTGCGGGATATTGCGAGCATATGCCATTCATTCCCGTGTAGTGTGGGTGGACTGCTGCGGGATATTGTTAGTGCACCCACAGTTTATTTCTCGTTGTCGTTTATTTTTTTCTTTTCTCAACTATCACTATTATATCCACTATATACATCGATTTTGGACGTCAGACAGCAGTCGCGTCCATAAAAGCCATATTAATCAAACCGAAAGCAGGAGAATGAGTAAGTGGACTCCCATTCTGTGAGTGGTAGAGTCCAGCAACAGTCGTTTTGGCCGTTGCATGAATGGGCCGACTCGACCGGGGAAGCACCACCCTCTCACAGAATATCGACGCCAAGTAACAGTATTTGAACTGTTCCGTTTGGTGAGTGAGAGTGCCGGAGCCCAAACTCCTTTCCCATCCCCTCCCAAACTCCTTTCCCATCGCCTGCCAAACTCCTTTCCCATCCTCTTTCCTTTACAGGGTCGGCAGTGCGAGTGTGACGCCACTGTTGTTGCACACGTCCATAGGCCGCGGTTACCGCTTCCCATCAGGTGGGCCGTGTGCTTGTCTGCCACCATAGTGGTATAATAAAATTAAATAAAGGCTCCGAAGTGCAGGGCTCAAACGGAACCGGGAACAACGGTAAGATGATGACGAGTTTAGGTGTTAAAGAATAGATCGAGTTAAGCTGCTGTGCTACCGGACTCCTTGCCTCTTACACACATCCCAGACCATTGATGTGTACCTAGTAGCTTTCTTTATTTCAAAAAAGGTTTTTAAATCCCAATCGTAGTTTCAAATATTAGCGCGTTCAAACGAACAAACTCTTTGGCTTTATTATGGCTTCGCAATTCCGAGATGTGAAGAGTATAGGTGTGTTGAAAGTTGAATGGGCTCGGCTGGTTTTGATAGCATTGTAATATATTTTATTGTACACCAGGTGAACATTATATACTTAAGTATTACAGAAGCAGTACAATGGGTGGCCTATCGCTTGAAGGGATTTCTACCAGGCAACCTTATAGTGGGAAAACATACCTATAACGGAAAGGCACAGAGCCAAGCATTAACGTAAAACTAAACTAGCTTCAACTACAATCTCATCTAACCCTTGGGCACTTAATCTCTACGAGGTACACAGAGTGTCACCCCGTTTATTTAAAGTAGCATGCCAGCAACTTTGCTTGCGAGGCCGCACACTGTTGGGAGAGTCGCTCAAAGTTTATAGATTTCTTGTTATAAAATTTTCTGAGGCAGCACGTAGTCTGAAAATGTATCCTGTAAACTACAATAGGCTTACCAGTTGTGAGAGTGGAGCAATAAAGATAATTGGTGACATATGGGTACATAAATACATCTCAACCTAACCCTACGAGGATAGACTGGAGTGTAAAAAATCTATATATTTAATAGCGTAACGCGTATCATGACTAGACTTATGAAGTTATGATACAAATTTGATATTCTTCTTTTTTTATATTTAGGACACGTCAATTTGATTTCACCTCGCCTGATGGTAAGCTGAAGGTAAAGTCTCAGGAAAGAGGGTCAGCATTACATACACGTACCATGTTAACAATGGTGGCACTCAGCTTGACGGCCCCATCAGAAGAGGATTGTCGTCGCAGCACCGCGTTCCACCCACCGGTCCCACTAGTGCTGCGACCAGAATCCCCCTGCCCGGCTATGCACTTGCTGACCCCTGAACGCAATCAAACCGAAATTGGATTACTATGGAGGGTTTTTCGCAATCGTGCACGGTGGCACCTACCCGGCCGAATTTTGTGACAAATTTGAGTCATCAAATTTCTACCACCAGTAACTAAAAGTTGCTCGTTTACCAACATATTATGTAGATAGAGGTGACGTTAATCCTGCAAGTGTGGAGTTAGTTATTTTAGCAGCTTGTAGTTTGTCCTGGAGCAGACACACTCACTTGTTGACGCTTGAGATAACTTGAACGTTTATTAGCTAAGTTATATTAAATCCGCCGTCGTGTGTTGAGGTAAGGAAATGCTACACAAGTGCTGAACGAGACGGTACCGTGGCGGTGTAAGTTGAGCAATGGCACTTACTGCGTGCAAGAGTCTCACCGGTGGCGTACGTTCGAGATTTGAGGTAAAAACTTTTTATGTATGCAGCTAGTATTGTTAATACTGGCTCTGGTCTTCCCTAAAATAACGTACGCAATGTGAAATACGAGTCTGTTAATTTCTGTAGAATATACTGCTTCCGGGCTGTTTGGCCGTGGTCCATATGAAAGTATGAAACTTGTGTTCCAAACGTTTCGTCAATCACCGCGGTCGACATCTTCAGTGGTACGGGTCCGGGCGGCGACGAGTGTATAGAACTCCCTCCTCCCGAAGCAGTATGTTCTAATCGTATCGCAGCAAAATCGTACCAGGTTAGGATTCCGAGTCAGGCTAACCGAAGAAATCAATTTTAGTAATGAACAATCAGTAGTTCTAAAGTCTCACTGTATGGCGCTGGATATTATGTGGCTACAATAAATATAAAGTAAACGCGATATATTGCGCTCAAACAAGTTATTACGTTATGACTCTGTGACCAAACACATAAATTCTTTTGTAATTTGTCACTTGTGCTCCGTACAGCAGCACATGCTTCAACACACGTTCTAGAATGAATCTGTGCAAAACGTCAGGACTGCGACAAGTTTGCGCTCTTTTAGAATTATTTATGTTTCCGTGCACAGTCCGCTGCTCGCTCTCGCTACTCAGTGACGCGAACTACCTACTTCCAAAAAGTTCGGTGAAGCGCTGCGGCAGTGACGGGCGCGGGCCGCATGCTGTCTGTCGGCAGCGTGATGCACTTCACACTTCAGGTGTGATTTTCTTACTTTTTAATAATTTTTTAAATTTTAAATTTTATATAGAAGTACTTACCAATTTTAAAATTAACACATTTCTCGGTTTTGATTTTTGAGTTTTTGTTTTTTTTTTGTTTTTGAGGGTAGATTGGTATGTGTTAAAAATCCATCTACTCCGAAAAACTTTCAATTCTATGGAAGAATTGCAAATGATGATGAATAAACTCCCCGTCTAACAACCGACAAATACCTCAATATTATAGAAATGGCATAGAAATAGGTCTCAAAAAGCAATACTAACAACAAGACCGTTAAAGATCCACTATACACTCACAACTCAGAAGCAGTGTGCTTTCAGAAACAATTTGTGATCGGGACAGGCCAGTGAGCAGGTAATGGTTCATAGTATTCGCAAAATGGGTAATATACAATTATAGTTTAACCTCAGGCAAAGATCAAAGGGCCATCACTTAGATTTTGTAAAGCAGAAATTAATTATAGATATTTCAGTGAACTAATTAATAGCATTTGATTGTTCTAAGCTCACGTTCATATTTCAGAGCTTTAGTTGAATCGCAGCGTAATAATTGGCAAGTACCGCCAACCGATTCATCTCTATTTAGATATATTATAATGAACGCGAATCCCTCTCCCGGCGTGCATGGCTGAGCGCTCCCTTCAGTCATCAGATGGGGACAGCGTCCCCCGCAATAGCTGCACTGAGTCAACTTCCATTCCATTCCATGTCATAAGCGTCGGTAGCTTAGTGGTTAATCAGTCGACCCTACGATCGAGAGTTCCTGTTTTCGAATCTTGGCCATTACACTACCGACGTGAACCCACTCCTAACACAAGCAATTTAGCTTAGCTGGAAGGGTTAGGGGGAATATTAGTAATTTCGGTTACTAATATTCTTTTTAAATAAAAACAAATTAAAATTGTGGTCACTGAAGTGGTACGGGACAGCATATATTTTTTCGTAGTTGACTATTATTTCTGAAGTGCTACAGTGAGATCGAACTATGTGATCCTGAGATTTACTAATCCGGGTGGTGCGATCGAACTACGGGGTGAAACCAAGCAACCACTAGCGCACCATAAGCTTTTGATATATTTTCTACTATATATTCACGCCTCCTCTTTTGTGTACATGTAGAAAGGTGTATAGGCATGCCCGGACTACACCGTTGCCCGGGCAAAGCCTACTTCAGCAGTCTCCAGCGGGCATTTGGCGGAACATCGATTGGAACAAAAAAGGTTTCTTTTCTTTTCTTAACTTTTTTTAAACTTCTAATCGTTACTTCTGCTACTTTCGTCGACCCGGACCCATCGTGCTGAAAAAAGCTTGCTCCACCAAGCACACAATTATTTATTAAATAGCTATAATATCATAAAATGGCACTGCTTGAAAATACAAAGTTCTGCGTTTCCTACTGAACCATATCTAGTAGGGTTTACTGATCCTTACCATCAACTCTTGCATGTTTCTCAATTAAACATTTCTTCAATATTTTTTCATTACCTACGCTGAGTAATATTATTTTTTACCTATTCAACTGGACGACGTACCCAGCACCCCCGGATACCAGTGGTTTATTGCCCCACCTCTCGCTAGTAACGAAGTAAGTCTCGTCTACAAACTGCGACATCTCTCCACTGTCTTGGATATTTTGAGATAAAATAAATGTAACGCAAAAAGAGAAAAATTAGGGGGTGCATGAGAGGACCCTTCCAGAGCGACTTCAAGAAAGTGAACCTGATTATCAACGTCCAGCGCACCCTGGACACCTGGCACTAGGTAACAGAGTCTAGGTGAGTAATCCTCTCACCACGATGACAATAAACAGTCCTACAATTCATTCAGCCCAAACACCTCTTCTAAGACCCAAAGCTCTCAGCAACACCTTTCAGGTAATTTCTGCAACAACGATTGCACAATCGAAGACCTGAACGGAGCAAGTGAGGTGGTGGTCAATGTGGCTAAGTTTTGGGCTGGGCACATCAAAAGCGAAAAAGAATAGGAATTAAAAATTGCCATGGACAAGATGAAGAAGTGCACTATATGCTCTAGTATACGATTTACTAAATATTTAAAAATAAATCTAAGAAAGAAAGAATCGTATCGCTTTTAGAATTAGAAACATAATAATGAATCACTTAAAACTTCAGTGTAAATAAACGTGCTTCCTACTAGTGGGAGATACGATCGATGCCGCAGAATAACCCAGAAATTCAATTTCTTTTAAAAATAAACGGTTCAATAATAAGACGTCGCGTCGTACCATTAGCCGTCGCCGAGGTATTCCTGCGGCTCTCGGCGTCGCTCAGTCAGCTTTGTAGATAAATTTCAGGCCACCATTATCTATTTGCATATCTGGCTTCTAGTTCGTTTATTACAGCAAAAGCTATATTTCTTTTATAGTGATCTAAAAAATTATTTCCTCATATTGAATTGAATCTTCGCTTATATTATTAAGCCAAAGAGGTTCTAAATTAAAATCAAGAGCTGAATGTTCAATTTAAAATAAAAGCCCCATTTATTGAATTCATTCAAGTATCTTTATTCATTCAGGTCACGAAGTGACACTTAGAAACGTCAAGCTTAATACATTTACGTTCGCAGTAAGAATCGCAACTCAAAAGAAAACGGAACAGAAGAGAATCTAGCTGAACAGGCAACATAAACATCAACCAATCCCATAAGCTCTAGGCAAGGACTTGAAACGAGAAAGTATAATAGAATAAGACTAGTATGTTTATATTTAATATTTCCTACAGAGGAGAAGGCTCTTAGGATCTTCGATAAGCTGGTAGTAGTATAGATTATAATACAAATCAACTTCCATTTTCAAAGTGCCGGTAGTAACTAAGCAAGCCAAACAGCCCTGAGGGATCCAGCTCGCCACAATACCACTTGTTTTCTGTCTCGCCCAAGAACCGCACTAGACATCTTTGCAGACGGATTATGTTTGTAATGTAAAGACTAAACACAAAGTTACAACAAAAAATAAGAATAAATAAAAACTAGTTATCATGGAATAACTTCACGAATTGGTTGATCGCACGAAACAGATTCGCTAACGTATCATAAATATTTTTATCGTACTTTATTTTATGATTTATATTTGAAACAAAACCTGCTTATGAATACAAACGATGTTTTATTTACATTTATAGTAGTCATAAAACCAGTACTGTATCTGCCATTATTACTGTTGTTTGAACGGTAACGGCTTTTAAGAAAATAAGTACCAATAAAATACGCAACGTATACCGTCTTGGTTCATGGGTAATTTTAAAGTTATGCATGTAATGAATACAAAATATTAGTTTGCTATTTAAAGATCAGAGGTACCTTAATATAATTATCATTTTCGCAGACTATAGACGCAGACAGTGGGAACCTAATATTCCGGATAGGTAATTGTAGTCGAAAGTTCGGCTTCATATTTTGGAAGATGCATCAAATGTTGACGCACCGCATACTGCACTGAAATGAGCGATTGAGATTGAACCCAACTCAAACACGGAGCGAGTTTACTGAAGCTTACAGCTAGTCTGCTCCACACTTCGCTTTACTTTACATTTGCATTTTGCATTTGCATATATTTTCTACTATATATTCACGCCTCCTCTTTTGTGTACATGTAGAAAGGTGTATAGGCATGCCCGGACTACACCGTTGCCCGGGCAAAGCCTACTTCAGCAGTCTCCAGCGGGCATTTGGCGGAACATCGATTGGAACATAAAAGGTTTCTTTTCTTTTCTTAACTTTTATTAAACTTCTAATCGTTACTTCTGCTACTTTCGTCGACCCGGACCCATCGTGCTGAAAAAAGCTTGCTCCACCAAGCACACAATTATTTATTAAATAGCTATAATATCATAAAATGGCACTGCTTGAAAATACAAAGTTCTGCGTTTCCTACTGAACCATATCTAGTAGGGTTTACTGATCCTTACCATCAACTCTTGCATGTTTCTCAATTAAACATTTCTTCAATATTTTTTCATTACCTACGCTGAGTAATATTATTTTTTACCTATTCAACTGGACGACGTACCCAGCACCCCCGGATACCAGTGGTTTATTGCCCCACCTCTCGCTAGTAACGAAGTAAGTCTCGTCTACAAACTGCGACATCTCTCCACTGTCTTGGATATTTTGAGATAAAATAAATGTAACGCAAAAAGAGAAAAATTAGGGGGTGCATGAGAGGACCCTTCCAGAGCGACTTCAAGAAAGTGAACCTGATTATCAACGTCCAGCGCACCCTGGACACCTGGCACTAGGTAACAGAGTCTAGGTGAGTAATCCTCTCACCACGATGACAATAAACAGTCCTACAATTCATTCAGCCCAAACACCTCTTCTAAGACCCAAAGCTCTCAGCAACACCTTTCAGGTAATTTCTGCAACAACGATTGCACAATCGAAGACCTGAACGGAGCAAGTGAGGTGGTGGTCAATGTGGCTAAGTTTTGGGCTGGGCACATCAAAAGCGAAAAAGAATAGGAATTAAAAATTGCCATGGACAAGATGAAGAAGTCTATATGCTCTAGTATACGATTTACTAAATATTTAAAAATAAATCTAAGAAAGAAAGAATCGTATCGCTTTTAGAATTAGAAACATAATAATGAATCACTTAAAACTTCAGTGTTAATAAACGTGCTTCCTACTAGTGGGAGATACGATCGATGCCGCAGAATAACCCAGAAATTCAATTGATTTTAAAAATAAACGGTTCAATAATAAGACGTCGCGTCGTACCATTAGCCGTCGCCGAGGTATTCCTGCGGCTCTCGGCGTCGCTCAGTCAGCTTTGTAGATAAATTTCAGGCCACCATTATCTATTTGCATATCTGGCTTCTAGTTCGTTTATTACAGCAAAAGCTATATTTCTTTTATAGTGATCTAAAAAATTATTTCCTCATATTGAATTGAATCTTCGCTTATATTATTAAGCCAAAGAGGTTCTAAATTAAAATCAAGAGCTGAATGTTCAATTTAAAATAAAAGCCCCATTTATTGAATTCATTCAAGTATCTTTATTCATTCAGGTCACGAAGTGACACTTAGAAACGTCAAGCTTAATACATTTACGTTCGCAGTAAGAATCGCAACTCAAAAGAAAACGGAACAGAAGAGAATCTAGCTGAACAGGCAACATAAACATCAACCAATCCCATAAGCTCTAGGCAAGGACTTGAAACGAGAAAGTATAATAGAATAAGACTAGTATGTTTATATTTAATATTTCCTACAGAGGAGAAGGCTCTTAGGATCTTCGATAAGCTGGTAGTAGTATAGATTATAATACAAATCAACTTCCATTTTCAAAGTGCCGGTAGTAACTAAGCAAGCCAAACAGCCCTGAGGGATCCAGCTCGCCACAATACCACTTGTTTTCTGTCTCGCCCAAGAACCGCACTAGACATCTTTGCAGACGGATTATGTTTGTAATGTAAAGACTAAACACAAAGTTACAACAAAAAATAAGAATAAATAAAAACTAGTTATCATGGAATAACTTCACGAATTGGTTGATCGCACGAAACAGATTCGCTAACGTATCATAAATATTTTTATCGTACTTTATTTTATGATTTATATTTGAAACAAAACCTGCTTATGAATACAAACGATGTTTTATTTACATTTATAGTAGTCATAAAACCAGTACTGTATCTGCCATTATTACTGTTGTTTGAACGGTAACGGCTTTTAAGAAAATAAGTACCAATAAAATACGCAACGTATACCGTCTTGGTTCATGGGTAATTTTAAAGTTATGCATGTAATGAATACAAAATATTAGTTTGCTATTTAAAGATCAGAGGTACCTTAATATAATTATCATTTTCGCAGACTATAGACGCAGACAGTGGGAACCTAATATTCCGGATAGGTAATTGTAGTCGAAAGTTCGGCTTCATATTTTGGAAGATGCATCAAATGTTGACGCACCGCATACTGCACTGAAATGAGCGATTGAGATTGAACCCAACTCAAACACGGAGCGAGTTTACTGAAGCTTACAGCTAGTCTGCTCCACACTTCGCTTTACTTTACATTTGCATTTTGGTTCCTTCTAGACATAATATAGATACTTGTGAAATGCATATTTTGTATTGCATTTTGTAACAATTATGTAACAGATTCACCACGGTAAATCCGTTTCAATACGTGTCTAATTATACGGGAATTATTCAAATGTGCGTTAATACACCTTTTGAATCCAGAAGATTTTCGACCGAATGTCATGACACGAACTTACTAAATGTGTGACGGTCAAGACAGAATCTGAAGGTTCTGGACGGTTCTTTAACCGCTGCGTGTAATTCAACTTCACGGTTATTATGGTACGTGTGGAGCGTATATTCAGCATAAATATTTTAAGGTATAGCTACAAAAACAGTCCAGGAAGTCCTCTCGCTCGGCACTATGATTGCGGCTATGGTGCAGAGTGCGAGCGTGTGGGCTGCCGCCGCCTCCTTCTGCGAGCAAGTAATGCTTAGGAGGCGGCGGAGCGGGCTCGGGAGAGATTTAGAACCCTCCCGGACCGCCAAGCCCGCAATATGCGCGCCGCGCGGCGCAGGCGCCTCAGACGCCGGAGGTCGCTTAACGACCTCCGTCCCCCATGAGCGCAGGCCTGGGGGTGACAGGTGGAGCCGCCTGTTACCCTAGCAGAAGCAGGCCGGGGCGGCGGGGCGAAGAGCGCTCTTCCCCCAAACCTGAGCGAGACGGGAACACCATGTTTCCCAAACCCGAGGGGGCGTTCTCCAAACCGGAGATGGCCCTGGGTCAGCTGTGGTGCGAGGGACATGCCTTATGGGCCACCTTACACCCCGGCGTCTGAAGACCCGAGGCGGCGTGTGGTTTTAGTCGGTTCAAGTCCGACATAACCTCCCTCGCTGGCCGGCGGGGGGGTACCCGAAGGGATTTCCGCACGAAAAAAAAAAAGGTACAAAAACATAGTAAAATAAAAGGAGATTCTGTATTGACAGGTAAATAAAATTGATCGCTTTATATTATGCTACAAAACGATAAAGTCCACTTATTACAGTTGAGGTATGGTCTTGTTATTTGGGGCAACTTCATAGCGGCTGGTGAAGTTTAAGAAGTGCATCAGAGCATTAAGAGGAGCCGGTCTCATTGCCAGTTGGAAACCACTTCTTGCTAAAACAAGATCCTGCCCATGCCTTGTTTGTATATATTATTATAGTTATGTATTTTTGTTGAAAAAAAAACTTAGACAATTTTAATATGTTTATTTCTTCTTCCAGAAATAAGTACAATTACGAACTTATGTCTATGAGATTATTCAAATGTAATGCATAATGTATGGCAACTTTATGATATGCCGTAAACACTACAGGAATTACCCTAAAGGAGACAGGAACTACCCTACCCGAAATTTAAAAAGCAAATATATGACTTCGTAATATGGATTAAGATCGGAAAATGAGAACATCTAGGACGGGACTTGAACCCGCGACCAGTCCCTTACAGGGGGAATGCTCTGACCAACTGAGCCACCTAGACATATAGTCTAGATATATAATCTATAGGAAAAATAACAATGCTAATTGCTTAATAATTAAATTGAATTGACTTCGTAATAAATAAAATATATTATAGTATAAAAGACTTGCACGGCCCATGAAGCATATTAATTATGTTGTACCAGTTTTCAGATTCCACATTTATAAGCATATTCGATACAAATAAATTGATTGAGTGATTAGGTATACCCGTCACAGCCTTTTGATGTACATACTGTAACGTTAATATTTTTATAGGGGTTTTTATATGAAGATTATATAAGGTTTAAGGTGTGACTTATGCACTGTGAAAATTAATTAAATAATGAATGTAATTAAGACTTACTACCGGCTAGGGCGAGCAGAGAGTTAAATAAAAGGTTGATTACAATGTATAGTATGAGATTATAATCGTGAATAGAATGTTACATAAATTTATATCTGGTATTTGAGTAAATGAACCTCAGGGGATGGATTCATAATAAATATTCTGCCGTGGCGTTGTTCGGTCCGTTGTGCAAGATGTTAGTATGCACTTAGCTAGTGGACACGTGGCTGGTGGTGTTGCCGGCGTGCCAGGGTCTCCGCTGGTGTGCCTCGCTACCGCTATGATGGTGCGAAGCCCGGTGCGAAGACCCTGGAAATAGAAAAAGTGCGGCTCAGTTTGTCACTAGGTAATTACGTCCAAGTGACCCGCTAAAATAGCAGGTGAAGAGAATCTCCCAGCGGCAATGCAGCGTAGCTAGAAGCTATAATAAAAAGAATATAATTAGGCAGCACAAGCTGGTGCCGCGACCTCTGACCGTAGGGGTCATCGGCCTCGTGGCACTAAATAGGTAGGCTGAAATAGCACACAGTATAAATTAAAATATAATAAGCCATGCATTTTAGCAGGCAATAAGCTGCACCGCTGGAAAGTCTTCACCTGTAGAAAGAAGTAGGAAATGTTGATCTCAAAACTTACCCGGAGCCGACAGCAGTTGGCCACGGGGTCAAAGCGACCTTCCTTGGCGAAGGTTCCAAGGAAAGGGACGATATAAGAGCCGTCAGTTGATGACTGGGCTAGTGCTGTCCAATCTCGCTCGCACAACCATAGATATTTAGTAATAAGTTATAGAACATACTAAAATATCGATTAATTTACGGATATTGTTTTAATTAGATTTATAAAGAATCCACAACGTTACAATACCCCCTCAATTAGTTCAGGGTTTTTGTTACCCAAAAACCCGATACTGGACTGCTCAATACAATGCTTGACTTACGCTTACACATACATACTTTCTTACATACCTCCTCTATCATTTTCATCCATACTTTGCGGTTACCACTTAAATAATGTAGCACACGCTTCCTTCCGAAGAGAGTTTCCAGGATAATAGGCGCTGGAGACTCAGACGTAAATCTAACAAGATGTTAAATATTGAAATGTCACAGACAACAATTCCAATAGAAAGAAAAAGAGCAATAAATACCACTATATATTTTCGACTATAAAAGAGAAAGTGTTATGTTTTTAGTATAGGGCTTATTTTAGATGTATACATTACCGCATCTGCAATAAGGCTTATTTCACGAGTTTGCAAACCGCTCGGAAGAGGACATAACAAAGATATGCAATAAGGCTTGTTTTTGGAACTGAGTTTGCACGACCGCTCAGCATAATAATGGTATAAAACCATAAGAATCAATACCCAGATACTGGTTGAATATCCCAGCTCCAAGAAAAGGTATCCGTTGGTTTAAAACGCCAACGGACCCACAAATGGTACAAAACCATAAAAATAAGGTATCCGTTGGTTTAAAACGCCAACGGACCCAAAAACAACATCAGTTGGTTTAAAACGCCAACCGACCCACAACAACCTTTACTAGGCAAAGCCTAATAATAAAAGAAAACGAACATGAAGTTCAAAGTTCCATCTCAAGGAGAGGAGAAAAGAAGAAAATATATAGTAGTGGTAGGGTAATATAATTTAAAACAGGACAATCAAATTGTCAAAAAAAATATAATGAACAACTTTTAAAGTTATGACCAAGTCAATTTATTATTAAAGTGTTACTAAAGTAAAATAGTTTATTATTTGACCCACGTCAGTGAGTATATATGCAAACATTAGTTGCAATTTGAACAACTAGTGTTCAAAAAAAATTTCAAAATTTCAAAAAAATTAAGAACCCAAGGTTCAACAAGGTTGGTATTTTCTCTAATGTTTTGTAGTCGTTTATGTTTATATTTATATTACGTGGCAAAAAGTAAAAAAAAATTTTTTTCAAGTTCAAGTGACCATGAAGGCATTTTAGGGTTGATCCAACGGATCATACAAAAAATTGCAACAGGCAAAATAATTACGAAGTTGAAAACTAATAAGTTGAAATATATATAATAAATTATTTTGGGGCAAGTCCAAATTAAATATTATTATTTATTCACTAATGAATAAATTTTAATGTTTTGTTAAAAAAAAACAGAAACATAAAAGGGAACAGTCATCCTATGAAAAGTATTACAACATGATAGAAATTTAACCAATAGGTTATAAGATATTAATATTTAATATTCAGTTAAAAAAGTCCAAAAGTTGGTATTCATGAAAGAATAATTTTATTTTGTTTTTAAAAAAACAATACAAATTTTTAAACAATAACTAGTAGTAATTTTATATTATAGTATACTGGCAACCTTTTTGATTGTCAAAACCATATGACGTTTGACAACTAAGTTTCAAACAATTTCAAAACAAACTTTGATAGAAATAAAATGTTCAAATATACGAACCAAAGATGTAATAACAATTGAAAGTTAGAAGTAAGAAGACATAATTGACCTGTAGACCGTGTCTACCAACAGGATACATGAGTTATTTATATTATAAAAAGTTTTCGTACCAAGTGAAAAAGTTGGTAGGTACATGAAATTAAAATTTTATTGGTGACCCTTTTTTAGGTACAAATATCATTACGACCATTGTAGTATCGAGATAAAGGTAGTGTATTACCACAGTGCAATACAATAAGGAATGTTATTATAAAATACAAGTTTTAGTTACAAGTATGTGTAGGTATATGTTTGTTTGCCACAATAGTGTATAAGAGTGTTTAATTGCAAAGGAAAGTTTATTGAATATTTACATATATTTACAACAATAGTGATTATTAGAACAAAACAAGTGTTGTTCATAGTTAAGAAGTTAGGTTGCTATTTAATTAATAAATTTATTAGGTTAGGTTAGATCCTTGTATTGTTTTATGTTTAATTAAAAATGTTTTATATAAATTATATTGATTATTTTACCTATATTTAGTCTATAGTTATGACACAAGTCATTTTAAAAGGACTCGGGGGAAATGACTAATGCATTGCTGACTTTGAACGGTCAAATTTATATAAGCGGTAATGATTTTAAAGACTAAACTATACCTGACACAACAATCCCATATGCAGAACAAGACGAGGTCTACAATTTAAGTATTTATTATCTTTGTTGTTCTTTTCAAAGATTTTATTAGTTGTATGGAGATCTTTTATTCTTTGTATTTTTTTTCAAAGAATTGTTTTCATTTTTTTTTCAAATACAAAAGCTAATTTGGATACAGAAATCCGATAATAAGCAACACTGACTACAAAACAGTTGAGTAAGTATTAAATTTAAAAGGTAAATTAACCCAAAGTTAAGTAAAAATGGTGCGATGAGCGAGATTGACAAAAATTTAGTAAGTAATTTACTTCAATATAAGGTAACTACTAGTAAAATCAAGTAGTATATATGTAACCTGTCAGTGAGGAATAAACTATTTGTGTATAATACATCAAAATAGTATTAATATATCAAAATAAAGAAAAATTTCAACCAGTAATAGGTTGATATAATAACTTAATATATGTTATTATATTGCACATAAAAGGTAAGCAAGTATAAAAAGTATAATAAATTCACTGACGGGGTATACAAAAATGGAATAAAAAAGTAAGTAGATATGGTTGAGATCAACAAGTCCAAGAAAACAAAAGCAAATAGATCCTTATTTTACCAGTGGTATAACAGTATACAGTTAAAATGACCATAAAAGGTATTAAACCAGTCTAGATGTTAAATGCAAAATAATTGAATAAGTAATGTTAATTAACCTTGTTGTTATGTTTAACACAGGTGATTAGTTAAATGAATGAGTAATTTCACTAATATAATGGAAATGTATGCATTATTCAGTTAATTATAAAAAAATTGAAATTAAAAATTATTTTCAACTACCTTCATTTAGTTAAAATGAAAAATAACAATAAAATTGGTGAAAAAAATCACCACACTGGTAAAATAAAGAGGAAATAAGAAGAAATAAAGTACTTACGGACCAAACACACAATACCTACGGCAGAATAATACCTTGTAAGGCGCCAATGTAACGTTAATATTTTTATAGGGGTTTTTATATGAAGATTATATAAGGTTTAAGGTGTGACTTATGCACTGTGAAAATTAATTAAATAATGAATGTAATTAAGACTTACTACCGGCTAGGGCGAGCAGAGAGTTAAATAAAAGGTTGATTACAATGTATAGTATGAGATTATAATCGTGAATAGAATGTTACATAAATTTATATCTGGTATTTGAGTAAATGAACCTCAGGGGATGGATTCATAATAAATATTCTGCCGTGGCGTTGTTCGGTCCGTTGTGCAAGATGTTAGTATGCACTTAGCTAGTGGACACGTGGCTGGTGGTGTTGCCGGCGTGCCAGGGTCTCCGCTGGTGTGCCTCGCTACCGCTATGATGGTGCGAAGCCCGGTGCGAAGACCCTGGAAATAGAAAAAGTGCGGGTCAGTTTGTCACTAGGTAATTACGTCCAAGTGACCCGCTAAAATAGCAGGTGAAGAGAATCTCCCAGCGGCAATGCAGCGTAGCTAGAAGCTATAATAAAAAGAATATAATTAGGCAGCACAAGCTGGTGCCGCGACCTCTGACCGTAGGGGTCATCGGCCTCGTGGCACTAAATAGGTAGGCTGAAATAGCACACAGTATAAATTAAAATATAATAAGCCATGCATTTTAGCAGGCAATAAGCTGCACCGCTGGAAAGTCTTCACCTGTAGAAAGAAGTAGGAAATGTTGATCTCAAAACTTACCCGGAGCCGACAGCAGTTGGCCACGGGGTCAAAGCGACCTTCCTTGGCGAAGGTTCCAAGGAAAGGGACGATATAAGAGCCGTCAGTTGATGACTGGGCTAGTGCTGTCCAATCTCGCTCGCACAACCATAGATATTTAGTAATAAGTTATAGAACATACTAAAATATCGATTAATTTACGGATATTGTTTTAATTAGATTTATAAAGAATCCACAACGTTACAATACATAAGATATTGTGTAATATCAAACTTTTTTCAATTATTTCAATTAAATTTTTAAGCATTTTGTATGCTTACTTTTTTCTAAAGATTTAGATCGGAAAAAGAGAACATCTAGGACGGGACTTTTTTTTCAATTATATTATATATACTAGGAATAGGGTGCGACCATGGCAAATTTGGTCAAGATCGGTATTATGGTTCCGGAGGAGTACAGTCTCGACCAAACGGCTTAGCCACGTATAAGAGCTTCGCTACGCTCAGCTCAATTATATCTTCAATCTTCTTTTAAATACATCTAGGCTCTATTTAAGTACAGTAAAATTGACAAAACGTCGAACAAGTAAAATCCTTACATAATTACCATTAAAATTATAATAATCTTGTCATGTGTGGGAATGAAGGTTTAGCCCTGGGTCCGCAAGGTGCTTTCCGCAGTCCGTCAGGATAACAGGTTGGCCGGGTGAAGGTGATTCCTTTGACAGCTTCACCACTCTTAACTTTAGCGTTCTACTGCTAGGTTAAACATTTTATATAAAAAGTGGGCTCTGGTCAACAGCAACTTGGTCTGATCGAACCCACAACCTTTCGATTGCCACTCCCACGCTTCAGCCGATACGTTACGGTCGCTTCTACTTATGTTTATATATAACCCCATTCTTTAAAATCTTGGAACAAATCTTGATATCGGGCTTTGGCGCCACCGTCATTTTGACTATTCCGTTCGCATCCGGGAATATCTGGTGCATCATATGGAGTCGCATATAGAAAAGGCATCATCATAATGGCTACCATTAGACCGTAGTCTAACTTTTCTTTGTACACTTTCTCAAAATCCTCTCTAGGGTACACTGCAGCAGCGTCAAGGTCGAAGTATTTCAAGAAGCTGCTTAGCGTTTCATAGTACAGGGCCTTGAAATTTGATAAATGCGCTTTTCGGACTTTTCTGTCGGTGCTTATGAAGATCAGAAATAAAAAGTCGAATACCGGGCAACCATAGTGCAGGAGTTGATAATCTATGGGAATTACCTTTTGATTCTTAGCGCCCTGAAAAATAAGATAAAATTCACGAAAAACTGTTTTTGATAAATGTTAACCAAGAGTAGAATGTTTTATCGGTTGTATACATAATATATAACATATATTCACGCCTACATCTCCGAAGGGGTAGGCAGAGATGTATTACACACTCACGATTCGCCAGTTATGTTAAGGTTCCAATGTAAGCCTATTGCCATCTACCGGGTACATTATTAAGCGAGCAATAATTAACATTTATTAATGCACACATAACTACGAAAAGTCAGAGATGTGTGCCCGGGGCGGCTGGTGATCGAACTCGAGACCTCGCCTTAGCAGTCCGTTACGTACGCCGCTGGGCTATCGCCGCTTTTTAGTTTCTATTCTATTCTAAGGAATTATAGTTGCAGTTACGTTGTAGTGTCAATTACTATCATCGAATGTCAACTGAATCATAGCACACTTAGGAATCATCTTGTTTTTAAATTCAAACTTACATTTAAATCGGAATCAGATAATGAGAGCAATAAAAGACAACTACATATATCACATTTAAAAAACCTTTTGGGCCTCCACTAGTACCCTTGAGGCCAAGCAAGCCGGTCCTACTGATCGACGGACGAGTCTCTGACGCAGGCTTTCCCCTTGGGGTAGGGAGGTCGAATGCAGTTGCTCCCATAAAAACCGTATAAAGTCTAGATCTAAACCGTCTAAAGAAGAAGAAAGAATAAGCGGACCCCGGACTCTGAGAGCGAAAGCCTCCGCAGCAAGCAGAAACCTCGCCAGTTTGAGGAATTGAAATAGAGGATAAACGGTTCTTAAGAAACTTTACAAGTGTAAACAAGCAAACGTCTTATTGTTGTAGTTAATAACATTACCACACTCAATTCACGCTCGCACAAATGTAATGATGGAGATACTATCAAAAACTGTTAATGATCGATCGAAACCCTGGACACAATGGTGGCGTTGACTTTCCTTGTTAAATATTTGGTAGCTATTTTTATCCATTTTGTGATGACTTTAAAAAGTTGTCAATCGCAGCAAAATGTTCAATTAGCCCATTAAGCACCCTATAATCTAGGACAAATAATAAACGTGTAAATTGGGCTTCACCTTCCTTTGGCTACCGACGAGGTGGTTATGTCGGACTCGACCTAGTTATATATGTTATATATGTTTAATATTTCCCTGGACCCTACTCCCGTTTTTATGTAACTTATAAATGCGTATTGACATGGTAAACGAAAATTGAAAAGTCTCAATTAATTTAATTCAAAAATGACGACTTTTATTAAGTTTTCTGTTGAATGCTGGAGTCATAACATATTATAGATAATAATGAAAGGTAACAACAGGCAAATTATGAATTGATTACACAATACAGTGATTCAAAACTAAATTAAAATTGATATATATAATATAATATATACCCAACCGAGCTGCAGCTGTAACCGTAGGTGGCGCACTGGACGGCGCGGCGGTTTGTTACACTCGCCCACCGCGGCTTTGCTAGGGTATTCCGCAAATTTAGTCTAGAATATCTAGATTAATAATAATACCGGTATTTAAGAACTTCCAGATAAAATAAAATAAATGATTAACCTCGTTTTTTATCATGATATTACTAGACTTATAATCGCCGTGGCACAGGCATGTCTTAATAGTTTCATCACTACGGTATTGACAAAATTTGTTTTTCAAATCTTCGCATACTTTGTCCAGTATGGTTTTGAACTGTTCATCAACATGATTCATACCTGCGTCCCGTATTTCGGTTATCATTTGATTCCAATCTTCACCAAAAATATAAGGACATCTTAAAGCATTTATTTTCTTGGCAAAGTATTCAGGTCTGATTTCTCTTAAGGCGAATGAGAGCCCATGGAGCTTCGCAAGTTGTTTGATAGATATTTTTAGAAAGTTCAAAGATGGTACATCCATTCTGTGATTTGCAATAAATCCTTTTTTGGTAATATTATCCATTATCTGCATCACTTCTTCGTTGCTTTCTTCATAAATTTTAACTGTTTGATACCTTTCACTTAAAGGTATGCCTGCCAGCTTTTGCAGTTCATCAAATATCTTAAACAGTTCCTTATAAGCGAAAAACTCAGTAACACCAATTCCGGACACAGAAATAAGTTTTTCTGGTGAACTTGAATTAATCTGTTTGATGAATAGATGCAGTTCTTTTTCTTCATCCTCAGTTCTGCCTGATATGTCAACTTCATATGCTATGGCGAGGTTACTACCACCATTGAGTAACACTCGTCGCCAATTTATTTTAGATCTTATAAACGCTTTTCTTTTTAGAATGTGTCTTATAGGCAGATCCAATTTCGCTGGCAGATAATGTTCCAAAGACACATTCATATTGTGAAACTGATTATATTATTTTCTCAAACAATTCCCCTTGAATATGACTGACTATACTTCCACGAAGATGTTGACTGAAACAGCACTTAATGAGACATGGATAATATAATAATGTTTAAATGACTAATACACCGTGACTAGCGTCACAACACAATAATTTTAACGGGTCTTATATTTTTATCAGTATAGCACAACCGTTTATTATTGACAATAAAGTTGATTATCACCGCGACACGGTGAGCTGACGCGACTGGCGACTGAGTCACTGTTACTTGCAGTTATGCAGCCAAAAACCAAAGGAGTGCTACATGTAAATTCAGAAATGAATTTTGTTTTTACTAAATCGTCTTAGAAGCCTATATAGAACGCTATAAGAGATACATACATGAAATCAGCAGTTCATTAGGCAAGTATACTTCATTAGGAAAATAAAGTATTTAATAACATCAAAATAAAACATAAAAATAAATATATAGATCCAAAAACAATCACAATACGTATGGGACATAAAAGACAGGATTCGCTCAAAGTTATTGTAGACGAATACTGTTTTATTCACAATTAAGTACAAATTATTTTTTACATATATTATTTATATTATGTTACATAAAAAATAAACATTTGAAAATTTTTATGTTACGTGAAAAATCGGCCAAGTGCCAGTCGGACTCGCGCCTGAAGGGTTTCGTACCCTTATTTATAAAAACTTGTAAGTACCAAAATTTACCCTAATTTTCAAGTTTTTTAATTTTTGGCATTTTTCCTTTATTTATGCTGTAAGACAGCTTTTTGTCAATTTTCGTGATTCCAGGTCAACGGGAACTAACATAATTATAGGTTTTCGACAAAAAACCTATAGGGTACGTCAGGTTGACCTGGAATTGTCAATTTTGGTTAAAAGCAAGGTCTTTCAGCACAAGTAAAGGGAGAATTCCGAATAATAAAAAAGCTTAAAATTAAGGTAACTTTGGTACTTACAAGATTTCGCGATATAAATTTGCCCATATCTTTTTAGCGTGTTGTCTCAGGACATTAATTTTTATACACCTAACAGTGACTATAGACCCCAGTATATAAATGTCAACTTTCTAGGTCCACCCGTTCCTGAGAAAATCGGTGGTGACACATGGACAGACAAACTGGCAGACAGACAGATGGACAAGAGAGAGATCTTATAATGGTTTCCTTTTTAGGGTTCCGTTACCAAATGGCAAAAAACGGAACTCTTATAGATTCGTCATGTCGGTCTGTCTGTATGTCCGTATGTCATAGCCACTTTTTTCAGAAACTATAAAAACTATGCTGTTGAAACTTGGTAGATGTATTCTGTGAACCGCATTCAGATTTTCACAAAAAAATTAAAAAAAAAACAAGAAATTTGGGGGCTCCCCATACTTAGAACTGAAACTCAAAATTTTTTTTCATCAAACCCATACGTTCTCATCTATGAACAGGTCTTCACAAATGATATTAAGGTAATATCATTTTTCTCTAAACTGAATAGTACCCTGTAACCCTGTACCCTGTTACCCTGTTACTTCTAAAATAAGAGAATGATAAAACCATGTAAACTTCCACCGAAAATTGGTTTGAACGATAGATCTCGTGGTCTCTAAGTGGTTTTTTTAATACGTCGTAAATCGTAAAACGCAATTTAGCTTTCATTCAACTCAAATATAAAACTTAAAATAAAGTTATACTATGTTACTGCTACGGAACCCTTCATGGGCAAGTCCGACTCGCACTTGGCCGCTTTTTTTACCTTCTGAGGTACAGAACCTTAAAAATGGTTCATATAAAAATTATAGCCTTTATACCAACAACTTACTGTAAGTTTTTCAATAGATTTCGTTTTCCACCTTTATTATTTTTCATATTATAATTTTTGTATTTTAAAAGGTCCTGGACTACAAAATCCAATTATGAATATGTACTATCCAGGGACTTATCATTCAATCTCCTTTAAAAAAAAAATAGTTTTATTGTAAAACAATCTTAGAATCTACATCATCCAGAAACCTAAGCGTACACGAAATTACATTAAAATCCCTCTCAGGCGTTCTGTGAGACACATGCGAACAGAGTAATTTTATACATAAAGATATTCTGTTCTGATCACAGTGTATACACCTATTTATCTTAACAAATAACGTATAACTTTGAAAACTATATTAACACAAGTGCGAAATAATACAGATGTATGTACAGTATGTGCACCTAGAACACTATATCGATAAAGTCTGTCTTTGTAGTCACTGCAATAAAAAGTAAATTGGTGATCAATTTGCAAAGTAATTGAAGACGTCGTCTTATCTGCATTTTGTTATCGAGACTTGCTTGCTACATTTTTATTCATGAATTAAAAATTGCTTTACAATGACGGATACTGTTACTAGCTAAGTTAATGAATATTAACAATGCTTTAGTATCTACCTAGATAAAATGAACATAGCATACTAGTTTAAATGTTAATTGCTAGAAGGATAGATATACCAAATGACTTGCGACTTATGCAGTAGATAACTTAAATTGTTGACACTCCATCAAATCTTAGGATACGCCACGGTATCGACCTCTGATTCCAACATCGTACAGAAAAAAAACATTGGTGAATTGTCTCCGACAGCGAAACAGACAAAACCAACACCCCAATCGCAGATATTAAACCGAAGTCTGGCTCGTAGTTACAATTACTCAAATTCTCTTCGAAATATATCGAATCGACATCTGGGCTGATAATGATAATATCTCAATTTTTACTTCAAATTGTTGTTGTTCATAGCACAGGTCCTTTAAATTTAACAAACCGGCTCTTACGAATTTTACCAGTTAACATGAAATATGAGAAGATTGTACCCTAAGTACAATCTTCTAATTTTTGGGACTTTTGAGACTTTCTGTTCGTTCAAAAACCATAATGACAGGGCAAATTCGTTCACCGTAATAACCAGAATTTTCACATATTATGTTGGGGCTGTTGTACCAGTAATAGGGGCTGTTCAAACCTGTACTATATAATTACTTAATCAAATAATACCTACAGGTTGAAACTGTACTATATAATTAGGCCTTTTTACCTTATAAAGCAACAATTCGACAATGAAAAAGTTAGTATAGTCGTGTCGGAGGAAAATGAGGGTAAGGGTCGGGCCTTTGATTCCTTTTCATTGTATACTTTGTGCGTATACCCGATGACCCACTGACACAGCATCGGCCTCGCAAAATGCACGCCCGTATTTCATTTGACATTTGAGACCCAAGCTGTGAATCACGGTGCGCTTGCTTGAGTTCTGTATACGAAGTGTATAAACTTTCTGACAGTTTGTATAGAAAACTACTCCGTACTTGGTGCCATATCGCAGAAACTTTCAGTAATTTTAGTGCCACGAAAGACGCATATGAAGCTTTTTCCTTTGCGTTGACTCATTTTAATATTTTTTCAATATAGTTAATACTTTTACATAAAGAATTCTGTATTTCTATAATTGAAGGTGAAATGTTGAGTGTTCACCGTATCCTATTTACGATCAGATTAATTCAGTTTCATAAAGTGACCCTTTTCAGACGCAGAGCCCAGAGGGTTTTGGCACAGTTAATAACTCTGTATTTCCCGCCCTAAAAGAATCAATAATAACGTTCTGAAAAAACAAACTTGTCACAATATTTGCAAAAAAAGACATTTAAATTATAGTCTTAAATATGTAAATGTAATCTTTGTTAATGCTAAATTTTGTGAATTTGTTTATTAAAATTATGGTTTGGGTAATCTTCGGAACCACTGTACTTGTTGGAAAAATTCTTTCACCATTTAAAAGGTAAGATGGACGATCGACGACAATAGAATATCACGTTTGGTGATATTTCTTTTTAAAAGGTTTTATTTAGCTTCACCTGTCCCGATGTTTGTCATCAAATCTTGCAAATTAAATTTGATCTACTTCCCGGTTACTGATTGAGCTGAAACTATGCATACACGTTTAGTTTGGATGACAATGCATTAATATGATATCATAGAGCTGGTATGAAGATGGAGTAGGAATCTATTCCCACCCACTCTTTCGTTTATGGAATTCCTTCGAGCACCTACTGGGCTTATCTCTGCATCACCCAAAGGTTGAGTGGTAGATAATGCTAATGGCATTAAGTCCGCCTTTGTACAATTTTATTGTTGTGCATAAAGTTTAAATAAATAAATCTATTTGATTTGAAGAAACAAGATAAACTTATCGAGTTTGGGCTCATTCGTTTTGTCTTTACAAACTCTCTGGTGTAATATGGTAGTCAGGATCTGAAGATGGAGTAGGAAGGTGGCTATAGGAACTCCTAAACTAAACAAGATAAACTTATCGAGTTTGGGCTCATTCGTTTTGTCTTGACAAACTCTCTGGTGGAATATGGTAGTCAGGGTCTGAAGATGGAGTAGGAAGGTGGCCATAGGAACTCCTAAACTAAACAAGATAAACTTATCGAGTTTGGGCTCATTCGTTTTGTCTTGACAAACTCTCTGGTGTAATATGGTAGTCAGGGTCTGAAGATGGAGTAGGAAGGTGGCCATAGGAACTCCTAAACTAAACAAGATAAACTTATCGAGTTTGGGCTCATTCGTTTTGTCTTGACAAACTCTCTGGTGGAATATGGTAGTCAGGGTCTGAAGATGGAGTAGGAAGGTGGCCATAGGAACTCCTAAACTAAACAAGATAAACTTATCGAGTTTGGGCTCATTCGTTTTGTCTTGACAAACTCTCTGGTGTAATATGGTAGTCAGGGTCTGAAGATGGAGTAGGAAGGTGGCCATAGGAACTCCTAAACTAAATAAATAATAATAATAGATTTATTTGCTTAAAATGTGGTAAGTATAAAGGTGACACATTAAAATTTATGAGCATAAGACACATTTTGCCATTGCTCGTGGCATGCAAACATACAATTGGATTGAATTTTAACAATTAATTATAAAATACAATAAGCACTTAATACAAACTGACGACTGAAGATAAACTTATCGAGTTTGGGCTCATTCGTTTTGTCTTGACAAACTCTCTGGTGTAATATGGTAGTCAGGGTCTGAAGATGGAGTAGGAAGGTGGCCATAGGAACTCCTAAACTAAACAAAATAAACTTATCGAGTTTGGGCTCATTCGTTTTGTCTTGACAAACTCTCTGGCGTTATACGGTACTCAGGGTCTGAAGATGAAGTAGAAAGGTGGCCATAAGAACTCTTTTGGCTCATTTGTTTTGTCTTGGCAAACTCTTTGTTGGTACATGGTATTCAGGGTCACTTTGGTGCCACATAATTTTACTAAAACTAAGTTGGATAATGTACGCGAACGTAGCCGGAGCGATGATTCCGAAGCAGCTCTGCTACCAGCCCCCTCACTTAGGAGGAAGCAAATGCGAAAAATGCGACTACGAGTAGGTAGTTTTCAAACCGTAGCCCCACTAGTCGCTTTCGCGCTCGGAATCCGCGTTACGAGGCACCGATATTAGACCGGGAGCTGGTGACAGGTGACGTTCCACGATTTTGTCGTGCATGCCTTTTTAAGGCTTGATAACTAACCCTAAAATATCAATGATAGTCGGGGTTTTAGCCCCCCCCGCGCGTCCTCTTCATAAGAAAAAGCGCTTTTCTTTGTGTAGCGGATTTTCGTGTTTTTTCTTGATAGTATACTACATGCTATTGTAATATACGGAAGTTTAAATAAATCAAAGCTGTAATAATTGATGGCATGCACTCCGCAGCTTCCCAAGATGATCATAGGATTCTGTAAACCTTCACAAAATTAAAGGGCAATTCCGTGTTTTGAAATTGCATGCCGATATAAAGAATGGAAGTTTTTGTAATAAACACACTCTGGAAAAATTGGCATGCACCCGTCGTATGACCAACGGTGGTAAATTTCCGGATAACTCTGTAAAATTTGATTCCAAATTACTCCTAATAAAAAAGAATATTAATTTTATTACAAAATAATTATTTAATTCAATTGGCATGCGTGTTGAATAAGCCCATCGTATTATAAATAATAATAAAAGTTGCAAAAAAACACTGTGAAAATTTAGGTGACTTATTTTTGCATGCCATTTGTATTTCATTAATTTACATAACCTAATTTTACCTAATTTTGTGACACCTTATAATATATATGTATATGTATTTATATATATGTATAAATATATTAATTATTATTATATATTATATTAACCGCGGTAGCCTAGTGGTCTTGGGTTCGATCCCAGGTATTACCATGGCACACACCAATGACTTTTCGATGCTGTTCGAAGTTATGTGTGTATTTATCGCAGGTTTATAAGTGCCCGGTTAATGGCAATAGGCTCGCCACCTATTACATTGAGACCTAAACATGTGGGTGCTAGCACCTCTGCCTACCCCTTCGGGGATATAGGCGTGAGTTTATGTTATGTTATATGTTATGTTATATATATATATATATCTGTGTGTGTGTGTGTATCATAACACTTATAAGTTTGAAATTTCATGAGAATACCTCACCCTTTAACGGTTAAATATGTATACGTGTAACGTTGAATACAATAAAATTACAACCTTAAATAACAATTACGGAACCTAAGGTTAGCTTGGATTGCGCTTGCGCACCCCTAAAACGAACTATCGTTCGAATCGGCTATGTTCGGTAACGGTCGGAAGGATCCGTGATTCGTTACTCAGAACTCTCAAAAACACTGGTACGTGCGCCCGTGTCGGCCGTCAGTAATTGTACCTACCTACTTAATTATTTTATTGTATTACTGTTAATCAAAGTGTGTATTATAAAGTGCAGTGCTACAAGTCCCTCTCGTGTGAGTTCCTAAACATTACTTATTATCTTTTGTGACTGTTCTCAATTCTTCCGCTGTAGCTGCTTGGCAATTGTGCTAGTTAGCATTAAAGGGTTACTTGGTCATAACTAGATGGATGGTACCCTGTCAGTACGCTATGCTTTGCTAACTACTGCCAATGGGGTTCCAGGATCACTACCTGCACTATTGGTGAGCCGCTTGCTGGCCCTCAGCGCACCTGCACCAGCATCTGGCACCTACCAGGCGGTACCTACCCGCACCTGACATTTTGCTAGCGGTATCCAGAATTGGCAGAGCTCGGGACCTGGACGCCTACCTACCTATCGCAGGGCAGTGCCCTTAACTGTATACTTACCCAAGGAAACAAGATTCCAGATAATTATTATAAGTATTGATTGGTAAAATCGGTAGTTGTCATTTAACCCACCTACCTACCTACCTACCTCTGTGGCGTAGCGGTAGTGCATTCGACTGCTACGTCAGGGGGCGCGGGTTCGATTCCCGCTCAGTGCAAATATTTGTATGCATGAATATGTCTATTTGCATTGGTCTGGGTGTTTCTATGTATAATATGTATGTATTTACAAAAAAAAATGTATATAAGTAGGTATGTTTATCCGCATTCTGGAACCCATAACACAAGCTAGTTAAACTATGCTTACTTTGGGTCTAGAAAGCGCTGTGTAGAATGTCGTAGAATATTTATTATTATTTCCTTTATTTAACTTTAAATACTTATCAATTATATTTTTAAATACATTCTATATATAAAAACAACCCAAATATATTTAAAAACATAAAAAATAGTGGCCCACCGGCATCGGGAACAGGCACCAAGCTACCGGTGGTTAGGGCTCCAGACAGAGGAATCTCCTCACAATACGTGCCGTGTCGAGGAGCACTGCCTTATTATTATTATTATTATCTGTGCACTAAGGGGTCTTAAACAACCCTGAGGGTCACATACGTATATATATAGTAGTTTAAAATAATGATGCTACTAATAATTTTGTTCTTTCATTTTTCATAAAAAAATATTGAAAAAATCAAATTATAGAAAGAGAAGAAAGAAAAAGAAAGAAAAATGCGTTTATTTTGGCTGCAGCACACAAAACAGTTCAACTTATAATATAACTATTCCATGACAACATTTTAAATTAAGTAAGTTATAATCAAACATATACAGTGTTACATATATATTTTGCATTTTTAAGACCATCTTTATATTATATTTATTCCATTTTGTAATTGGCAACACTAATCATTTACTCTGCAGCCATTACGTAATCTATGATATAGAATATAGAATTATGATATCATACCTAATCTATTATATTATACAATCGGACCTTCTTTTTTTGTTTATTTAAACAATTTTCATGAAGCTACATGCATGCCAGCATGCATTTCAGCTTAAAATAGTATCTACTAACAAAATACAAAGGGGCATGCAGGAAGAAGTCACGTCATTTTCCAGTTTTTTTTTTAAATTGAGAAATTGATGTTTATCCAACTTTTTCACAATTTTTGTAACGGCTGTAGCCCCAACGGCTGTAGCTACATGCATGCCATTTAAAACATAACATAACTTCATGACTTAAAATAATGTAAATTCACGAAATACAAAACGGCATGCAAAAACAAGTCACCTAAATTTGCACAGTGTTTTTTGCAACTTTCATCATGCATGCCTCTATTTTGCAACATCCTGGTGTGCATGCCAATTTTCCTACTATTAATTAATGATACAAATTAAGTATCCTTTCAATGACATGCAGTTTGGAATCACGGAAAATCTGTGTTCAAATGTTACAGAGTTATCCGGAAATTTACCACCGTTGGTCATACGAGGGGTGCATGCCAATTTTTCCAGACTGTGTTTATTACAAAAAACTTCCATTCTTTATATCGGCATGCAATTTCAAAACACGGAATTGCCCTTTAATTTTGTTCAGGTCTTCAGAATCCTATGATCATCTTGGGCCGCTGCGGAGTGCATGGCATCAATTATTACAGCTTTAATTTGTTTAAACTTTCTTATATTACAATGGCATGCAGTATACTATCACGGAAAACACGAAAATCCGCTACACAAAGAAAAGCGTTTATCTTTATGAAGAGGACGCGCGGGGTGGCTAAAACCCCGACTATCATTGATATTTTTAGGGTTAGATAACAAGACTTAAAAAAGCATGCACGACAAAATCGTGGAACGTCACCTGTCACCAGCTCCCCAGCTCCCGGTCTATATCGTCGTAAGTCAACGATATTAACTTAAATCTAAAAAATCGCGTAGTGGAAACGTGCGTAAAACTTAATAATTAAGTTATCAACTGGGTCTAGTAAAATCCGATGCCACAAACAATTTTTACTAGGTTAGGCAAAAGGGATCCGACCAACTTGTAAAAGGGATCCGACCAACTTCTTGAAAAACCCGAATTTCCCGTAAAGAATAAATAGGGAAAAATATAAAAATCAGTTCAACTAAGTTCCGGGAGCCGACCGAACACAAATCAGAAACACGAATGCAAAATTTGGACCAATTTTAGGTTAGGGGTCTACAAGACCCCACTTACAAAAATCAATAAAAATGTTCAGGATAGGCTTCTAAACGTTGTTGAGAGCTCCCCAAGGTATTAACATAAATTTACAAATATTATTTTATTAATTAATTTGAGCCCCCCAAAGTGACTTGCTCTTGACCAAAAAATCACAATATGGAAAAAATGTTAGGTCAATTATATAGATCTCTGGTAACAATATTTGGACGGAATATTATCAGAATTAAATCCCACAAAGTCATAAAAACCATGAATTAAAATAGGCACTCAAATCAAAACCATCATGCAAATTCAAAGGATAAATTCCAATCGCAAGCGATTAGGCAACATTCGACTTATAGGCAACATTAATCAAGTATTTAATATGAAATAGTAATTTATTTTACAAAGAGGGTAATCAAAAAATGGACGACCCGCTACGTCCCAACGTGTACAATTATTACAACCGAAATCCGCGTGGTATTTCAATCGAGACAAATGATCGATCGATTTCAAACAAAATACGACGATTACACAACCAAACAAATAAATAAAATTTCAAGAAAATGAAATATATAAGTAGGTTGTTAACTAAACTAGTCTAATGTATGTTGAGGATGTATTATACAATAGATGACAAAAATTATAAAAGGTTTCACTTCCCTTAAGATATGTGTTGCACCGCAGCAATGGTTCCAAGTCCAACGAACGCGATGGGCGTATTCACTTTATTTTACAAAGAGATAACTATCTCGATAATTAATTTTCACCAATTAATCAACATCCAACAAACAAAATCAAAACAATGTTCTTTGAAAGCGCGTGGCAAAGCCAACCAAAATCGCGCGGGCACTTGATCTACCAACGTGCTAACCTCGATAACTTTTCAAAGAGACTGTCACCCGCCGCACTTTTGTTTTCGTGCCGAAATCCCCCGATTCCCCCCGCCGGCCAGCGGGGGTGGTTAGGTCGGATTCGAACCGACTAAAACTGCAGGCCGTCTTAGTTCTTCAGACGCCGGGGTGTAAGGTGATCCAAGGCCTTCTCCGGTTTCCAGATGGCTCCCCCGGATTTGAAAACCATACTTCTGCTAGGGTGACAGGGTGGGGAATAATTTTTTAAACACTTTTTTATTAATAATATTTATTCGACTTAGGCTATGATGTGTAAATTAAGATGGCATGAGTTAAAAAGTAAAAAGTTTAGACTAGTTTTTTTATATACCTAGGTAACTTCGCCCCGCCTGCTGTTAGTGAAGTCGAAAGAATGAAGGTGACTAATTTCGTGGTTTTCAGTTTGACAGCCTTAATAGATGCCTTTCACGCCGGGCTAAAGGATAGGACCCACACTTTTAGGATGACGAAAACACGGTTGTTGGTACAGAATTCCGAGTCTTTTAGTGTGGCAAGGAAAAGAGGTGCTGAACCTGACGTGTTTTAACTTTAAACCGCACAAGTGCTTCGATCAAAATAGCACTGGTACGTACCTCTCGGTTTAACCATAACACGAACGCTCCTATAGTATATGAATTGAGTTCTAGGACGTGCCAAGCGGTTCTGGGGTTGTCTCGTTTAGAGGCGTAACACGTGTCGAAGTTTAACTTTGTGGCAGCGGAATACTGAATCTAAATGATTCGGTTCGCCACTTGTGATAAGCAAACTTTTAACTTATTTTGATGGGTTCGGTTTAGAATTACTTTCTGTTGCAATTAGTTAAGATTTATTTTTGGCTGTCACTAGATATAGTGGGAAATGGCAAACCGAGGAATGTGATGGGTTCATTCTCCACTTCTTTTCTTCGGTTTCTCAATTAAATTATTATTGACATTGAAATAAATGTATCACTTGTACTTTTGAACTATTATATTTATTAATTTCACCTGACCGGTTTCGCCTCACGGCATTCTCAAAGGTTTTTTATATTTATTTATACATAACAGTCACATAGTGAACTCCGATATAAGAACTTAAAAAACAATGTTTATAATGACGGTAGGTGGAAAGAATGCGTAATACCAGCTCTAAATTTTACCCTAAAATTTTGGGAGAATAAATTTGAAATTTGAAATAAATACCAATACAGAATTAATTAAATTACAATTACAAATGTCAAAATAGTAAATGTCAGGAAATAACATGTCAAAGTATTAAATTAAAAAATTGAATTACATGTTAAAATTATTAAATGTAAAAATTATTAAATGTCAAAATTGAATTACATTAATAAATATGTAGGTGTCATTATTTATTGCAGTAACGGTGACCGATTTAAATCTAACTGTTGATTTAATATTATGTTACGGTCAGTTTTGATCAGTCTATTTATTTCAAGAGCCTCAAAGGCCATTCATTTTTCTACCTTTATCACAGCATTGTAGGACTTTAAAGTTGGTTTTCTGGTCAAACGAATGGTTTTCGGAAAGTAGGTGTTCCGCAAAATTAGACTCAGTTTTTTTGAGTCTCCACCCTCTAACATGTTCTGCAACCCTAATTTCGAAGGATCTTCCAGTTTGGCCAACGTATTTTTTTAAACAATTGGAACATCCCACTTTTTCGTTCGATTGGAGTTATGTCTTTATTGTTGCATATTAAATTGTATGGCTGTGAGTGGTATAAAACGCGGCTTTACAATCTGATAAGTTCCTGTGTAGCAAGTTCCACCAAGTGCCATCAATCAACAGTATTAATAGTATTATTGACATTCATTTATTCACATTTAAAATGAACAATAACAAAGTTGGTGGAAGTAACAAATGAACTAAGAATGACTAAACGCGGAACTAGGTTATTTCTATTGCCTTGCTATTGCCTCTATTGTCGGACTCGCCCATTAAGGGTTCCGTGCTACGGAACCCAAGTGACATTTGCAAGTAACATTATAATCCTTTTTGTAAATTTTATATTTGAGTTGATTGAATGAAAGGTGAATTGCGGTTTACGATATATGACGTATTAAAAAAAATGACTTACTAGATCTCGTTCGAACCAATTTTCGGTGGAAGTTTCATATATTTTTTTTACTTTAATCATTCTCTTATTTTAAAAGTTACAGGGGGGGGGGACAAATTTTACCACTTTGGAAGTGTCTCTCGCGCAAACTATTCAGTTTAAAGGAAAATTATATTACAAACCTCAAGATCATTTTTGAAGACCTATGCATAGATAGGTAATATATTGAAACATATAAAACATAGGTCCCTTCCCTTTTACCTATTCATAGGTAAAAGTATGGGTTTCATGGAAAAAAAATTCTTCAGTTTCAGTTCTAAGCATGGGGAGCCCCCAAAGTTTATTGTTTTTTTTTTCTATTTTTGTGTGAAAATCTTAAATTTCTACTCACCAAGTTTCAACAGCATGGTTCTTATAGTTTCGGAAAAAAGTGGCTGTGACATACGTACGGACAGACAGACAAACGTGACGAATCTATAAGGGTCCCGTTTTTTGCTATTTGGCAACGGAACCCTAAAAATGGTATTTTTGTAATTAAATAAAAACCAGACACATACTAACTAAATACGGGTGGAAGGAAGGTGGGTCAAAGGAAGAGTGTGCAAGAGTAGACCATCTAATGGATGTTGTACCTTTTTTTTTTTTTTTTTTTTATCGTGCGGAAATCCCTTCGGATACCCCCCCGCCGGCTAGCGGGGGCGGTTATGTCGGGCTTGCACCGACTAAAACCGCACGCCGTCTCGGGTCTTCAGACGCCGGGGTGTAAGGTTACCCATAGAGCATATCCCTCGCACCCCGGCTGACCCTGGACCATCTCACCACTAATAGCATCACTCATCCTGTCTCCTCTGAAAGCAGAGGAGTACGGAGAGCGATGTGTTCCCGCCACGTTGGGTATTGGCCGACGATCAATGCCAACCCTATGAAGGGGTGAAGGGGAAGCCATTGACCGCCGCCCAGGGTGTACCGGCCGCTCCGATTCCGTTCCCCCCGGACTGCAGCGGGATCGGAATCGGAGCGACACTCGAGGAGGTTACCCAACACACACCCCGATGGATGTTGTACCTGTTAGCTAATTTATTAGTAAAAAAAAAGTAGCCTTTGCACATTGGTAGCCATTTTTATTGCAATGTAGGTACAATGCGTTTCAACAAAAGGTGCTACCGAAACGACCGCTTAAATAAATATCACCACTTAAGATTTGAGCCTCATCTCGGAAGAAAACGATCCGAAGGCAATAGCGGGCCTGCATTATGCATGAGGCTGAAAAGCTTACAGAGCAACAGTGGTGCTTTGCAATAGCAAATCTTATAGAGGTGACTCAGAGTGTAAAATAGAGTACATTGAAAAAACTAGCGCTATTTGATCCTGCCTCGCCTGTCTGCTCGCATCGCGCGCTGACGGAATGGTCATTGAGTATTTATGAGCTGATTTATTTGAGTAATAATATTGTACCAGCCTTATTCGCTGACGTCTCAAGACGGCGGAGTCCACCCCGACCGCCAGGGGCGCCACTGTGCAGCACGAACTTTAATGAAACGCTCCCAGTTAACGGAGCTGCTTGAGATTCGTGTTCAGATTCAAATATAAACGAGGAATAAATTTATTGAAATTCATCACAGCACTCGCGTTTGCTTTTAGTAGTGTTCACTTCCGTTGGTAATTTTAATTGGTATCACTACACATTTCACCTACCGACTCGTAGTCACACCACATTATCAATGTTGTTGTTTTTGTTGTTGTTATCAAAGAGCTGACAACATTTTTCAACCGCTGAAGCACTCGCTTTTTTAGGGTTCCGTTGACAAATGGCAAAAACGGAACCCTAATAGATTCGTCATGTCTGTCTGTCTGTCCGTCCGTATGTCACAGCCACTTTTTTCCGAAACTGTAAAAACTATGTTGTTGGAACTTGGTAAGTAGATGTATTCTGTGAACCGCATTAAGATTTTCACACAAAAATAAAAAAATAAACTATAAATTTTGGGGGTATAAACTTAGTATAAACTTAGAACTGAAGCACAACATTTTTTTTTCATCAAACCCATACGTGTTTGGTATCTATGGATAGGTCTTCAAAAATGATATTGAGGTTTCTAATATTATTTTTTTCTAAACTGAATAGTTTGCAAGAGAGACACTTCCAAAGTGGTAAAATGTGTGTGGGGACACACAGTAACTTCCCCTGTAACTTCTAAAATAAGAGAATGATAAAAGTAAAAAAATATATGTTACCATGTAAACTGCCACCGAAAATTGGTTTGAACGAGATCTAGTAAGAAGTTTTTTATTTAATCCTTATCCTTACGTAATATATAAATGTGAAAGTAACTCTGTCTGTCTGTCCGTCTGTCTGTTACGCTTTCACGCCTAAACCACTGAACCGATTTTGCTGAAATTTAATACAGGGGTAGATTAGACCTTGGGAAAGGACATAGGCTATGTTTTGTCGCGATAACCGACATCTACGCAGGCGGAGCTGCGGGCGAAAGCTAGTACGTCATAAATCGTAAACCGCAATTTACCTTTCATTCAATCAACTCAAATATAAATTAAAAAAATCCGTTCCCGCAGGGGGAACGCGCAGGTAGATTTCGTGAAGGAATTAATATTATTTTATATAGAGAACTACGGACTTACACACACAAGTAAATACAGTAACATTTTTAACAAGTTTATTTTTTTTTTCTCGAAAACGGTAACTTTTAGCGAAAAACTTTTCAGACATTTATTTTAGACTTAAAAATGGCCTATCCATTAAAAATGTTTCCGACTGCAAGAATGTTCACCGGTTAGAAGTTATGATTTTTTTCCCGAAAAATTTTGGTTTTTCCCCCCTCCACTTTTACTTAAAGTTTTAATCTTAAAGGTTTGTAATAAAAAGTTGTTGGTATTCATGTATACTATGGGATAAAATTAGAACGGTTCGAATATCTTTCATGGAACGTGAAATTTTGAGGAAAAACTGATTTCACAAAAAGTGAGGCCCTACCGTCCCATTAGGCCGGATTCCACCCGTTCACGAACTTAAACTAAGTTTACACCCAAGCAATTTTTGACCGCAGTTTGAAAGCGATTGGGGCATAAATGCGACCGTGAGAGTGCCGCAAATTTTGGGAAGTGGAACCATACATACATATATATATATATATATATAAACTTTTTGACCAGTGGTCATTTCGGACTCAGGGGGTCATAACTAGACTTCCTATGAAGAAATTTTTTTTAAATTCGACAGTAGTCAAGAAACCAATAGGTAGATCGATTTCATCGAAATCTACCTAAAAAAACATTATTATGTTACTTGCTGCTACGGAACCCTTCATGGGCGAGTCCGACTCGCACTTGGCCGCTTTTTTTTGATTAACTTTCGATGCCCTAGACATATTTATACCAGCAGCAGGAGAATGGATTTTATGGGTTTGGCTAATTTAGCCAAATTTAGGTTAATTTAGGTTATGAGAAGTCCAAAAGTAAAGGCTTTAGTTAAGGTTTTAGTTTGACGGCTTCGACATGTACTTTCTCCCGCCCCGCTTAAAGAACCTGGGATTATATGAAGACGGGAACACATAATGTGGGTAAAGCATTTCAGCTCTTTATCGTGCGATCATAAAAGGAAGTTCAGAACCGTTTCATTCACGTTATTAGAACCACACATGCACGTGTGTAATAAGAATATGTGATGGTGGGATTATTCGTACGTATGTAATAAGAATATGTGATGGTGGGATTATTCGAAAGAGACTCCTCATAGCCTTTTCCCAACTGAGTTGGGATCGGTATTCAGGCTAAGTACGAAATGGCTGAACTTCTATACTTGCCATAAAGTAACTGACATCTCATCTCCAGTCCAGTCCATATATCGAAGTCCTGTGTCTAGACCAGATTGTCGGACTTTTTAGGGTAAATACTACAGCTGATACGAACAGATTACGTACTCTCTGAGGCACGGAGGGGTCTCAATTGTCACCCATCCTAAGACTGACCTGGCATTGTATTATCACCACGTAACCACGAGCCCCTCCAGCCTCGAGCAATTAATGCATATCATTTGGTGTGAAGTATGCCGTGCGTGTGTCAAGTGTAGTAACACATGGAGGGGTGAGGGGGGAGAGGATGCAAGTGCTCGCGCGTTACATATTCATACTTTACTCTGCGCTTTATGAATTATTCAGGAACATTATAAAACTGAGCGCCGTGTTTGAGAATTTACTTAAGAGCCATGTTCCCCGAGCTCTGCTGACTGTACTCGAACATTCATTTGTGGGCGCTCATGGACCCTTGGGCTGCAAATGAACATTGAAACATCGCTTCTTTGACATAACATTGCGAAGTGCCAGTCCATGATACACATTAGAAGGTTGCGGTTTATGCACATTCCAATAGGTCTCCATTTCTTGTTAATAATCTGTGAGCATGTTTTTTCGTTTATTTTATGAAGCCGTCCTTCTTAACCTATTATTTTTACTCTTACTAACCGAATACTAAACTAACTGCCGCTACAGTATAACAGTCGTCTTTAATTGCTACTGCAAAATATGTTTTTCGTATCAAATAGGGGCGGGTCTATGCCGTCTTGACGTTGAGAATATTCAAAACCGTAACTTTGTCCGATCCGGGGATATTTAACTTTGAACCTAACAAACGCCCACAAACATAAACTTACACAATGGCGATCTCTTAGTTTGAGTGTTCAATCAATTGGCCGATTGATTAATACCGCAGCAGTGGACTTGGCCAGTAGGCCTTTCCTAGTGCGGCCACAGCACACGATGCTCCGCCTTTCTCAACCCAACGATTATTTCATCAGAAAAATAATACCTCGCGTTATTGTATTGTACTAGGACACACACATTGTGTTCAGCTTACATTTTTGTGGCTCCGACCTTATTTAATAGCCGATGAAAATCAATTTTCCTTTTAGAAAGTCTGAGCTTACTCCCATTGGACAAGATTATATGAGATTATATGAGACATGAGGACCTCGGGGATTACGAGTATAAGTCTGGTGATGTACTATTTCTTTTTTGTCTGGATTGTTTATGAGGTGTACACTATACTACAAAAACGATAAACGCCTGTAAGTACATATATTCTCGTACAGGGTGGAAACGATCCTCGCCTGAGCCTAAGTGACTTAACAACTGCTAGTGTCAGTGTTAGTGTTCATGACAAGGTACAATTTCACCAACAGTGAAAAGTGTGATGGGAACTCCGAGTGACAAGAAGAGAACAGCACCGACTTTTACCACTTATGAACAAGACTAACATAGATTTAAGAATCATGAACAGTATCATCATCTTGTCAACAGATTTAGTACATCTCATCCGCACGCACTAACCCAATCATCACTAGTCAGTATCCATATCTATCATCTACCTGCCCCGCCCGGGAGCAAGTACGGGCCAACCGTACAGATTCATCAGCATTATGTAAAATGTAGGTCAATACTCAGTTCGCGTCGATTACATACATTGCACATTGGCCATTGAACTAATGATAAGTTCACGTTTGCACCCCAATCACGGTCGAGCATTTAATTATATCAATTATTAGCATTAATATTAATTAGTAATTATAAGTATCAATAATTCACAACTCTATCATTTCCTATCAACTACCGGTGTTCCGTACACTCAATATGGGGTATGTATAACCCATATTGAGCTATGGTCCTGTTATTTGGGGCAACTTCATAGCGGCTAGTGGAGTTTAAAAAGTGCATCAGAGCATTAGGGGAGCTGGTATCATTGCCAGTTGGAAACCACTTCTTGCTAAAACAAGATCCTGCCCATGCCTTGTTTGTATATAATAGTTATGTAGTTAGTGTACTTTTTGACAATTTTAATAAGTATGTTTATTTCTTCATCTAGAAATAAGTACAATTTCAAACTTACCTCTATAAAATTATTTAAATGTAATGCATAATGTATGGCGACTTTATGATATGCCGCAAACACTATAGGAATTACCCTAAAGAAATTTTAAAAAGCAAACATATGACTTCGTAATGTAGATTTAGATCGGAAAAAGAGAACATCTAGGACGGGACTCTAACCAACTGAGCCGCCAAGACATATAGTCTAGATATACATATAGCCTGTTTAAGTTGTACCAGTTTTAAGATTCCAACTTTGTAACTATATTCGATGCAAATAAATTGATTGATTGATAAGGTATACCCGTCACAGCCTTACGATGCACATACATAAGAGTAACATATTGTTTAATAACAAACATTTTTTAATTATATTATATATATTACATCTTCAATCTTTTTTTAAATAAATCAAGGCTCTATTAAAGTACATCAAAATCGTCGAACAACATAATATCCATTATAATAATAATAATCTTGTCATGTGTGGGAATGAAGGTGTAGATCTGGGTCTGCCGTCCGCAGTCCGTCAGGATTACAGGTTGGCCGGGTGAAGGTGACTCCTTTGACAGCTTCACAACTCTAACTTCTATACTTTAGCGTACTACTGCTAGGTTAAAAAATTTGTATTAAAAGTGGGCTCTGGTCAACAGCAACTTGGTCTAATCGAACCCACAACCGTTCGATTGCCACTCCCACGCTTCAGCCGGTACGTTACGGTCGCTTCTACTTATGTTTATATATAACCCCATTCTTTAAAATCCTGGAACAAATCTTGATATCGGGCTTTGGCGCCACCATCATTTTGACTATTCCGTTCGCATCCGGGAATATCTGGTGCATCATATGGAGTCGCATATAGAAAAGGCATCATCATAATGGCTACCATTAGACCGTAGTCTAACTTTTCTTTGTACACTTTCTCAAAATCCTCTCTAGGGTACACTGCAGCAGCGTCAAGGTCGAAGTATTTCAAGAAGTTGCTTAGCGTTTCATAGTACAGGTCCTTGAAATTTGATAAATGCGCTTTTCGGACTTTTCTGTCGGTGCTTATGAAGATCAGGAATAAAAAGTCGAATACGGGGCAACCATAGTGCAGGAATTGATAATCTATGGGGATTACCTTTTGATTCTGAGCGCCCTGAAAAATAAAAAGAACTGTTTTTGGTACAACACGTTAACCAAGAAGAAGAGTATTGTGCTTTACCGGTTGTACTCGTATTATAGTTTGTATTCTATTCTAAGGAATTACAGTTGCTGCTACGTTGTACGACTTACGATTTTTATACAACATTTTTATTACCTTCTTGTTCGGGGTCTGTTTTGTGATGATATTAAAAAGTTGTCAATCACAGCAAAATGTTCGGCTAACCCATTAACCACCCTATAATGTAGGACACATAATAAACGTGCAAAACGTTGGTGTTTAAAAGATCTCTGTCTACACCTTTTTTGCGTGCGGACACCCAATTGGGCTTCACCTTACCGTGGCTAACAACGAGATGGGTATGTCGGAGTCGAGCTAACTAGACGGCACGATGTTAACTCACGCCGGGCTGTGTGTCCCTTCAGGGATATACTTATGTCTAATATTATACCTAAAACATTAACGCCTAGCTTTTTGGGGATACAGGCGTTAAGTTATGTATGTCGTATATATATATATATATATATATTGCTTCTAATATTTCCCTGGACCCTACTCCCATTTTAAGAAACTTATAAATGCGTATTTACGTGGTTTATATATAAACGTAATGTGATAAGTCGCAATTAATTTGCATCAATTAATCAAAAATGACGACTTCTATTAAGTATTCTGTTGAATGCTGGAGTCATAATATATTATAGATAATAATGAAAAGTAACAACGAGCAAATTATGAATTGATTGATTAAACGCAGATACTTGCAATAGAGCACAGTGATTCAGACATAAAATATAATACATATATAGCCCAGTGGCGTACGTAACGGACTACTGAGACGAGGGCTCGAGTTCGATCTCCAGTCGCCCCGGGCACACACCTCTGACTTTTCGTAGTTATGTGTGCATTAATAAATGTTGATTATCGCTCGCTTAACAATGTGTTAGGTAGATGGCAATAGGGCGGGCCTATTGCCATCTACCTTGATTGAGATCGAACTCGAGCCCTCGTCTCAGTAGTCCGTTACGTACGCCACTGGGCTATATATGTATTATATTTTATACATTTACTATATTACATTGGGACCTTAACATAACTGACCTCTGCCTACCCCTTCGGGGATACAGGCGTGAAGTTATGTTATGTTAATATAATATATACCGGACCGAGTTTCAGCTGTAACCGTAGGTGGCGCCCTGGACGGCGGTTTGTTACACTCGCCCACCGCGGCTTTGCTAGGGCACGTCGCAAATTTAGTCTAGAATATCTAGATTAATTCTAATAATACCGGTATTTAAGAATTGGTAATCAGACTTTATGTATTTTACTAAACAACACAAAATACGCAATATCTGTTTACGAAAGTCTTCCAGATAAGAATAAAATAAAATATTTACCTCGCCTTTTATCATGATATTACTAGATTTATAATCGCCGTGGCACAGGCATGCCTTAATAGTTTCATCACTAAGGTATTGACAAAATTTGTTATTTAAATCCTCGCATACTTTGTCCAGTGTGGTTTTGAACTGTTCATCAACATAATTCATACCTGCGTCCCGTATTTCAGTTACCAATTGATTCCAATTTTCACCAAAAGCATAAGGAAATTTTAAAGCATTTATTTTCTCGGCAAAGTATTCAGGTCTGATTTCTCTTAAGGCGAATGAGAGCCCATGAAGCTTCGCAAGGTGTTTGATAGATATTTTTAGAAAGTTCAAAGATGGTACATCCATTCTGTGATTTGCAATAAATCCATTTTTGGTAATGTTATCCATTATTATCACTTCCTCGTTGCTTTCTTCATAAATTTTAAGTGTTTGATATCTTTCACCTAAAGGTATGTTTGCCATCTCTTGCAGTTCATCAAATATCTTAAACAGTTCCTTATAAGCGAAAAACTCAGTGACACAAATTCCGGACACAGAAATAACTTTTGCTGGAGAATTTGAATTAAGCTGTTTGATAAATAGATGCAGTTCTTTTTCTTCATCCTCAGTTCTGCCTGATATGTCAACTTCATATGCTATGGCGAGGTTACCACCACCATTGAATAACAGTCGTCGCCAATTTATTTTAGAGCTTATAAACGCTTTTCTTTTTAGAATGTGTCTTATTGGCAGATCTAAATCCGCTGGCAGATAATGTTCCAAAGACACATTCATTTTGTGAAACTGATTTTTTTCAAACAATTCCCCTTGAATATGACTGACTATACTTCCACGAAGATGTTGGCTGAAACAGCACTTAATGAGACATGGGTTATATAATAATGTTTAAATGACTGATACACCGTAACGTAAAAATTATTGTATGACAATACAATAATTTACTGATAAAAATATAAGATCCGTTAAAATTATTGTATTGTCATATAATAATTTTAACGGATCTTATATTTTTATCAGTATATCACTTAATGAGCCATGGATAATAAATAATAATAAATGCGCCACATTTTACCACTTCTCTGCAAATGTAATTTTGAATTATTTAATTTAAATACACAATATAACTAAAATACCTTACGATATATTGCGGAGTAACAGTTCTGGAGACCACTTCCCGAAGGATTCTATCCCGAAGATAGTGCAATTCTGGAGACCGCTTCCCGAAGGGTTTTATCCCAATGATAGTGATTGCAATGCGGTAGCAACTCGAAGTCACCGAAGCACCGCTGCTACATCCCGTAGATCGTGCTGACTCGTCGAGACACCCAACTTGTCCTTGTAGCTGTTGAGCCCGCCTTCTTGTAGTACCGCTTTTCTACCGTGGAGGTATACGTAGGCTTCGAACACCCACTGCCTTGGACTACGGTATACTTCGCGTACTGTTGCCCGTTGCCAGGAATAATCACTTGGACTAGTTATACTAGTTCCTTGGCGATTAACAATCCCACTTCTAACACCAAAATGTAATGTTCGGGCAGAAGGGGTTTATAATAGTGGTGAAAATAAGTAAGAGAACGAATCACTGCTTCACTTATTTATTGCTACCATTAATACAATCAGCACAAAGACACCAGTACTTGTCAACGACACTATTCTTACGGATAAACTGTTGCGGAGGAACTGCTTGAGGCTCACTGGTGAACTGTTAATTGACTTCAATGGAGGAGAGTACTATTTTTATATGCCGCATTCATAATTAAAAGTCCATTAGTAATACAAGTCCTGAAAGTCCTGACAAATACAAACTTCTGGATCTATCTAAATCCATGTAACAACAAATCGTTACTTATACAAATACAAACAATTGTTTACTAATGTTGTTTTGTTACTAATGTTGTTTTGTTACTAATGTTGTTTTGTACTAATGTTATTTTCTTACTAATGTTGTTTTGTACTAATGTCGTTTTCTTATTAATGTTGTTTTCTTATTATTGTTGTTTTCTTATTAATGTTGTTTTCTTATTATTGTTGTTTTCTTATTAATGTTGTTTTCTTATTAATGTTGTTTATATATTAATGAATTTACTTCCTGCTAATATCCTCTAATTTTGTTTACATATTAAATAGACTAAAATGGTACACATTACACAAGCTAAAGAACATAGTAGCCCTGATTTTCTGCATCCACAGCGGGAACCACAACCGTTTTTGCAATTGCAAAATTTTTATTTTACAGGCATTACTTACGATAAATATCGAGTCCCGCTAACAGTCACGTGACCGCATGTGACATCAATGTACATACAATACTCCGCTTCGGTAACAAGTCACCAAAGGAGCTTGCGCAGTATTTTGTTTTGTTTTCATCCGCGGATTACGTTGTTAGTGTTTAAATTCGATTCATGAAATGGTTGAAGGATTTGAAAAAGGGCAACCGGATAATCTGCCTAAAATAGAAGCACTAATGGTTGCCCATTATTTATCAACAAATAGTGATTTCGTTGCCGCCGAAATGAGAGGAGGAATAAAAATGCAAAAATAAGTTAACTTTTCTTGCTATTTAGAAAATAATGTATCTGTTCTAAATTGTTTTATTGAAACAAAAAGCTAATGTCATATTCCAACTCAAATAGGCGAGAGAAGTACCAAACCTTTTAAGTTTTACGTTATAGACAAAAAATATGTATTAAAGTTTACATATGTGTGTATAGGTACCTCTTCTTACTAAATTTAACTAAATACTTAGGTACATGTGTTTATTGAAATATATACAACAATAACTTAAAATGATTATATTATTAGAAGCGCAGGCCGTATATCGCGATACGCTAGCATCAACGACATAATCCGCCTTGCTCTTTTCACCGTTGGCGTGCCAGCCGTTCGTGAACCTAATGGGCTGGTACGCAACGATGGCAAGAGACCGGATGGTATGCCATTATTGCCTTGGAAGATTGGTAGGCCTTTGGTATGGGACGCAGTGTGCGTCGACACCCTTCCGCCTTCACACCTTCCAAGCACAGCGGGCTGTGCCGGTACTGCTGCAGCATCTTTTTGAGCCGTTTGGGGTTGAGACGCTGGGATCATGGGTCCAAGCGCCCGTTTTGTTTACAAAAATTTGGCAAAGCGGCTGATCGACGCTACACGTGACCAGAAGGCTGGACTTTATCTTGCACAAAGAATTAGCATTGCCATACAACGTGATAATGCTGCTAGTCTTCTGGGAACATTACCAGTCGGTGATGATGCAGATTAATTCTACAATAGATACATTGATTTATTGCAAATGTAGTGGGTTGAATAGATGAACTGTCTAAACCGCTTTAATTTTGATTTGTCTTATTAATAAAATACGTAAGTGAGTACGTGATGTGTGTACAGTCCAATGTAGAAGCACTAGCAATTAATACTATACTATAGTTAAATATAAATAATTCTGGAATGTATATTTTAGTTATATTTTAAGTTAAAACGACATTATATACGTTTTCTTTAAAACGTGTAAATTTTTTAATACTTATAGATCTGGAAATACTTGTCCCTACCCTATGACCTTTTCTATTTATAGCCGGGACAGATGTTCTATTGTATTCAAGGCCACTTTCTCTTTTAAGGGACCACTTTGTATTATTGAAATAAAACTTAAAACTATCGCGGTTTATTTGATGTTATTTTATATTTTACATTGATCCCGACGTTTCGGTTGCTTTTCAGCAGCCATGGTCACGGGGAGACTAAAGATGGTTGTTGTCTTGTAGTTTGAAGTGAAAGTTATCTCAACGTACCCGAACTATGTTGAATTGTTGGTGTTACTATTTACGCAGGATGAGCTCACAGTGTCATGAAGTCTTGTATTTTGATTTTTGGTATATACTTTTTTATATATTATATTACATTTTATATAATCCAGATTTAATAATATACTATAGTTAAATAAAAATAATTAAATATAAATAATTAAGTCACTTATTTTAATTAAATATAAATAATTAAAAAATAGTACATAAATAATGGGCATTGTTTAATAATTATAATATTTTAGTAAATAATTAACTTTATACAACGTACTGATAACCGTAACTCACGCTTGACCTCGCATTAAGCCATATAAGCGAAGAGTACGCCGCGTACAGTCAGTACGCGGCGTACTCTTCGCGGTCTACCGCAAAAACGGTCGATCGTATGAAAAAAAGTTCAAATAAAAGTTGTAGAGAATTTTATACTCTACGACTTTAATGATACCTGCAAATCTTATTTAAGCAATAGAAAGCGAGATATTCGCGAAAAAACAATTTTTATGACCTTTGACCTTCAATATTTTAAGACGCGGACACGATAACATTTGTGACTTTTGAGACAACATTTAGAACGACAAAACATAGGCTGTATATCAATTTACAGCTTATTACCTTTCATTCCGAGGTGAAACCCCTGATATCACCGGGCTAACCGCTCGTAAGCTACGAGCGAAGCACCCCATGGCGATTTTGTTACAGGATTTTCTCCCCTTATCCTCAAGATATATATATATATATAGCTTATACCGAAAGTCCGCTCAAGGAACAACAAAGCACTCTGTTTTGCTCAACAGTAAATAAAGACTACACACATTAGAGTCCTTTTTTTTCATGCAGAAATCCCCCTGGATCCCCCCCCCCCCCGGCCAGAGGGTTATGTCGGATTCGAACCGACTGAAAACGCACGCCGTCTCGGGTCATCAGACGCCGGGGTGTAAGGTAGACCCATAAGGCATTTCCCTCGCCAGGGCCATCTGGGTTTCGAGATGGCCCCCTCGGACATTAGAGGCCCTATAATATTCTACGACTGGAAATATTTATGACAGGATGACGGCATTTTTTACCTACCTACATGCTTCTGATTAAAGTAAATGTATACGTGTATTGTTTTTTTTTTTTAATTTTTTTTCAAAATTTCACCACTTGGGTGAAGTATGGGGGTAAAATAAGGAATGAGAGTTTTTATGGAAGTCCATCATTTTTAGGGTTCCGTTGCCAAATGGCAAAAAATGGAACACATAGATTCGTCATGTCTGTCTGTCTGTCCGTCCGTATGTCACAGCCACTTTTCTCCGAAACTATAAGAACTATGCTGTTGAAACTTGGTAAGTAGATGTATTCTGTGAACCGCATTAACATTTTCACAAAAATAGAAAAAAAAACAATAATTTTGGGGGTTTTTTTTTTTTTTTTTTTTTTAAATGGTTCCCCATACTTAGAACTGATACTCAAAAAAATTTTTTTTGTCAAACCTATACGTGTGGGGTATCAATGGATAGGTCTTCAAAAATGATATTGAGGTTTCTAATATCATTTTTAGGGTTCCGTTGCCAAATGACCAAAAATGGAACCCTTATAGATTCGTCATGTCTGTCTGTCTGTCCGTCCGTATGTCACAGCCACTTTTTTCCGAAACTATAAGAACTATGCTGTTGAAACTTGGTAAGTAGATGTATTCTGTGAACCGCATTAACTTTTTTATCAATTATTTTTTTATCAAACCCATACGTGTGTTGTCTATGGATAGGTCTTCAAAAATGATATTGAGGTTTCTCATATCATTATTTTCTAAATTGAATAGTTTGCGCGAGAGACACTTCCAAAGTGGTAAAATGTGTGTCCCCCCCTCCCCCTGTAACTTCTAAAATAAGAGAATGATAAAAGTAAAAAAAATATATGATGTACATTACCATGTAAACTTCCACCGATAATTGGTTTGAACGAGATCTAGTGAGTAGTTTTTTTATTACGTCTTAAATCGTAAACTGCAATTTACCTTTCATTTAAACAACGCAGCAAGTAAATTTTTTATATACTATACAAAAAAAATACTTTATATATTACTATATATTATATATTATTATATTACTTATATACTAAAAAATTTACTTGCTGCTACGGAACTCTTCATGGGCGAGTCCAACTCGCACTTGGCTGGTTTTTTTTTAATGTAAGAAGTATGAAATTCTATATAAAATAATGTCTTAGGCACAGTCACAATTGGAATTAGGCGGAATTAGGAGAAACCAAAGATTACTCGTAATTCAAAATTGTACAGTAGGTAGTTTTTAGCGTTGCACGTATATACCAGTTGTGCAAATGGAAAAAGATAATTGCTGCCTTTTACCGTATTCACCAGTGAACTTGTACAGGGCGGGAAACTTCAGCTTCGCTTGGAGAACATTATTAAAACTGCTCAAAGCAGACGGTTTTTCTCCAAAGTGCAATTTATATTTCTAGACTTGTTCAAATTTTGCGTAATGAAGTGAAACTTGTTTGTAATACTCTTTAGATATATAATATACCGGCTGCGCCTCATGGCATGGTTTTACAAAAAAAAAACTGGTGTCAGTCTAAATTCATCATTGAATCCGGATTTTTATTCTTCATATTATGCTAGCAGACAAACAGCCCACCACCACGACTATGCGACTACCTACAGAGGAGGGAGAGAGAGGAAAAACATTATAATATGAAAAAGGTAACGTATCAAATGCAGCATAGAATCTAAATGAACTGAGTGGCTGAATCCCGCTCAATGCAAATATTTGAATACTTAATGTCTGTTTGTGTTGATCTGAGTGTTCTTATGTCTAATAATAGTACGTATCTAATAAAAAGGATATATATAATTACGTTTATCCACGATTTGGAACCCATATATAAACTATACTGGTTTGGGTCTAGATAATCCTAGGGTATTTATTTATTCGGTTGACGTAATACCTTCAAGGTATTACGTCAACCGAATAAACCTCGCGGCATATTCATTCGGTTGATAATATAATTAATAGATGATAGTATAATTCCTTTAAGGTCGGCATATTATTTTTAGCGAAATGGATACTTTTTAACGGTAACTTTTTATTTAGTGAGATCCTCTTGTATCTTCCTAATTTATTTACTGAGTTATGCACAGATCAATTTTCAGGGAAAATCGCAACTTTCATTGCTCTTTTAAGTGGTATTATTATTCGGGGAAAATCACAACTGGGGAATAATGCCACTAACTGTAGGAAGCTCGCAGGATCCTATATTTGTAGCTGCTCCTATGTTTTTTAAGAAATTCCTGTTGTAATATAGCTGCTATAAGTTGTACGGCAATCAGCTGGTATAAGAAATTTTAAGCAGACATTTGCCTATTATTAAGTAACTTAAAATGTCACTTCTCTCATTGATTTGAACTCTCTTACTTAAAGCGCTCAGTGCGGGGGAAGAATGCGCCGTTTCGTATTGATCTCAGTTAAGAATAGCTCGAGCAGTCCCGTAGGGATGGTGAGAGGTGGCCGACAGGATGGGGCAGCGTCAATTTAATTCTACAGTTATGTATGACACATGCTCTGTTCCAGCGATTTATGTATAAACTAATAAGATTATTGTATTTAAGATATTCGGATTCCGAATAAAGCGAGTAACCGGCAGTTATTCACAGCGAGCGAAGGGCGCGGAAACTTCACAGATGTTACAAGAATAAGCGCCTAATTCACATTGATATGAGCTTAAAACATAAAACCGGTATAAAAATGTTGGGAAAGAGATTGTAAAATAGTGTTATTTAAGGTGCATCTCGCCATCGGGCCATCTCGAAACTGGAGATGGCCCAGGGTCAGTCGGGGTCCGAGGGATATGCTCTATGGGCAACCTTACACCCCGGCGTCTGCAGACCCGAGACGGCGTGCGGTTTTAGTTGGTTCAAGCCCGACATAACCGCCCCCGCTGGCCGGCGGGGGGGTATCCGAGGGGATATCCGCACGAAAAAAAAAAAAAAAAAAAAAGGTGCATCTCACTGTAGCATAATATACACATTTTTCTTTCTGAGGTAGGCAGAGACCACAGTCTGTCGTTTGGGTCTTTACACTTACACACTTCACGAACTTCCTCTACTGTAATTAAAGCTTTTAAACAAGCCAGCCGTTGTGTACGTGTATTGTTCTTGTGTGTGCTTCGGAGGTCTCCGGTAAATTATCTAATTAAAAACAATAAAAATCTGGCTCACGACGTGTAGTATCTTGTTCATTAACAAATAGACGTTTGTAATTGAAGTGGGTCACCGAGAGGATAAGTACGCAATTAATAAGTCACCAGAGGTCGTCCCTTTCGTTTGTTTCAATTATTTTCCGAACGACACTTGACAGACGTGAGGGCGAGTACTTAACGCCATTCTATGATGTTACTTGCCTTCGTGTATTACTACTGCAAATAATAGTATTTTTGACTGATTTTACCACTAAAATGTATAAACTATTTTAACACTTAGTAGATTTTCAAAAAGCTTTTCATAAAAACTAAGTCATAGTAGGTAAATATGCGTTAAATCACAGATTTTCTTATTTCTTTCCATTTTTTGTCACTACAAATGAGACCACACCCAATGCCAAATGTAAAGATTAAATATCTAGTCTCGACAAGTAAAATGTAATCCTTATAAAAGTTTTAATGTATCGTAGGTGGGTAGATGGCCCTGACGTTTCTATTCTTAATGTCACAACCTTTTGCTTTTCATAACAAGTCTTCAGAGTAAAAGGACTTGTCGTAAAAAGCAAAAAAAATATAGGCACCGAATGAAAAGGAGTCCGAGTGAGAAAGGTGGAGGGTGTACAAAGGTTGTATTGGCGTCCAACCTTTCATCTAATGAGGTGTGGCGGACAGGGCCTTACTTTACAGACCGTACACATTAACACTCCGGAAAACGGAGTAGTCAATAATACTGAAGATGAAAAAAAAAAATTTAGCGATTTGTTTATCGATCAGATATTTTCTTTTATTAGCATTATTCACGCTCCATCGTGTTAGTACAGCTTAATAAAACGTCACCATAAATAAATGACGTCGCAATTCGTGGACCGTCCGGCGACGTCATAACGATATTCATTTTTAGGGTTCCGTTGCCAAATGGCAAAAAACAGAACCCTTATAGATTCGTCATGTCTGTCTGTCCGTCCGTATGTCACAGATCTATTCTGTGAACTGCATTATGATTTTCACACAAAAATAGAAAAAAACAATAAATTTAGGCGGCTCCCCATACTTAGAACTGAAACTCAAAAAATTTTTTTTTCATGAAACCCATACGTGTCTACTATCTATGGATAGGTCTTCAAAAATGATATTGAGGTTTCTAACATAATTTTTCTCTAAACTGAATAGTTTGCGCGAGAGAAACTTCCAAAGTGGTAAAATGTGTGTGTGTGTGTGTGTGTGTGTCCCTGTAACTTCTAAAATAAGAGAATGATAAAACTAAAAAAGATATATGATATACATTACCATGTAACCTTCCACCGAAAATTGGTTTGAACAAGATCTAGTAAGTAGTTTTTTTAATACTTCATAAATCGTAAAACGCAATTTACTTTTTATTCAATCAACTCAAATATAAAATATAAAAAAGCATTATTATGTTACTTACTGCTACGGAACCCTTCATGGGCGAGTCCGACTCGCACTTGCCCGCTTTTTTTAAGGTAAAGCGATGCATTTTTTATGAAATTATGGCTTGATTTAGTTGTATTAACACGATGGACCGTGAAAAATATTAATAAAAATTGGTTAAAATACATTTGAGCAGATCCAAAAAAAAAACACTTTTTTTTTCTTTTAAAAGACTCCTGTATTTCGTAAGACCATCTGCTCCTCCCAAACAGCAGAAATGATTCTAATGAAATTTCACACAAGCAAAGATGTTACTGATGAGAAAGGACATAGGCTATGTAATTAAAAATTCATGTGTACCACGGAGGAATAAGTACCAAAAAAGATCTGATTCTTCAGATCTGATTTCTCAATGAACAAAAAAGCTTCAATCACGCGATTGGTATTAAATTAAGTAATTTGTTAATATACACAAGACAAAAAAAGAAAAACGAAAATCGGACTAGCCATTAAGGAATTATCACCGTTAGAAAAAGTCCTGGTGAAATTGCTTCGCTCAATTTTTGCAACAGCAGAATTTATTGCAGACCTAGTTCATCTTCAGTACTATAGCCTGTCTTCGTTTTCGGAAGCGTTTCCCTAACACCTGGTATATAGCCATAAAATATATAACGGGTCATGGTAATGTGGCTATCGGTTTCTTAACAAGAAAATATATTAGATTTATTTCCGACCAGATCCACAAAGTTGTTAGATATGTTTCCATTTCAAGCGACACGTTTTGTACGATTAACTATATTTATTTTGTTTTTATAATCCACTAGCTGTGCTCGCGAATTCGTCCGCGTGGACACTGGATTTTAATTTTTTTGCGTGACAGGTTAATTATTTTTCAAAAATAAAAGAAACACAAATGATCCACCTTATAATATTAGCCATCTGCCAGTGAAAGTCCCGTCAAAATCGGCTCAGCCGTTCCAGAGATTACCTCATTCAAACAGACAGAAAGACGGACTAAAGTTGAAAAAAATAGTTTTTATACATTCATATGCATTCATTGAAAACTGTTACTTTAACGCTACAAAAAATCATTTCGATTTTCGTACACTCACAGCACGCTGCTGCTTAGGCAATCTTAAGTTAGATGGTGTTGTACTTTTGTTGTTTTTTTGCAAACCCTACCATCTAAAAAAAGAGGCGGCGGAGAGGGACCGGGAGGGAACCTTGCCCCCCGAGTTCCGCAGTCTGTGGCGAGGAATACCGACAACCATGATCGGGACCTGAGGACGGCAGTTGGCCGACTCGCCGTCCTTATAGAAGCAGGCCAAGACGGAGGCGTGTCGTGTGTGTCCTACACACGCCAGCCAACTCACCGACGCGGGATCAAACCCGACTCCTTAGGCGAGGCCGCGACGGCGGCCGAAGTCCGTCGGGGACCCTGGGGTTATCCTTTTGAGGGCGTACCCGTGGTGCCTGGCAATGGGCGCTTGGGAAGGACACCGTGTAGTTTTAGTCGGTTCGATTCCGACATACCCACCTCATTGTTGGCACCGGTGTGGAGTGAAGCCCGTGGGGGTTTCCACATGTAAAAAGAAAACCCTAACATCTATAAAAACATAAATATATTAGACAGAACATCTGAAGATTACACACAAATAAATACCATCTTCAATCTTTCTCAAGTGGCACCAAGCCTCTTACATCGGGTACATCCATTCGTCCACTCATTTTCTCAATACATTTGAGATTTCCTGCAACGAGTGTCAGTATATGAAACAACGTGTAACTAAAACAATGTACCGCTATCGGAGGCAATGTCGAGAAAGGTCTGTGCATTACTCTCGGTCCACTCGCGCCGCTCTATCTCGACCGGGGACAGTCCCTCGGGACGCCGCCGTGTTGTATCAGACTCATTCCTTTGTCTAGTCGCAAAGTTCAAAATGGTCTATACTGCTGTTTATGACATACTGCTCTTAAAAATATGTATGATACCTCATTGGATTTCTGAATGTCGCCTAGAAAGATGTGCCAAAAACTCGTATTAGCACATAAACAATTGCAAAAGTTATACTTTTGCTAATACGAATTAAAGATTAAAAAAGGCATTTCGTTTCTCGCCAATGTTACATAGACTATTAATACTTATAATTTCAATTTTTTTTATTAAATTGGAGGAAATTTTTCAATAAAAAACTCCTAGCTCCCGAAAACAAAATGCCTTTTTTTCTTCTTTAACTGTTTATAACTTTTACAATTGTTAACACAAGTTTTTGGTACACTTTTCTAAACGTCATTCCGAATCCAGTGAGTTATCACACATATTTTTAAGAGCAGTATCTGTATTTCAGACCATTTTCAACTTGTCGACTAGACTAATAGCCGTTCCAAACGTGGAGACATATCTACAGTGACACGATCTGTACGATAAGCTGTTTTTGCTTTTATTATTTACTAGCTGATACCCGTGGCTCCGCCCGCGCAGAGGTCGGTTAATCGTTTTTTGGTCATACCTTCGGTACTACCTAGCCAATTTCAATCAAACATAGGGCAGATTTTAAGCCTGACAAAGACCTTTCTAATAGAAAAAACCACAACAAAATCCGTTCAGTAGCTTTTGGGTATTCCAAAATGACTGATTCTTGGGTCTAAAATGTAAGTTATAAAAAAAATAATTTCACTCAAACTTATCGAGTAAGCTATCAAACTGAAGAGTGTCAAGGTACGATTTCTAAAATATATATATTAATTAATATATATATAGCTGCTCGTGCTGATTCACTGACTCACTCACTCACTCATTGATCACCTCTCCTGAACAATTTTGTATGAAACATTTTTTTTCACTGATGGTTTCGTATAGAGGATAAAAATTCATTCAGAGGAAAAATATGGAGAGAGCTGATGATTGAGGATTTCGGAGACGGGTGAAGAGCACGCTTAAGATATTGAAGATAGGTTGGGGGAGCTTGAGCAAATGTCACTCGAAACGTCATTCAATTGCCAGTGACCTGAAAAAAAATTCAAAATGGCGAAAAAAAATGGCCGCCATACAAATTTCGTCGGTGTCCATCTCGGAGAGTATAAAAGATGGAAGAGTAGTTTCTTAGCAAAAGATGATCAGGACCTGTCTACTCAATGAATAGAAACAAAATTCAAGATGGTGGAATTTATTTTTCCATACAAAATATATGGAGAATATTGAAGAGACTGCAAGTTGGGAACTATGCAAGACTTTGATATGGTTCCTTTTCAGAATGTTTTTATGGAAGAACTCTCAGTCAGAAATATGGAGATAGATGATGAGCGAGGGTTTGGAAGATGGGTGAGGAGCATGGCCAGGGTATTAAAGATAGGTGAGGGCTGCTCTAACAAAAAATACTCGGAACCGCATCCAATTGGCAGGGAGATGAAAATAAATTCAAAATGGCGGATTCAAGATGGCGTCAACACAAATGTCATGGATGTCTCTCTCAGAAAGTATTAAAGATGGATGAATTGTGTTTCGGTTCACCTCTGCTACCTGCCAAATTCATACGTCATACGTCTTATAGCGGGGGTGGCAGGTGAGGCCGCCTGTCACCCCAGCAGAAGCAGGCCGGGACGGTGGGGCGACTAGCGCCCCTCCCCCAAACCGGGGAGAGACGGGGACACCGTGGTTCCCAAACCCGAAGGGGCCATCTCGTAACCGGAAATGGCCCAGGGTCAGTCGGGGTGCGAGGGATGTGCTCTATGGGCAACCTTACACCCCGGCGTCTGCAGACCCGAGACGGCGTGCGGTTTTATTCGGTTCAAGCCCGACATAACCGCCCCCGCTGGCCGGCGGGGGGGTATCCGAGGGGATTTCCGCAAGAAAAAAAAAAAAAAACTGAAAACCGTGAATTTGTGGTTAGATTGAAAAGTTGGGACTTGGAATTCAATACCTAACAAAAGTCTATGCTCGGCATTTACAATACCTATTATTTAACCAGGAACAGTTCCTTATTCTCTATGGTTTAGGAGTGTTGTACCCTGCATCATCAGGTTTGTGGAAATCAGACTTGGAGTGTAATCATGAAGCTTGTGCTTGATGCCTAAAATATCAATTCATCAATTCATTTTTATATATAGCTCGATTACAACTCACTCACTCACTGACACAATTGTTCTCCTAGAAGGAGTAATGGGGGATATGAATGATGTATGGGAAAAATGTAGAGAGAGCTGAGGTGACTATGGGAAAAATCCGAAATGTCAAAAAATTCAAGATGGCGGCCAACATGGTGGTCGTTTCTCCGCCATCTTTGATGACATGGCAACATCGGTGTCACTTTTGAGTAAATCGAAGCTTCTGATTTTGAATTTTTGAAAAAAAAAGTTGAAAAACCCAAGATGGCGGATCGATTTTTTTATTTGAAATAAATAAATAAAATAGAGCGCTACACATAACACTCGCGAGCTGCTTGCAGCTCGCGCACCGTGCAAAATACTAGTATATATATCATGACTAAAAAGTATAAAATAAAATTATTAACTAGGTCTGCAAGGCGAATCGCAGCTTGCAATGTTGAGCTGAGTGAGACATCGTGAATCAGATTTTGAAAATTCTTTTTGAAAGTCACAACTCTGGACATACTTTCTGAGCGTGTAAAGTTTGGTCACAGTGTCTCGAGCGGTTATTATGTAATTCCATCTGGAATTTTTTTAACGGTGATCATTCCTCTGTGGTAGCATAAATTTTTTCTAAATATATCCATAAACCTTCCTCTGATTGACCTCTTTAATCATGCCAAATTTGGTTCTGATAGGATTAGTAGTTTAGGAGGAGACCTGTGACAAAGAAAATCCTGAAGTCTGGTATGAGGAGCTTTCGCTCGACTTCGTCTCACTCAGCTCAATAAAAAAAATCAAAAAGCCCGACTGCCCTAAAAAGACTGATGCAAGATTGATAGCTCAGGCGGGACCAATTTGCAAATCATAAACCCAAAGGAAATTAATGGTTCCCGCCTGCCATCGAACTTGTTTCGGTCTTTTTCGGGTCGGGTCGGGTTTTTTGATTTTTTATAAATAATTTTATTGATTATCTGTAGATTTTATTTATTTTATTTATTTATTTATTTCACATTACAACTATCATTACAGGATTTACCTAATGCGATAGTGTAGACATCTTATTTAACTATTTCACATCTACTACACATGTTACAGAAAGTACATACCTAAACTTTGATAAATTATTAATTTCTATAACAGATTATATATAATGCTACCCTTGTGAATTCACTCTTAGCACAATGGAATACATCAATTTCCGCCGATATGAGGTTCAAAGTGCGAATCACACGCGTCAGAGGCGCCTCCTGCAAGAGGTTGGTTCGTCCCACCGGCTTCATCAGAAGGGGTGGTTTACAACGTCGCCATACGTACCGGTCCGGCACACATAAACCTAGCAGTCCTAGTTTATCTTTGTTAGATATTTTCCCTCTAAATCTTCAAAAATATAAGTTGTGAGTGTCAAATTTCTCCTGACCC